>JAGXJF010002006.1:0-289292 GCA_019208055.1 Stipa capillata | reverse complement strand
AAATAGCAACTGAGGTGCTACTGGTAAGTGACAGAAAAGACGCAGCGCGAAATACTCTAACAAAACCCTCAAACTATAACAGCAGTGGCTCACACTCATGGACACAGCAGTGTCACACAGCTGGGTGGCCCACAGCTTGCTCAGTGGCAAACTCTCAAAGTTTTCTTGTGGACGTGATCTCGTTCTATAGCTTCAAACGAGTCCAAGATCAATGAATTCCGAGTTCAGATTTGCAAAAAGTTATGAACCAAAAACAAGTGAACGTCCGAAGCAGGCAGCGCATGTTTCACACATATGGCACAGCTAGCTGGGTGACCCCCGCTAGTGTCCACAGGCTGAGTGACATAGCTTTAGGTGAATAGGTGACACAGCTGTGTGATAGGCAGATTAGTCCGAGAACGGAGATTTTGATCCAATTTTTGAAGACAAATTCCAAATCTACCCACCAAATCAAACCAAATTTGGACAAGAGAGGTGTAGGAACGTCTTGTGAAGTCCTACATCAAGTGTTGATCTTCCTAAAAACTTCTCAATTCAACCTTGACCCTCTTTTCTCCAATCAGCCCTAGAAGTGCGAAAGAGAAATTTTGGGAGAAAAGGAAGCTCGTGAGGAATCTTGATCTGAAATCATATGGTATCATCTCACATATCCCATCACCTATTCCAAACCCCAATATCATAGAATCAAAGTATCTTCATGAACTCAATCCAAAACCCCATTTCTTACTTCTCTTCAAGACACTCAAAATCAAGAAAGAAAAGGGTATGATCCTTGGATTGCTTGGATGGGATCAGTCCAGAGGTGATCTCCCCCTCATCTTACTTCACATACCACGAATCAAACCACAAAGAAGGCAAGAAAAATGAAATAAAAAGATTTCAAAGAATGATGGCTCAAACAACACATAGGGTATTGAAGAAATCCTTTTTGTATTGAATTTTCGTGGGTTTTTCTTTGGAGTTTTACAAGCCTCTCTCCATAGCAAAGCACTCCTCAAATTGCAGGCTCCTCTCTCCTGGTGTACAAAGGAAAACAAGGGGCTCAAGGAGTAAGCCCCCCTTGACACCCTATTTATTAGTGGGAGGGACAACCCCCTCACCACTTTGGGCCTTAATCCCTATGGCCCTAACCTAACTAGCACGCATCACAAAGCATCATAGCTAGCTTAGTCCACTATCCGATTTTCCTTCCAACCCTAAGCAATCCCTGAACCCGCTTCCTTGGGCACCTCGCCGCGGTTTCTTGAAAGCTTCTTGGTGGATTTGCGCTTTTCCCAAACGTCCCCGAGACTCAACTTGGTCTTCACGACTTGGCCCTCCAACCGCTTCCCTTGTCCTCCGCGTGCATGCTTTGTAACGCCGCCCGATGTCGTCGCCATCTCCTTGACCGCAACTCTACTCCGCCTCCAAGCTTCGTGCCGTTCCACGTGGCCGAACCATCGCCGCTGCACCCAACTCGCACCTGCACAAATAGACCAAGCAAAGTCGTTGCAGGCACAAGATTTTCTCCTTGACCAAGTTAGTCCACACAATTTCATCCGATCATTTTTTTTTTTTTCCAAGAACAAAATGATAAAACACTTTACTCCAAACTCCTTTGACTTTGCAATTAATCCCAAACTGTCAAAGCTCCAAGTCCCGAACAAGAGCTTCAACATGAGCACAACATCTCAGAACCACCGAGAGCACTCTACCCAACCCACTGGATTTTCTAGACAATTTTCACGGGACAAATTGACCCAAACCCGAGTTCATCAATCAACACATGGTCAAACGTGAAAGTTGATTGGAACATCCAAAGCTAGATCGGAAGTTCCGATTAGGCATCGGCTTGTTCTCGGATAGAAAACAAATGTTTCGATCAAAACAGAACTTTCCGGATACAAAACCTCGGATTTCGGAAAAGCTTGAATTCTTGCAACACTCAAGGCCTCCCTCTTTGACTATGCAATGATAGAATATCAAGAATGAAAATATGTATGCTTGGAATGGAATGGAATTTTTTGATTTTTTTAATTTTTAGCAAGCCTTGAGAATTACCAAAGGAAAGGATACCAATTGAAAAATTGCCAAGATTGAAAACATTGATAAATTAGTCACCAAGTCATGCCACATGTGCTCACTCAAATCAGTGTCAAATATTTATGAAGTAGTTTAAGAGCTAGCACTAATATAGCCAATTGGATTCATATTCAAATTAGTATGATTTTCACATATGGCAAATCGCAACTAGAGAGCCTCAACAACTAAGCTTCATCATCATACTAAGCATAGCAAGGATATCAACTATGACTCTAAAGAGACTCTTACGTTTTCCAATGGTACATAGTGACTTACAAAGAACAATCAACGCTAGAGCATACCCTAGGGTAGCGCACCCGCACATTTGCACATTTGTAATTTTGTTTGATAGCACTTGTAGTGCAATTCTTAAAAACATTTGTGCAAGTGTGACTAGCAATACAGTTCCCAAAATGTGTGGGCATCCGACAATAAGCAAGCCTACCCCTTCCAATGCAATTTCGTGTTCCCCCTAAAAGTACAATATGGCCAATTCCGAAACCAATTGGGTAATGTGAAGTGCAAAAACATGCAAGTAAAAACTGCACACGACACAACGGGCCACAATTATTCAACCAAAGATGTTTCGAAAGTTCAACTTCTAGATTCCATGTGACTAATAAGGACATACTAAGCATTCAAGGTTCAGCATGGCTATGAGAGGACAACCTAAGAAGCAAAAATTGCCACATGATCCACAATATACTTTAGAAGTGTAAGTTCTTACAAGTCTAGCTGAAATCTCTAAATCACACTGTCAAGAACCATGATAAGAAATAGCTAAACAAGAATCATGGCATGACAAGGTGCAATAACAATCAAGCATCATTTTCAATCTGGGTAATATCAAAGCTCGAATAGTACCATTGGGAAACATGATATATTAAACATGATGTCATGATGCAATATGATAAATATGGTATAATCATGACAAAAAACTCCACCTCACTACAAGCCCATCAGCCCCTAAAAGAGATCTCAAAGAAGATCGACTAGAAAGCTTGTAACGGAAAAGCGCAAATCACTTCACTCTCCTCATATCTAAGTCTATCAACAAGATAGGACGAGAAAAGAGTGCAAGTGGGTGACTAACCAACCGATCAGAGAAAACGACTCCTACAAGGGGACCATGGGTCTCTAGTCAACAAATCTAACACTAACAAAACTCACAACCCCCACACAAGACCCTTATAAACTCAACCTCCAATCACAGCATATCCTAAGAGAGAAAGATAGATTACATAGGAGAAAGGAGCAACCTAGAGACACGAGGTGAGAAACAGTCGGAGAAAAACACACTTGTGAACACACGCTTGAATCACAAAAGAGAACAACCAACCACCTATCCTATGCCCCTACACACCCTAATACTTAAAACCCCAGAATGTATGCAACATAAACATCATGGTAACAGCTACAAAGTATGACTCATGAATATCAATTGGATAACAAACGTAACAAAATATCATAGCATTCACATGTATTTTCACTTGTGTGAAGCCTTTAGCATATGAGCAAAGCAAAAGCATGATATCAATTGCAAGTATGATCATGAAGTAATCTGCAACGACAGGTGGATAAGAACATCACATCTCCGCAAGTAACAATTAAACCTAGCATGGCATAGATATAAGTTAAGCCTACACATGCTACATATATGGTGGGTATGTGTAAAATAGGCTGACAAGATATGTAATATAAATAACCCATGCCCAAGAGACTAAAGAATGACTACAGAAAGCACAACAGGCCGACATATATACATTGAAAAACAAGGCATAAGGATAAGATAATAGCTCACAAAGTAGGTGAAGACGCAACCAAGTTGTACATGCCTCTTTGGAGGCCAAGAGGGATTGGAGAACTCTTTATGTCTTGATCAAGTGTGGAAGAAGATCAAGATCCATTCCGCTCATGTTCTCCATACCCGCGTCCTGGTCTACACGAGGACACATACGACGTGCTCATACTGGGGTTAGAGAGCAAAGTCTGTTGCAATCCAGTACTGAGACACTCGTGTGGAAGAGGAACAGTGTGTGTGCGGTTTAGCATGCAAAATATGCAAAGAAGAAAACCTCAACGCCTCTCCCAAATCTGTCTCGCCGAGGAGGAACACCTTGAAAGGAAAAACAAGGATCTTCCCAAAAGAACGTGAACAGACTTTCAACTGAGCACAAATGGGTACACTGCAATCTCGAGACCCAATACCACATCGTCTCTCTGAGCCATCAAAAGCCTCACTCTTGTGCGTGCATTAGAGGCACCTCAACGAACGGTGTCCGCTAAAATCCCTAATGCCAACGAGCACGACTACGACCCTTCTCGTCGAAGGCCGTCGTAAGCATAAATCAGCAATATGCCCATGCCTTCTCACACAATGATCCGTGTTAGAGAGGCCCTACTAGGCAGGCAAAAGTCCCCTGTGAGGAGAAGTACACTCTCACTTAATAAGAAGGTCATTTGGGACCACAAGAAGAACCACTGATCCACAAAGACTCGGGTTGGAGTTGAGCACACAGTGGCCATGAATTGGTGATGTGTGGTTTCTAGCTCGAACGCGGTCAGCCTTGTACGCTTGGCACGGCGAAAGCAAACTCCACTATTTTGCCCATCTCTCTTGCAAAAAAGTGCAATGATCCTTTTCTGTGAGTACCATCCAAAATAGAACTCACTTTCCTACTAAATGACTCTTGGGCAACATCAAAAGAGTAACTAGCCAAAGAAAAATCTCCTCAAAGCAAAGGCAGAACGAGTGCCAAGACCACGTTACTCACAAGAAGGAACACACTTTTCCCCCCCCCCCTGATTGTAAGAAGAAAGTGCAACTCTCAAGCATCAATCTTGGGAGTGAAGAATAGTACCAGAGTCACCAAGACTGGCGCTCATATCACATTGCGCACACCCTAAAAGCATCACTTCCTTTTTCAACAAGAATGCAAGAGGTTGCAAAAAATCGAAGGATGCAAGCTGTCATGAGATATAACCTATGATTCAACATGCCTAGAATAAACATCTAAAGACGCTAGCAATCATCATTAACTTTTCTAGCACTATCAATCCGTCCTAGCATTCCTCTAAGACTCTCAACACCTGGAGAATAAAGCAAGTCCAGATTTTTATTTTTATTATTAGCATTTTTTAGCTCACCACACATTTGAAGAAAGACAAGGTTCACTTCTCATTTTTCATCTAGCCTACTAAGTAAGAGAAATCCCAATTCAAGAACTAGCAATGACTCCACTCATGCCTATCTCAATACTAGTACAAGCAATCTTACAGTTCAGTTTATCATCCCAACTCTAAGCTTGTAATCTCATCGCCACAATTTCAATGAAGGATTTTCACTTCTCCTTTTCTTACAGCTACCATTATCATGCATACATTCACTTGCATAGGGAACTCACACAAAGAGAGCATATAAAGTTTTCCTCGTCTGACACCGAGGCCAATATCATTATTATTGAATTTAAGAACACATCTCTGTTCACCAAAATCACAATGATAGCCAACATCATCCAAACAAGAGACTGAAATTAAATTCCTGCTTAAAGTGGGAACTAAAACTACATTATTAAGCTGAAGACGAAAACCACTGTGTAACTCCAATTGAAGTGACCCAACAGCCTCAACGTCAGCTTCTTTTCCATTCGCCACCTTAAGGCTTCTTTCCCCCTTTCTTAGGGCTTTCTTTGTACTGAATCCCTGTAAGGAATTAGTAACATGCACAATAGCTCCGGAATCAATCCACTAAGTATTAGGGGAATAATCAACATAAAGGGATTCATCAACAAAAGTAACTTCATCATTACCCTTTATGGCGAGCCACTTTAGGAAACCAGGACAATCTTTCTGGTAATGCCCTTCCCTTTTGCAGAAGTGGCAAACATTCTCACTTGTCCCCCGAGAACCACTAGCAACAGTGATAGGAGTGGGAGCTTTTGGAGCACTATATCCTAGCTTCTCAGGTTGCTGAAAATGAAACTTCTTCTTAGGCTTATGATCTCCTTGAAAGTTCCTCTTAGAAGGACCAACTTGATAAGCATGATCTTTACATTTGGCCTTTAGCCTTTCCTCTTCTTGAACACACATGATGGTGAGTTCACTTAGGCTCTGTTGGATCGGTGGCTTCCCGACAGAGGGGGGGGGTGAATGTCGGATATAAATTTCTCTTCAAATTCAAATACAGATAGCAATTGAGATACTACTGTAAATGACAAAGAAGATGCAGCGGAAAACACCTAGAAAGTCATTGACGACATGGAGCTTGTCGTTAGCTTTAAAACGAGTACAAGATCACTGAAAACGGAGTCCGGATGCAAAAGTTATGACCAAAACAGTGAACGTCCGAAGCAGCAACAGCAGTTCACACCTGAGTCTCAGCTGGGTGACTCAGCTGGGTGTCTCAGCTAAGTCTCAGCTGGGTGTCTCAGCTGAGTCTCAGCTGGATGACTCAGCTGAGTCTCAGGTGGGTGACTCAGCTGAGTGTCTCAGCTGAGTGACAAGGCAGATTAGTCCAGAACTGAGATTTCAATCCAATTTTTGAACCAATTCAAAAACTACCCAACCAAATCAAACCAAATTTGATAGAGAGGTGTAGGAAGGTCTTGTGAGTCTAAATCAAGTGTTGATCTCCATAAAAACTTCTCAAGATAAGACCTTTACCCTCTTTTCTCCAATCAGCTCTAGAAGTGAGAAAAAGAGAAATTTGGGAGAAAAGGAAGCTCGTGAGGAATCTTGATCTGAAATCGATATGGTGTCATCTCACATGTCCCAGCAACCTATTCCAAGTCCCAAACCATAGGATTAACCCCTCTACAAAGATCAATCACGAAAATCACTTTTCTTGCCCTTTTCTCAATGAAAACTCGAAATAGAGAAGGAAAAGACAGAATCCTTGGATATGCTTGGATGGGATCAGTATAGAGATGATCTTCCCATCACTTACTTGCCATACCACGGATCAATCCAGAGGAAAAGCAAGAAAACGAAAATTCAAAAGAGCAAATGAAGTAGATAGCTCAAGAACGTATAGGGATTGAAGAAATCTTTTTGTATTGAATTTTCGTGGGTTTTCTTGGGTTTAAAAGCCTCTCATGATTAGGCCAAAGCACTCTCTAGTGCAGCTCTCCCTCTCCTAGGGTTTACAAAGTGATAACAAGGGGCTCAAGGAGGTAAGCACCCCCTTGACACCTATTTATAGTGGGAGGGACAAACCCCCTCACCACTTGGGCCTTAATGCCCTATGGGCCTAACCTAACTAGCACGCATCACAAAGCATCTAGCTAGCTTAGCCACTATCCGATTTTCCTTCCACCCTAAGCAATCCCTAAACCGCTTCCTTGGGCGCCTCCGCCGCGGTTTCTTGAAAAGCTTCTTGGTGGATTTGGCGCTTTTCCCAAAACGCCCCCGAGACTCAACTTGGTCTTCACGACTTGGCTCCAACCGCTTCCTTGTCCTCCGCGTACATGCTTTTAAGCCGCACGATGTCGTCGCCATCTCCTTGACCGCAACTCCGCCCTCCAAGCTTCATGCCGGTCACACGTGGCCGAACCATCGCCGCACCCAACTCACACCTGCACACAATAGACCAAGCAAAGCGTTGCAAGCACAAGATTTCCTCCTTGACCCAAGTTAGTCCAAACAATTCATCCTATCATTTTTTACCAAGACAAAATGATAAAAAATTTTAACTCCAAACTCTTGGACTTTGCAATTAATCCCAAACTGCAAAAGCTCCAATTCCCAGAACAAAAGCTCAACCATGAGCACAACATCTCAGAACCACCGAGACACCTACCCAAACACACTGGGATTTCTAGACAATTTTCATGAGACAAATTGACCAAACTCGAGTTCATCAATCAACACATGGTCAAACGTGAAAGTTGATTGGAACATCCGAAAGCTGGATCGGAAGTTCCGATTAGATCAGATGTTCCGGATAGAAAACCAGATGTTCCGATCAAAACAGAACTTTCGGATACAAAACCGGATGTTCTGAAAAGCTTGAATTCTTGCAACACTCAAGCACAACTCCAAACTCAATAGAGACTAGGCAATATGTTCATCATCTAAATCCTAGGGAAGCACTACGACATATGAGCCCTTCAGACACAACTCCCCTAGGTTCTACAGGCTCCATTTTTTCTTCTGAGTGTTATAGTTTATCCTAAAAGGAGTAAACTCAGAAGGTAAAGAGGTCATAATGAATGAACAAGAAAACCATCAGAAATGGCCATGTCCATAGTCATGGACATGGCAGCAGCATCACTCATTCTCATTATATATTCCCTTAGGCTGTCAGACCAATCATATTTATCACTTAAAAGCCTGTGAATCAGAGTACTTGCATAAACTTTTGAGGAACCTTGAAATTGTTCCAACTTTCTTTAGATAGTCCTTAGCATTTTTGGAAGGGGGGATTGCTCCCCTAATTCTGACTAAAATAATACTCTTCATCATCATAAGTGATAAGTGATGGTGACATGGCACCCGGGTATCACCAAGGAGGACGAATCCGGCCTTCCAGCCACGGGATGGGCCGGGCTGACTGCTCGGAGTCCGACTATAGCTCGGGGGCGTCTCACCGATGTGGAGTACAAGGCAAGGACTAATACCTGTCCGGCTTACCCGGAATCAGTTGTAACCGAATAGGAAACATATCTATTAACCCGATCCGGACTCTGTAACCCTATCCCAGCCGGCTATATAAGGCCCGGTAGGGGACCTCCGATCGGGATGGAAGATCAAGCATCATCTCATCCAATCTAATCATAGCTCAAGCCCCCTCGAGATCGATTCTCTAGGGCTTGCGGCACTCGGGATACAGCAATACAAACCACCAAACACAGGACGTAGGGTATTACCTCTCCGAGAGGGCCTGAACCTGTCTAAATCTTGTCTCCCGTGTGCAGCCATCCTGATTTGCTGTGCTCACGCCGCCCCATAATTAGTATTGCCGGAATAATACTCCGACAGTTGGCGCGTCAGGTAGGGGACGTGCGCATAGATCCATCTACACGAGTCGGGATGGCTCTCGTCGACAACAACGACGTCTTCGCCCCGGGATGCATCATGAGATTCGCTTTCATGAGCGTTGTCCCGGATCCTGGCCAGCTTTTCCAATTTGGAAAGTTGAACTTCATCGCCGACAAGATCGGCCAGCTCCACCTCTGCCACTCGGCGGAATCCCAAGTAGCAGGGGCTTCATCAGCTCTTCAGCACGGGCCTCCCCGCGAGCCCGCGCTTTCGGCCCCTCTCCCCAGGGAAGAGCCTTTGCCGAAACCAGATCCGTTTGCTGCGCACGACTTCGCACTCGGATCCCGACTGGTGGGGGCTATCGACTCTCTCCTCCCCGTCCTCGAGTATTACTCGGACGATTATGAGAGTTCCGGTAGCCACCATCCGTCCCGGGAAGTCTTCATGGCCAACGCCGACTCAGCAGATGGCATAGATGGCCAAGAGGTCCCCATTGGGGAACAAACGCCGGCCCAGCTCGAAGCCACCCGACTCTGATTTCTTGCCAAGGAGGAAGAGTTGATCGCGCAACAGACTCGGCTTGCTCGCCAACGCGACGATCAGCGGCGCAACGACGACATGAGGGCTCATGGATGCCAAGTTCACAACGAGCTCCGCATGCGTGAAAGGGAAGGGGTTCCGATTTTCTCCCTCCCGAGTCACAACATCGTCGCGGCCACAATGGCGGCACGCGCCATTGAGATCCCCAAGGGCAACCCGGGGCACGACGAACTTCGGCGACTCCGCGTTCTACTGGAGGAAACCGCCCTCCAACACGCTGAAGCTTTGGAAGGACACCCCGGCACCTCCGCAGGTGCAAGGAGTCGGCGCTCTACGCCCCCGAAAAGCCCATCGAACATGGGAGGACGACGCGTGAGCCCCGACCGCCATCCGTCGGCCGGCGCAGTCCATGGACGACTCGGTCCTAACCGAGATGCCCGTGGCACCATAGACGCCCGAACCCGCGCCCGACGAGACGCAGACAAAAACGCTCGTCAAGCTACACCAGCCCGCGATCGACTCGGACCAAGGTGCCACGCAGACGCTGAAAGAAGCGCTCATCACGGTTCCAGGAGAGAAGATCGTGGCAACCACCGCAATGACAGCGGCGCCACCAGCCGGGAGCGTTCTCCTCCGACCGCTGGCATGGGATATTCGGGCCCGAAAGCGTTCGGCCCTCGCATCCGCAGTGTCATCTTCCCGTCACGATTTCGGGTAACCGGGATTGACAAGTACACGGGTGAGACCCGGCCGGACATCTGGCTGTCCGACTACCACACGGCGTGCAGAACCAATGGTGGGAACGACTACGTCGCAATCCACTATCTGCCGCTGTTCTTAGCCGACTCAGCACGAGCCTGGCTCACCAGCTTACCACCGGGTTGCATCCATACATGGAGCGACCTCGAGACCCTCTTTGTGAACAACTTCCAGGGCACTTACAACCGGCCCGGGAACGCGTGGGACCTCCACAGTTGTACGCAAGAGGCGGATGAGACTCTCCGTGAGTACATCCAACGCTTCTCCAAGAAGAAGAATTCCTTGCCCGAGATCCGAGAGGGCGACGTCATTACCGCTTTCTCCAAGGGTGTTCGGAGCAAGGAGCTTATCCACAAGATCACGCGCAAGAATCCCCAGACTACGCGCGAGCTCTTCGACATAGCCAATAACTTCGCTACCGGTGAAGAGACTGTCCGCAGTGCCACTCGGGACGACAAGGGAAGAGGCAAGGGCAAAGCGTCCGAGTCTCCCAATCGGGACACTCACCCCGAGTCATCCAGAAAGAAGCACCGGAAGCGCAAAGGCGGAGATCTCGTTGCTGCCACTGAGCGCGCCCCGCCGCGTCGCCCTCCACGCACCAACGCGACCTTCGAAGAGATGATGAGTCAGTCGTGTCACTTCTATAGACCCAAGTCCAATCATCTGACGCGCGACTGCAACCTTCTGAAGAACTTGAACAAGCCCTACGCCCCTAATAAGGGCAAAAAGGAACCCCCTCAGGACGAGGGCGACGAGTTCCCAAAAGAGACCGCTTGCTTGATGATTTCCGGCGGACCGAACAGCTACGAGTCAAAGCGTCACCAGAAAATCATTGATCGAGAGGTCAACGCAGTGGAACCGGCCGTGCCCAAGTACCTGCGCTGGTCCGAGTCCATAATCTCATTCGGGCGCGCGGATCACCCCGACTACATACCCCAGCCGGGACGATTCCCCTTGGTGGTAGACCCGATCGTTTGCGGCGTCCGCCTCACTAAGATCCTCATGGACGGCGGGAGTGGTCTCAACATCCTCTACGTGAAGACCCTCGATGGCATGAAGATTCCTCGGTCCGAGATCAAGCCGACTGGTGCCCCCTTCCACGGGGTGGTACCCGGCAAGATGGCAAGTCCACTCGGGCAGGTCAGCCTGCCCGTTACCTTCGGCACTCCCGACAACTTCCGGACCGAGACCCTCACCTTCGAGGTTGTCGACTTCCCGGGATCATATCATGCCATCCTGGGACGTCCCTGCTACGCCAAGTTCATGGCTGTCCCTAGCTATGTCTATTTGAAGCTCAAAATGCCGGGCCCCCACGGGGTAATCACGGTGCAAAGCAGCTTCCAGCATGCTTACACTTGTGATCTAGAGAACTGCAACCTCGCCGCGGCCCAGATCGCCGAGGCCGCACTTTCCGATCTCAAGTCGGCCGTGGTTGAGGAAGCACCGCCATCCAAGAAGGCTTCAACGTCGACATCTTTCCAGTCGGCTCGGGACACCAAGTCGATCCAACTCGACCCTGAAGACTCCTCCAAGACGACGCAGATCGGGACTGCGTTCAGCGACAAATAGGAAAGCGCGCTCGTCAGCTTCCTTCAGGACAACCAAGACATCTTTGCATGGACATCCTCCGACATGCCCGGAGTCCCAAGGGAGGCTGCCGAGCACTCTCTTAACGTTCGGCCGGATGCCAAGCCGGTCAAACAGCGCTTACGCCGATTCGCTGAGGATAGACGTCAAGCCATAGGAGAAGAAATAGCCAAACTTCTAGCAGCTGGCTTTATTAAAGAAGTGTATCATCCCGACTGGTTAGCGAACCCAGTTCTTGTTCGCAAAAAGAATGGAAAGTGGAGGATGTGTGTTGATTATACTAGCCTTAACAAGGCATATCCCAAAGATCCTTTCACTCTTCCTCGCATCGACCAAGTGGTTGACTCCACGGCCGGGTGCGAGATTCTGTGCTTCCTCGACGCCTACTCGGGCTATCACCAGATCAAGATGAAGGAGGATGACGAGATCAAGACATCTTTCATCACTCCATTCGGCGCTTTTTGCTACGTCTCCATGCCTTTCGGACTCAAGAATGCTGGCGCTACGTACCAACGGTGCATACAGCGCTGCCTTCAGTCTCAGATCGGCCAGAACGTCCAAGCCTACGTCGACGATGTGGTGATCAAGTCCTAAAAAAGAGAAGACCTCCTGAGCGACTTAGGAGAGACCTTCTCCAACCTTCGAAGATTAAGCATGAAGCTCAACCCTGAAAAGTGTATTTTCGGGGTCCCTTCGGGCAAGCTACTCGGTTTCATCGTTTCCGAACGAGGGATCGAGGTCAACCCGGAGAAGATCGATGCCATCATCAAGATGAGCCCACCAAGGAACCTCAAAGACGTCCAGAGGCTGACCGGGTGCATGGCAGCTCTCAGCCGATTCATCTCCTGACTCGGCGAGAAGGCCATGCCCCTTTACAAGCTCATGAAGAAGTCGGAGGCCTTCACCTGGACACCTGAAGCCCAGAATGCCCTGGACAGCTTGAAGAAGTTCTTAGCTACCCCCCCGGTGCTGGCGTCTCCCATGCCCAACGAACCACTGCTTCTCTACGTTGCAGCGACTACTCAGGTAGTCAGTACGGTCTTGGTTGTGGAACGTTCCGAGCCCGGCCACATTCAGAAGGTCCAGTGCCCGGTCTACTTCATCAGTGAAGTCCTCTCCGAGTCCAAGGCGCGGTACCCTCAGATCCAAAAGATCATCTACGCGGTGTTCATAACGTCGCGGAAGTTGGTCCATTACTTCCAAGGACACCCCATTACGGTGGTCAGCTCCTTCCCGATCTCCGACGTCATCAACAATCGTGATGCCACGGGCAGGATCGCCAAGTGGGCCGTGGAGCTCATGGCTTTCAGCATAGTCTATGCTCCCCGCACGGCCATCAAGTCCCAGGCTCTTGCCGACTTCATGGCCGAGTGGACAGAAGTCCAGTCCCCGCCTTCCGTCGTCGACCTCGAGCACTGGATACTCTATTTCGACGGCTCTCTGATGCTCCAGGGCGCGGGGGCTGGCGTTGTGCTCATCTCTCCCAAGGGCGAGCGCTTCAAGTACGTATTGCAGATCCACTTCCCGGCATCTAACAACGTTGCCGAGTACGAAGCTTTGCTTCATGGTCTTCGACTTGCTGCCTCACTCGGGATCCGCCGACTCCTCGCACGCGGAGACTCCGAACTGGTAGTCCGGCAGGTCATGAAGGACTGGTCATGCAGAGACCCCTCCATGGAAGCCTACTGCCAAGAAGTGCGCAAGCTCGAAGCCAAGTTCGACGGTCTTGAAATTACCCATGTTCTACGTCGAGACAATGAAGATGCAGATGCACTCGCCAAACTGGGATCCAGTCGGGACGTCGTCCCGACTGGAGTTTTTCTCCAGGAGTTGCACACCCCTTCTATCAAGGCAGACACAACACCCGAGACCGAGGAACAGCAAGTCCCGGATGGTGACACCACCCAGCAGCCAGCAACAGAGGTCCTCGCTGTCACTTCCGACTGGACTACGCCCTTCCTAGACTATCTCTTGCGGGACAACCTCCCGCCGGACCAAACCGAGGCACGCCGCATTGCGCGACGCACCAAGTCCTTTGTCATCATGATGACAAGCTCTACAAGAAGAGCACCTCCGGGATCCTTCAACGGTGCATACCCGACGACCAGGGAAAGCAGCTACTGCGTGAGATCCACTCGGGAGTATGTGGACACCATGCTGCGCCCGCATCCTTAGTCGGGAAAGCATTCCGACAAGGTTTCTATTGGCCGACCGCCGTGTCAGACGCGGAACACATCGTCCGGACATGCGAGGGATGCCAATACTTCGCCCGGCAGACACACTTGCCGGCTCAGGCCCTCCAAACTATACCGCTCACCTGGCCCTTCGCAGTCTGGGGACTGGATATGGTCGGCCCGTTCAAGAAAGCTCCCGGGGGCTACACGCACCTCTTCGTCGCGGTCGACAAGTTCACCAAGTGGATCGAAGCCAAGCCGGTTGCCACGATAACTGCTGAAAAGGCCGTCGAGTTCGTTCGGGACATCGTCTTTCGATTCGGCGTACCCAACAGCATTATCACGGACAACGGCACCCAGTTCACTGGGCGAGCTTTTCTCCAATTCTGTGACGACTTTAACATTAGCCTCGACTTCGCCGCCGTGGCACATCCACGCACCAACGGGCAAGTCGAGCGGTCCAACGGTTAATACTACAAGGCCTCAAGCCGCGAATATTCCAGCGACTGAACAAATTCGCAGGCAAGTGGGCAGCCGAGCTACCATCTGTACTTTGGAGCCTCCGGACCAAGCCGAACCGGTCGACCGGTTATACACCCTTCTTCATGGTCTTCGGTGCTGAGGCCATCCTCCCGACTGACCTGGAGTACGGGTCCCCGCGCGTCCGCACCTTCAACGAGGCCGAGTCAGAAGAAGCCCGGCATGACGCCCTCGACCAGCTCGAGGAGGCCCGCGAGGTTGCCCTCCTTCGGTCGGCTAAATACCAACAGGCCCTGCGGCGCTACCACAGTCGGCACGTACGCGGCCGCTCGTTCAACGTCGGCGACTTGGTCCTTCACCGAGTGCAGACCAACAAAGAGCGGCATAAACTTTCCCCGCCATGGGAGGGTCCGTACATCGTCGCCGAAGTGCTACGCTCGGGGGCTTACCGACTGAAGGACAGCGACGGCAACGTCTTCACCAACGCATGGAACATAGAACAGCTACGTCGTTTCTACGCTTAAACTTTTCTTATAAATATATTGGAAATATGAATAAAGAGTTCTCTTTTGCTTCATCCAAAAGTACCTCTTTTCCCGACTGCCCTGCTACGCCCGTCCGTAGCGGGTACTCGGCGCATACTTGGCCTTGTCACCATCCGTGAAAAATGCTTAAGTACTGTGTATAAAAGTCTAACGTTAAACTCTTTGACTCCAATCGCCGGTCTACGCCACACCCTTACGCCACACGGGACACACGCCAACGGCTAATCCCTACGCAAAGGAGGCTACGACGGATTGGCGAAGAGCAAAAACGAACAAACTCACATACACAGGAACACAAGTCTTTTTCCTGATGGAGCCAAAATTTACTTGTTAAAACACAAAGTATTTACATAAGTCACTCGGCATCCCGAGTGCATACAAAGTTCACTCGGCACACCCGAGTCCTTTACAAAATTTACTCGGCTAACCCGAGCAGTTTACAGCTACTCCTATCTTCTACAGGCCCGACCGCTTCAGAAGGGTGTCGACGGTGGGCTCGACGGACCGCACCATCTCCGGGATGTCTTCTTCCGGGAGATCTGCGGCGTACCCCTCCCCGATTGCCTCCATGTCCAGCAACGGGTAGTGGGACCGCGCCACCGCCAGCACTATGGAGGCCCCCGTCCGCGCGCCCTTCGACTCGATGGACGCCACTTGGTCGGGTACTTGGCCCAGTCGCCCGGCGATTGCTACGACGGAGTCCGGAGCCGTCTCGTCCGGCCAGACGGCGCTACACGCCGCCTGCCCCGCCTTCAGCAGCGCCTCGATCATCCCACGGGACTTTTCGAGGCACGCCTTCGACTCTGCAGCAAAAAGGAAGCATGAGCAAAACGACCAGCCGGCCGGGACAAAAGCCAAAATCACGACTGGCACTTACCGAACTCCGCCGCTGCAGCTGCCTTCTTCGCGGCTTCGGCCGCCGCCTCCGCGTCAGTGGCCCTCTTGGCCGCCGACTCGGCATCGCGCCCGAGTTGCTCCTCCATTTTCTCCGCCAAGTCCGCGCGGGCCTTCTCCGCCGAGAGTGCCTCCTCAAGCTTCTTGGCCCGCTCGTTGGCGGCATCGAGGTCTCGGGCACGGGCCTGCGCCAGCTCGGCCTCGCGCCCGAGCTCCTCCGCCCGGGTCCTTTCCGCCGTGAGCGCCTCCTCAAGCTTTCCCGCTCGCTCCGTCGCGGCATCAAGGTCCCGGGCGCGGGCCGTCATCGCCTCGAGCTCTGCCTTCAGCTTCGTCACCTCGTCTTCGGCGGCTGCAACGGGACAACGCATCAGCCAGACGAACAGCAACGCGGACAGGCAAAAATCACTCGGCTAGCTCACCTCGGGACTTGGCCATTTCCTGCGAAAGGCCCGCCTGCAGGCCGATGATCTCGACCCCGCACTTGCGGGCCATGTCCTCCGCCGACTGCCGTTCCGCGGTTAATTTGTCCCACTCGGACTTCCGCAGCTCTAGGCGTTCAATGACCGGCAGCCGGTCTTGGAGGAAGGCGGCCTTGTTCTGCGACCGCTGATTCAGATTCTGCACAAAGAAAAGGACAACAAGATAAGGCCACCCGGGAAGACTTTTGAAACCCTCCACTCGGTCCCAAGGACCCAGCAGAGGCTCGGGGGCTACACCCTCTGGGTGCACTGTTCGTGCACCCCGAGTCAGATTGGAAAAAAGAGAAAGAAGACAACTATACCCTCCGCCCGACTATCCTAGTCGACCGCAGGCTCGGGGCTACACCCTCTGGGTGCACTGTTCGCGCACCCAGAGTGAAGACTACAAGGGGCAAAGCAAAGGGCCCTCCGCCCGACTAATTTAGTCGGGCAGAGGCCCGGGGGCTGCCTCCTACAGACACACTCCTACGAAAGGAAAAGCCGACTCACCTCCATCAAAGGACGCAGCCTGCCGTTCAGTAGGTTGGCGCCCTCCTTCACCGCCTTCAACAGGGCGGGGAGAATCTCCCCGATCTGGGCAGCGACGTCCGCAGCCGCCTGCCACTCCTCCTCCTCCTCGACGTCGTCGACCGACGAAGTCGGGTCCGCCGGGTCTGCTCCCCGGACTCGGAGAGGTCGGCGTACCAGCTCGGAGCACGGCCTTGCAGGCGGAGCCGCGCTGAACTCCTGCATAGGTGAGGGCACGCCGGGGCTCGCGCCCTCTGCCATCTCCGCGTCCTGGCTGGCGTCCGCAGACCCCACCGGCACCAAAGCTCCAGGGGAGGTCTCCTCCTGCGGAGCGACTGGTGAGGTGGGTTGGGCGTCGGGCTGTTCGGAGGATGGCTGGGCAGTGCTCGCGGGCTGAGGCGACGACGGCCGGCGAGGCGAGGAAGTCGCGGTAGGCGACGGCGCCCGGGCGTCTGGGGCCGGGGGATCTCCGTTTTGGCTCGACCCCGGGGCACTCGGGACCGCCTGGGGATATCTCCCACCCTCCGAGTCCTGCAGATACAAGACCAACCACGTCAGAACGTAAAGAAACAAAAAGTCCGAAAGGCGGTCGGCCCAACACTTACTTCGAAAACGAGGGACAGCGATTCGCTTCCGGGCACCCGCGGCGGCAGCCGGAGCCGGCGAAGTCCCCGACTCGCCGGGCGCCCCGAAAGCGGTGCTGGCATCTCTTTTCTCCCCCCGGCTGGGGGGAACGTCGATACAATTAAGTATACAACCATACACTGCATCTTCCAATTTGGTGATGAACATTCTGAAGAAAGATAAGTCAGATCGATATATGATATCGTCTGTACTCCTTAGCGATGATGATAAGATTATGTATGTTAGGTTTCCTCTAGATCCAAGTTACCTATAACCACCATGTCATGTGCCTTGTTGAGAATTGCTGTGCCTGCCATAGGAAACATTGTTGCTTCTGGAACCTGATCATTCATGTACCTGGCCACTAGCTAGTACTAGTACCACACGTAGGAGCCATCCTATTCCTGTCAATGTTCTAAGGGATTCTATTTTACCATTGCATCTAGGATCAGAGATACGTTGGTAGCTAGCTCTTACAGTGCAAGGTCGAGGTTGACAGAAAAACCAATCCTTATGTAAGGATGGCTGAAACGACTTGCTCATTTTATCGCCTTGTTTTACGACAGCGATAGATCGATTAATCGATCGAGTGAGATGCCTAGTTAATCAGATATATGCGTCGATCATATGTGCCGATTTGGTGCTGGCATGTAACTTTCAGAGGTTCAGATGAGAGGTCGAACGTGCATGAGCTGAACACGAAGAGAAGTCACTCTGATCTGATGTATACAGCACTAGAAAGGCTGGTGACCAGACCATGCTGTTGCTGCTAGTGCACAAGAGTTGTGCAGTGGTTATCTTTTTAAGAAACGGCAAAAGTTTTGCTCGTTATATTAATATAGCAAAAATGAGTTTATATTTACAAGCCAAAATAATCCTCACGTTGATCCAAGCCGCAGCTTCGTATTTAATTTTGGAGATTGTGACCGGGGAAAGATGATTCTTTTCTCAAAAATCATCGTGTTGCGTTCTTTCCAGATTTCGCAGGCGGTAAGTAGGGGTGTTCAAACCAGGTTTTTTCAAACCGTCTTAACCCGTACTTTGGACTAAAAATTTACTAAAATGTTCAACATCAACAGTAATACAAAAGTGACTCTGCCGGTTTTTTGAACTCTTCGTAAAAGCGGTAAGGGTGACAAGGGAGCACATGCAGGCCACAGGAAGATGCGGAGGAAGCCCACTGATTAGCAATGGTCGAAGTGCCAAGTGCGACACTGAGCACTAGAATTTGAGAACCGATCCATGCCTCAACGGCCAACCAGATTCGCTTGGAGAAGCGACAATTGAATAGCAGGTGCGCAACCGACTCTGGCACCCGACGGCTAAGAGGAGCCAACCCGTGGAAGCAAGACGTTCTGAATCCATAATCTGCTCTGGATGGCTAGCTAGCCAGGTGAAGAACTTGCATTTTGATGGGCCCAGCAGTACCACGTTCATTTTTGGAGGTCCGAAGGGCAAGCCGGTGAGAGGCCGAGCTAGCAGAGTATTCCTCATTTGCTGATAGAATCCTGAATGTCTGGCGGCTGCAGGTGGATCCCCAGAGGTCGATAAACTCGGACATGTGCTCGATCGGCTGTGGCATTTGTCGTAAGTCAGAGGTCTCATCCAAGCAAAATCTGTAATAGCGTTGTGCATCATGCGGTTCTTCCTCTTTGACGTTCTGTATGGTGAGCAAACTCGTGGCTCTGTGGTGTACATAGATCTAAGACACCTATAGTCTGATTAATTAAAGCACATCGTGCCCATCCATACTCTACGCGCTTTTTCGACGTATATATGAACAACGAACATGTCGTCATTACGACACATGAAGGAAAACCGTGTAAGCACCGGAGGCATCACAACGTATCGGACGATGCATGTATGCATCGATCAGTATGTTCAATCGTTGAACGAATCATGGAATAACCAGCCTTGGGACCGGATCAGATCAATAGAACCGTCGAGGATGACATCAACGTTGACGTCCACGATCGCCGCCTCGCCGGTCCCTTCTCCGGAACCGTCGCGAACAGTCGCCGACACACGGGCCTTGCTGAGACGACGTGATATACCGGGGCCTTCCTGTCAGTGTACTGCTCACTTGATACATGCATGGCTGCCCGTGACATGACGTGCATGGATGGCGGGCGGCACTATGCTGGTGTAGGTGTAGGTCCGGCCGGCTGGCCGACAGGTCGCTGGAGCCGGCCTGGCCGGTGGAGCATGGGGCATGGCGTGCCCATGTCTACAAAGATGTGGGTTGCAAACACGGCCACTCCTTAACAACAGTAGTGGGGCAAATAATAATGTCAGTGTTTCCTTGTTTAATTAAGCATGTAACATGATATAAATGATTTTTATAGCTCTCTTTAGTATGATAGGATTGATTTAAGATGAATTGCTGATCTTATCATTTTTTATTCCATATCATGTTAAGATTAACCTGGAATATGCATATTAGCATTTTATGAATACGAAAGTACCTAGTCGGAATTCCATTCCTGTAGGAATTCTAAGCTAGAGGAGCTATATGATCTGTCCATGCTGAAACTGTCATGCAACTTGTTTGGTTTCCCCGGCTAGTGATCCTGTAGACTCGTATAGCTTTTGGGAGATGGCATGGGCTGTCATCTCAATGTTTTTATAACGTTTTCGCTATTATTTTTGCGTTTACTTTTGAGATGGTCCGGAAGTCATCACTTATCGTTCCTCCTCCTGAGAGATTGAACTTGAATCCTCTCCAACTCTTGAAGATCTTGATAGATTTTCTCTTGTTTTTTACAGCTTGTTTGGTTGGAGGGAATTAAGGGAAGAAAATGGGAGTTTAGGAGGTAAGAATTGGTAAATCACTTGTTTGGTTGGTGGACATGGGAATTTAGGTGGGATGAGGATTGGGAGTTTAAGGCTTCAACTCCCACAATTTAAAACCCAGGGTGGGGGTGGGTAATTGAGAGGGAATTGATCTCATAAAATCTGAACCCTTCATCATGACTTAAGTTAAGATAATCATAAAATCTAAGCATTTCATCATGACTTAAGTTAAGATGACTCATTAGTTACACATGAATTCCCATCTCTTTTACCAAACTAGGGACTAAGACTAAAAATCAAATTTCCATGCCTCATCCCACAATGAACTCCTTATATGAACTCTCATTCCCCTTCCCCAGTTGTTGCCAAACATGCAGTTATAGCTTGAGCAGGGAACTTAGTGAAAGTAGGGATAGTAACGGGTGTATCTATAGGAGCCATGACATTGTCAAGGATATGCTAAGATGTTGCCAATGCAATGTCATTAATGAATTTTATTGTGTTCTCTGTCCCACTCATCTGACCGAAGACCGGTAACATCTATTCTTTTCATGCAACTTTAGTGTGCATTGCTGGAATTATCTCCAAATCAATTGGGGTCAAGGACAAGACGTATCCACCATACTCAAGCTGGACTGAGTTTTGGGTGACTTTCTTTATGGAGGTGGCTATCTTAGCATGCAACATATGAAAACAGCGAAATGGCAAGGTCTTTGAAGGCACTCCTCCCTCCTCCATATCCTAGCGTAGAGCTTTTATTCACGACATCATGGTGCATGCGCATAGGACGAAAGACTCATGTAAAAACAGAGTAGATAGCTTAGCTTAAACTTTGTACATTCCTAGCTTTTAGCTCACATGTACATAAACTCTATTTTTTGATGAAATTCCCAGTGGCCCCTACAGTTCATGGTAAAATAAAAGTTTGGGTCCGGCAATATCCAAGTTTGACCGGAAACCAGGAGACGAAGGATAGATATACAGATGTTAGCAATACCCGCCATACTTCTCGTGTACTTTTGCCCCGTTTTATGTTCTAATTGCCATCGCAAGCAAACTAGCCTTCTTCCTACCGATTGATCTTCCTTTTCTACTCCTAGCTCTCCTTTAGTTGCTTACACTCACTTAATTAGATACAATCAGTGTCGTAATTGGCCTTCTTCTCGCTCCAACAAGTTTCTAACCCTTCTCTCCGCCTGCAAGCGACTTCCCCCAATTTCGATGCCATCTTGGGCTCCGAGGAAATTCTTTTGCCAAAGCAAGGTAAGGTTTCCTTGCCTTCTCTGTGTGTCCGTGGTAACGGGGTTTCTTGTGTGCCTCTAATTCCATTTAATGTAACGGACAAATTTCTTAAACATAGGAATTTTTTATTTCCCTAAACTAGCATCAAGGTAATATAACGTACAGAGAGTATCTTCTAGCCTATGCATTTTCGTGCACATAGCTCCATAAATATAACAGGAAAGTAAGTAAAAATCAACTACACAACCAAAAATTGGTAGTCACGTGGACTTCCCAAAATAATGAAAAGACTAGATTTGGTAAAACAAAAATTACGAATCCTCAAGAAGTGTTCAAATGGTGACTAAACTCCATCTGTGCGTAGAGAAGGGGTCTCTCAACACAGTCTCAAGCAATCTGCTTGTCGCTTGTACCATTCTCGCTCTTCTAGACGTTGCAATGGCAACCAAGAGCGAAGTCTGTCCGTACATATCTAAATCACCTGTAGAGGATTATAGAATATATTTTTATAAAAAATTACATCATTTCTGCACAGCCAAATGGATCAACACATAATAGATGCTCCAACCAAGACTAGGGCTCGCATTATTTTAGTTGACCCATTTAGCCAGGGGCGAATAATGTCACCTTCTTTTCGGCTTCTTGGCTGGTTTATGGCTCCAAGAAGCCACAAGCTGAAAAGAAGGGGCTGCTATATGGTTAAGCCCCTCAAAAATCATGTTGCCAGCTCGAAGCTCCAATTTTGAAGCTTCCCGAGCTTATGCGAATACACATTCTGACTTTGCCCTCAAAATTGATAAATTTTACCTGCAAACGTCATTCGTATAAATATCTAAAGACCCCCTTTTTTGCCCTCCCCGCACCCTCCTCGCTGCACTCACCCTTCGCCCTCGCTCCCTCCCGCACCATTGCCCTTTATGCCTTCCAGATCTGCTCGAGCTTCCCCACCGGCCTTGAGCTCCTCTTCCCCTGCTGGCCCACGCCCGCCAACGACACTAGCTCTCATCCTTGCCAAGTGCCTCTCCAACGTCACCGGCTCCCTCGTCTTGCCCTCCCGAGCTCTCTGACCCCTTCCTCCTCTGCCTCCGGTGGCCCCGCCCGCCTCCTCCCCCGCCAGCCCTGCCCTCCTCCTCCCTGCCGGCCCTGCCTTGTCCTCCCTCGCCGAGCATGCCACCACCCCGGGCCCGCCACCAGCCCCACCCCCATCCGCTCGCACTGCCACCTTTCTCCCCGTTAGCCACCGTGCAGATCCACCTTCGCCACATGCTACTGTCCTCCAGATCCGGAGCGCCGTCGTCCTCCAATCCTCCACCGTCACCGCCAGCCTCCACCGTTGCCGCACTTGCCATTAGCCATGAAATGTGTGATGCGCTAGTGTTTGTGCTAGCATTTGTGCTCCTGATGCTGCTCTTGTGAACCTGACGATGTGCTGATGTAAATTTGTGGTTCAGTTAAACAGTCATGGCTGAAATCTTGCCGATGATCCTTGTAAATTCATAGTTAACCCAATATCCTATTGGTTTTAGGCTACCATAAGCTATAATTTCCGAGTTAGAAATACTAAAGCATAATTTAGAGGGGCTTCAATTGGTTCTCTTGATATTTACACCTGATCGTAGCTGTACTGTTTAGTATATCAGTAGGCCGATGGCATGCTAGTTCTTAACAATGACTGAACAAGAGTGTGTGTTTCTATTCGTACTTTGATATATACAGACTGATGGTGAGACTAGCTAGCAAATGAGCATATTCTTTAACTTTCAAGGCTTAATTTACTTTTGATGCTACTTGGTCATTCATCTATTCCTACACATAACAACCACTATTTATTTGCAAGGTTTATATAACATAAAATATACATTTGCATGGTTAGGGTTTTTTCTTAATGCACGATTTCTTATTCAAGTGATATGCTTTTCTTTTGGTCTCTGTCACATGTTTATATATAGAAAATACTAATAGCTAAACATTGCCTTTATTTGATGTGGCCCTTCAAAACTATTATAATTTAGTACCTTTTTTTTCAAAATTTATTTTTTTCATCAATTGCGCGTTAAAATAGTTCAAAAGAACAATATTAACAATTAAGCAGAGCACAAACAACTCTATGAAAATAAGATCACATTTCAGAAACTGAAAAGAAGGGGATCGGAGTTTATTAGGGCTTCCTCCCACCGAAGTTTATGTGGGCGGTTAAGTTTAAGTCGATTTCTACATAAACCTAAGCCAAAAAGAAAGGAGCCGATCATATATGAAATGAAATAATGCTGCTGTATTATTGGTAATACCTCAGAATTTTAAAGATGGGAATAACCCATCTATAGAAAAGGCAAAAATTCAAAACTTTTAAACCATAGTTTGGATGGACGATCAGAGACTGTCATTTTGTTCGTCTCGTCGAATTGATGAAAATAGACTATAAATATTGCCAAATTGGAGTTTGGTTGGATTTTGGAAGAGCCCATTGAGTCTGGGTCATTGGATTTCAATATAGGGTGAAACTCCAAATGTGTTTCGAAATTAAAAAAATGGAAGAAGGAGCTGATCTTTGAAGGTAAGGACATAAAGAGCTGTATTCTGATATTTGAAGGTAAGGACAAAAATAGGGAAGAGCGACAGGAAAATATGCAAGGTTAGGGTTTCAGGCTTGAACCCCAGGACATAGGACTCAGCCCGGGCATAAAAACCGAGTAACCGAAACCGAACCCGAAACCGAAACCGAAAAACCGAATTTTCTGAATTTCGGTTAACCGGAATTAATACGGTTTGCAATGTTGAATAACCGAAATTATTTCGGTTGATTCGGTTGTACACGTCGGTTAATCGGTTAAACCGATTAACCGAATGCCCCCGACTTGGCCCATTAGGGCCCGTTTGGATTGCCGTTTTCTGGCCCAAAACCGGTGTAAAACTCGGAGCCCATATGTTTTACCAGCCAGGCCGAAAAGACTGTTTGGATCACCGTTTTCGTTTTCTAATTCCCCGGTATTGGGCCGGTATTGGGCCGGTTACAACCGAAAATTTTTACGGGCCTCCGGAGGCCACGAAAAAATAACGACAGAAGTCGCCTCCTCCCCACGCTCGCCTCCTCCCCAAGCTCGCCTCCGCCAGATCTGAGCGCGGCGGCTCCTCATCCCGGCGGGGAGGACTCGGCGCCGCCTCTCCCCGCTCCAGCCCGCCTCTCCCCGGCAGCGGTGCTCTCCTCGACGAGGCAGCGACCCGACGCTCCACCAACCCGTCCCTGCTGCTCCTCTCCGTCCCGGCGGTGTTCCTCCTCGCGCCGCGCCTACTGCTGCCCAAGACACTCCCGGCTACCCCGGACGCCGACGAGACCAAGGACCTCGCACTCTTTCGCCGGGCCGTCGTCCTCTCCGCCGCTCCCTCCGCCGCCTCCGCCTCCGCGACCACCTCCCTCTTCGGGCGCTAGCCGCCGCCCAAGGTGGCCTTCCTCTTCCTCACCAACTCCGACCTCGTCTTCTCCCTTCTCCTGCGCGTGCCGCCACCGCCGCCACCGCAGCTTCAGCCCAATCCTGAGGTGAGTCGGGCTGCCTCCCTCACCTGCCTCCCCCGAGGTCTCTCACCGTCGCCACCCTCCACTGCCCAGATCTG
Source organism: Stipa capillata (assembly GCA_019208055.1). Taxonomy (NCBI): domain Eukaryota; kingdom Viridiplantae; phylum Streptophyta; class Magnoliopsida; order Poales; family Poaceae; genus Stipa; species Stipa capillata. The sequence continues at coordinate 264,020 of JAGXJF010002006.1, read as the reverse complement.
CCGCCACCAACCTCCTCGCGTCGCCGCCAACCTCCTTCCCGACCTGCTCCCGCCTTCCCCCCGCCGAGATCTGGCTCATCCTGTCGGTCCTGAGGCCTCCCGCCGCCTACCTCCCTATCCCGACGGGGAGAACCTGCTCCTGCCCCTCGCTGCCGTCCCCACAGAGTGTCTCCTCTTCTCTTCTTCTCCCCGAGCGCGGCGAAGGTGGGGAGGAGCCTCCTCGTTGCTGCACATGGTGCTCGAGTTCACCCACGCTGGCGGCCGATGGGAACGAGCTCTCCAGCGGCAGCGGCACGAGAGAGGCCGAGCCATGCGGCGGCGACGGGAAGGAGACCACAGCGGTGAGGCCGGTGGCAGTGACGACGAAAACGAGACCACAGCTCAAAGGCTGTTTTAGATATACCCAAACACCATTTTTACAGGGAATAAAATAATTTGTATTCAAAGGTTTTGTTGGTGACAAATAAATTACCCTTGTAAACTGTTTACAAGTGTAATTTTTATAAGATTGCCAAACGGGCCTTAGCGGATTAGCCCAATAGCCCCTACCGCAGTGCCGTGAGCTCCCGGGCGATCAGTGCGTAAGTACGGCCCGTGACCCCCAAATCCCCCAAATCCCCCAATCCGCCGGTGCCCAGTGCCCTAAGCCCCTAACCCGCCGTCCGCCGTCGCCCATCGGCCGCCTCCAGCCCTCCACCGTGCCTAGCGAGCGGCGCCGCCTCCCCCCACCTAGCCTAGTAGCCGAGGGCGGCAGCGGAAGCCGGCAGTCGCGCGGGCAGTGGCAGGCGCGCGGGCTGCGGGCTGCGGCAGGCTGCAGCGGCAGGCGCGCGGGGCCGCGGCAGGCGGCAGCGGCAGGCGCGCGGGCGTGTGGCAGCGGCGGAGACTCCGACCCGGAGCCGGGCAGCCGGCCGCCAGTCGTCGCCTCGTTGGAGGTACAACATATCCATGAGTCGTCCACTGTTGATACTTGATAGCATTGCAGCCATGCACGGCTGTAAATTTCTTTGGTGAGATCGATTGAATTGAGCTGAATTTTGGTGTAACGCTGTGTTGGATGGATATGGATATGGATAGCAATTTCGGTTCGGTTTAAACCGAAAACCGAACCGAAATATCGGTTAACCGAATTTTCGGTTTATACATTTTCTGAAAATATTTCGGTTACTATTTCTGGAAAACCGAAAATGCGAGAAACCGAATTAACTGAAACCGAATTTTCGGTTTAACCGAACGCCCGGGCTAACATAGGACTATCCATCATAGCACACAACCGAGCTACAATTCATATGTTTGTTGACTTGAGTTGCAGGTTTTATCTTCTTCACTTGTTCAAGCGAGGAAAAAAAAAGAGGCAAATAAAAACCCACCCAAACACCCTCCCTCTTCCTTCACCCTAACCCTACCCGAGCCCTACCCGTGCCCAGGACAGCAGCCGCCGCCGCCACCAGCCAAGAGGAGAGGGAGAAGAGCTTGGGAAGAAGAGAAGGAGGAGAGGAAAGAAGAAGAGGAAAGGAGGGAGAAGGAGAGGGAGAAGAGAGGAGGAAGAAGAAGAGAAAAAGAGGAGGATTTCGGGGTATCTTGCAAAATTCGACGAATTTATCTCAAATTCAAGTTTCCCACTGCCAAAGGTAATCTCTAATTAGTCACTAGATGAGATTGGATGGATGGAATTGGAAGAAGTCATGCCGGTGTTTGATTTGGGGTTTTAAAATTTGGATCAGTGAGAGTAATTTGAAAACTGCTCTTAAACTGTGATGAATTGGGAGATGAGTTCTATAAGGAAAAGTTGTTTCCTGTCTTTTGTTGGTTTTGTTTGGTTTTCAGGTACCCGGAAGGGAGTAGGATACCTTCATATGCACACTTCACATAATTTTCACATACTAGTTCATTTGCTCATTACATCCTTGCTTAGTCATGGAGTCACTCATATTATTATTGCTAGTTGGAGACGTTTTGATTTATAGAATCTCTTAGGGTGAGCCTGCCGTTGCTCTAATTAGTATAGCTTATGTCGTGGAGTCTTAATGTGTTATATGAACTACGTGGATGACTTATTTGAGTTATATGGACATTACTTGTGTTATGCTATTGTCTGCCTGTCGTGATGCCCTTATAAACAAGAGAGACTCCATCAAAATTTATAAAAATTTTCCCAGACTTGGGTAGTTTTTGGTATAGTGTGGTGGCATTCTAGGTAGGGCTGATATCTGGGGTGTTACAATATCCATTGATGTTTACTTTATTAAAGGTAATATGCATTTATCTGCTATGTGCTGCAGTACAATCTGAGGATGGCTTGGGGTCAAGGTGCTAGAAGGCCCATAATAGGGCTTCTGTTTCGTGCTCAACAACAAGCTGCTCAGGGATACTCTTCCGTGACATCCCAGACTCATCTGTTGAACAGCCATGTTCCACAAAGTGCCATGCTTCTTAGGAGATTCAGCTCTGAAGTGCCTGTTTCAGACCAAATGAATCTTATTAAACAACTCCGAGAAAGGACCAGTGCTCCAATCAAAGATGTCAAGGCTTCCCTAGCTAGTTGTAACTGGGATATTGGTTAGCTCTTCTTTCTCATTGCATCAGCAACTTAATTAACATATTTGTTTATGTCCTCTGTTCCCATCCCAGTTTGTTGATTTCTTTCAGAGGCTGCACAAAAGGACCTAAGGAAGAGAGGGGTTGCTCTTGCTGCCAAAAAGTCTTCACGGACTGCTGCGGAAGGTTTGCTAGCTATTGCACAAGATGAGAAAAAGGCTGCTGTGGTTGAGCTTAACTGTGAGACTGATTTTGTGGCAAGAAATGATGTTTTCCAGTCTCTGGTTGGTTTCTCTCTCAGTAACATGATTTGTATTCCATCTGAATAATTGGAGCTGAACTGCTTTTTTTGGGTTATTTTTACATCGAACTGTATTAGTGAGTTAGAGACATCAGCCAAGGTTCTTTTGGATTCATATCCTCAACTAGAAAATTTGGATGCATGGAAATTAGAAAATTTGCTTATTACCATTTGGCATAAATAAATCATTTCTTCAAGACCTGAAGGGTATCAGTTTATTTTAGGAAAAGGATGGTCAGATGCAAAAGTAAGGTTATCAACTACTAGTGCCAGCATGTTGTTTCCATCCTTTGTTGGCAAACTTGCTGCATCATGCCTCATTTTTAGTTGTGTAGTCATCATATTGCATGCTGGTTCTTCAATATGTTGACCGTTAGTCCCCTGATTTACTGTTATTTTTTTCTTGCAAATTTTGCTTCGTGATTTCTTCTTCAAGGGAGTTTTAGGATTTCTCAGGGCCATTTCTGACTCCTTTTTGCTGGATATGCTAAGAGCTATATTTATTGTGTATTTTAGCATGTAGATATGTCATGTCAGTTCTGACCTCTGTTATATCAAGAATAAATAAGAACTTCTACCCATGTGTCAATCAGTTTGTAGGTTTTCGTGTACCTTTATTTGAGGAGATGCAACCTCAAACTCTTTTGAAATTGATTCTTGAAGTTTTTTGTCCTCGCTATGTTATCTTGTAGGATGTTGATACTTGGTATTGTATTGGACACAGCACCATAGTATACTTAATTTTATGCCTCTATTGATCATCTCATCTGTGGTCTCACACGGATAGAGGTTTGCTAACTTCCAAGTTTTCTTTTTCAATTCACTATGCAGGCTTCATCTTTGGCGAAGATGGCTTTATCGGCTCAGAGTCCTGGTGAAGTGGTTTTTCCTTTTGGTCCTGAATATTTGGAGGTATGCAATTATCCATTATTGATTGTTTCTATATTCTTACCCCCACAGGAGCAGTTCCAATACTCGATCTTAAATGTAATGAATTTGTGTAGTTAACAGAAGTTCGACCAATTCTACCAGAAATTCATTTGGATTCATCATCATACGAATTCCCATTATATTTCGTTAGATGAATTTCCATATTGACTTGGATTCCATTTAAACAGGCTTTGTGATCAAATTTATGTTCAGTGTTGTAGTGATCTATTAGGATCTGCATCAGCTTTCATAAACTAGTGATCATATTACCTCAGCATGTCGAGCCATTATACCTCAACCTGTGCGATGCCCTCGGCTTGGCCATAGTGCCCTGTTGTGCTGTTCCCCTGCTTGCATCGTGGTTTCATTGCCGTGCTCAGCCTACTGCACGCCCATGGCTCCGCCATCACATTTGGCCTAGCTCCACCGCAGCATGTGACACAACTCTGCTGCATGCTTGTCCTGTGCATTAGCAATGCAAATAAGACATTTATGTCTTGCATTGTCTTGACTTGAATATATGCTGAGAAGATGAGTTTGTCAGAGGTTTAATGTTGAAATATATTGCCCTCCTTTCCCCATCAGCTTAAACTTTTGGGTGAATTGGTTCGGTGCATGCAATTCAATATGGTATCAGAGCCAAGAGGTCTCGAGTTCAAGACCCGGTTAACGCAGTATTTATAAAAATATTTGCGGTCTACATCGATCCCACGTCTAAGGCCTAGAGGAGGCTAGACGTGAGGGGGAGTGTTGAAATATATTGCTCTCCTTTTCCCATCAGCTTAAGCTTTTGGGTGAATTGGTTCGGTGCATGCAATTCAATATTTAGTTTAAGTGTAGTGGTAAGGAATAGCTGGATGAAATGCTTTTGAGGGTCAAGCATGTGAAATGGAGGAAAATGACTTCTGGGGTTTTTGATTGGGTTTCCTGTTTTACTTCTGTTACATTACTTGTGGAACGATTTGGACCTGTTTCTCATGTTGCAGTGCCATGCATTACTTGCATCCGTTTGACATAGGCTGATAGTAAATTTTTCATACTGAGCTTTTAAACGGATAATGTCAGATCTGTATAGACTTATGTGCCTGAGTATCCCAAATTCATATTTTGTTAGAGAAATCAGAAATGGTATACAGCTTAATATGATATGTTTGTCTCTTTTTTTTTCTGGTTTTCCGTGTATAAGAAAATATACATTTCTCCCTATCTTGCAGAACATGATTATCAATCTTGATCATCCTAAACTCCGTGGGGAAACAACTGCTCAAAGTGCTGTTACAGAAGTTGCTGCCATGGTAGGGGAGAACGTAAAACTTAGAAGAGGTTTCATGTTGTCCACAAGTGCGCATGGTGTCGTTTCATCTTATCTGCATACCTGTCCTCAGCCAGGTTCATGAATAATAAGATCTCAGCTCTTTGAATTTTACCAATAATATATGTTCTCCATCCATAGATTTTATTCTCCATTCTTTTGCTAAGTTTGATTAAACATAATCAACAAAACTTTTCTACTAATTATGGAGCACGTGTGTGTCCTGCTTATTTTTATCATCATTTTAATCTAAAATTTTGTGGACAACTGGGAATCATACTAGATTTTCTACTCTACCCCCCCCACCCCCCCAATCGTAATTATTAATCTGTCCTGAGGTTGCTTGCATGCTTTTAATTAGTAGCAGGGGTCAAGCTATTACAATCATACTTCTGATGAATTGCAATTTTGACAGCCACTCTTGAATGTTAATTAGCAATACGACATTAAGAAATAGAGAACATTGAAATTTCACCTAAAATGTAGAAGCCCTTGTTTCTGTACTCCTGATAATACAATAAATTAGCACATTAGATTAGTCCCTGAACTAGCCAAACTCGTGTTATTAATTTGATTCCTGTTAGTACTCCATCTTCTATTTTCTTCTAAAAATATGGTTTTTCACATTATGTTCCTCACAGACGATGCATTTGCTCATTCACTTAAATGATACAATCTTTTTTTTACTTCAGGTTTGGGTCGCATTGCTGGATTGGTCACATTGGAAGCCGAAGATAGCAATGCTCCCCTTGATGCTCTCAAGAGAGTTGGATCATCTATTGCAATGCATATTGTTGCAGCAAAGCCATTATTCTTATCAAAAGAACTGGTTTCTGCTGCAGCTGTAGAAAATGAGCGTGACATACTTCGAACTCAGGTACCTTGTTCCGATAAATATTAATTTCCTGCTGCACTAGAACGATTTGCTGTCATACATCTGGCTGGGTAGTTCTATATGTTCAGTCACTTAGACAGAAGAAATGGATATGCACATACAGATTAAATGTGATTTAAGTGCTCTCCTGCTATCTTGACAGAACAAAACTAAATGATTAAGTAGAGAATGACTAAGAATAAAAGAAAATGCATGCATTGAAATAAGTCGTTAGGATTAAAAGAAATGGTAAACATTTGGTTCTGCTATATGGAATAAACAACTAAGAATGCATCATGTTTTGCTTATGTAAAGAAGAGCAGGACAGGTTTCAGAGATGAGAGAGATCATGAAATGGAAGGCATCCTGATCATAGTAGGGTGATTTCTGGATGTAAACTAGCATCCGGCGAACTGTTGGTTTCAGTTTTAGAAGTTTGTGATAGCATTTGCACTGCTTATTTTCCATGAGTTGAATATTTTTTGGTTTTATATCTTCTAGCGACATGGACTGCATCCATCCGTGATATAAGGGTGAACCTTTGTTGTGCATGTTGAATTACTTGAGAAATGAAATGAAATGCTGTTCTGTAACATTTTAGGCTGAAAGTTCAGGGAAATCTCAAATGGCCATGGAGAAAATGGTGGAAGGCCGATTGAGGAAGTACTTCGAAGAAGTTGTGCTTTTGGAGCAAAAATATGTTGTCAACGACAGCACAAACATTAAGGTAAGCTGGTTAATATTTTCCTTCTTTGATGATGTAGTGCTGTGAATTGTGATCTCTTAACAGCTTTGCTTCTTGATGTCATCCTTTTCAGACCGTGCTGAACGATTTGTCAAAGGAGGTTGGTTCTAAAGTAACAATAACCAATTTTGTCAGAATGGAAGTTGGAGAAGGAATTGAGAGGTACTGTACAATATATTTGTCGTGTGTCATCTAACAACTAGTGGTTTTTGTTGGCTTGAGCCATTGGGGTTGGTGGGTAGGATGGTGATTATGGTTGACTAATCCCTAGCTGTCCTGCATATTGACCTCAGTATACTTAATAGCATATGCACATGGAAAGAAAATAATTTCTGTTCTTTCAGACATCAATTGTTTTATGGAAACGGGATTTATAACTTACTTTACTAATTTTATCACATGAGTTTATTTTGACACAACTCATCCTTACTCCTTAGTTCTTCATTGCATTTTATTTGTTCATATGATCAACTATTAACCACAGTTTTTGTGCTCAGCAGTCCTGAAGAGATGGATGGGTCAGAAGCTGTGGCTCGCGCTGCATAGGTTGCAAGGTGAGATGAATCAAATGAGATAATTGAGATATGTGTAAAGGACCTCTTCTTCTAAGCTAGATATCTTAGTTTCCTGAGAATTTTTCCATGGGCTCTTATCTTTGCTCCAATGACAGGGATGTCAAAACAAAGAAGTCATACGTGTTGACATCTGCAAGGCTGCGAAATGAATCGTAGCTTGCTTCGTTTACGGCTTCGCTCGATCTACCGCCTGATCGAACTGCGGTGTACTCAAATTTCAGATCGCAACAGTTGAAAATAAAATGAGATGCATGTTATAGGTGCCTTACGTCTGCCTGTTTATTGTATTAGCAATGGCCTAATTTGCCTTTTTTTTCTCGCATCTGGATATGCATCTGACATCATTTGTGGAAGTGTATGTTTGGATCATTGCCACGATGCAATCGTTGTCTGTTGCTCTATCTCGTTTCTTTTGGTTCCTAGTCGTAAACCACAAGGTAAACAGAGATCATGATTCTGGAAGAATTCTAGCTTGCGATAATTTCAAACTCATTTTGCAGTTATTTAGAAGGTACCTATTAGGTTTACAAGATAATTAGATTCACATGTCTTGGTAATTAGAACGCAGATCTCAATGCAAAATAGAGGGGAAAGGAAAAATGGAAAAGAAAGGGGCTTCACGCACCATGAGGATTGATGATAATGGCTTAGGATGCATGTGAAGGAACGAATCCGAGGACACGGCAGCTTGCTATAGGACTTTCAAAATTACTACTTCATGTGTTTATTGATCGCCCTTCTTTAATCGGCTTTTCCAGTAGATATTTATCTTGTCCCCATGATCGACAACCAGAACCGATCTGAGAAATTCTCCAGATCAAATCTTCTACTGGTTTCCTACGCCCATTGCAGCCAATGGGATTCTCGGAGCTTCTTGATTACAGGTTGCACATAAAATGGGTTTAGTGCAGGAATCTAAAACTGGTTTTGGTGCGATAAACATTGCAAACTCATTGCACATAAAATGGATGGCACCATTGTGCTCTGATGAGGGAAATGTTAGCTCCAATGCACGGGGAACAGGGGATATAGAGATAAAGAAAGATGACGAAGATGCTGATAGGTGGGATCTACTTGTCTGTCGCACTAATAATTAGATCCCACCAGTTATCTTGACTAGATATATAACAAAAGTGGAGGAGGGGTGAAGGAAGTGTGGTTCTTTAAAATCTTTTGCTAGAAAAAATCAAAAAATTATGGTTTTGTGTTAATTCTGCCTAAGAGTTGTCGTGAAATTCACTATTTAAATTGTGCAGTGGAAACAATTGGCTTCTGTAGCCGTCGTAGGGCTCACAATTCGCAGGTGGTGAGATCAAAGCTTGAGAACTACACTGGAAAATCCACGTAGATATTCTATCTATTTCTTTATTCGCAAATGAATCCTTATACTATTATGTAAACTTGTAACTGAATTTAAGCTATACTACCTTATATATCATCACTTTTAAAATTGCTAACCACACTTGCCGTGTGGTCAAATAATCTATCTAATATTAGTGAGAATTCAAGTTCGGCCGACAGCCAGAAAATCAAAGTGCTACAGTGGCCAGACTATCTCATGACAATATTCATTATAATTAACAAGGGTATAAAATGTCTCCATGACTTGTAATTTTTTAGAGAGGCTCATTATTTAATTTGGTGCACAATGGCTAATGTCATATACTATTCATCCAATTCCGTGCAAAAGTATAAAAATACTAGATGAACATGATTTAAAAAGCTGCTTTGGTTGAAGGAGGGGCTCATGAGTCATGACTGCTTGAGAAGTCGTATCAATTTTAGTTTATTTAGGATAGCTATGACGAAGCCCCCGAACTATATCTCAATTATATCAGCAAAAAATGCACTGATGACAACATTATAGAGATCAGAAACTTTCTGGTGTCTAGTTAAGTATGTCTACAACATAATTACCTAAATAAAACTATATATAAATTGACCCACTACTGGCACAATGCATGCATGATAAAACAAAAGGAAAACACACAAGTCACAATCATGTTGTTAGCCCTCTAACAGTTATGCTCAATTAGCATAAACTTGTAATCATTAGATACTTATCTTATTTGGTAACTAAAAGTATGCGACGGTGTAATCAGTTAGAGGCCTTTTTTTTTCAATTTATAGAATGTACCTACCATGTATCCTATTTCAGCCGCCCCAGACGTTCCACTCGGGGCGGTGGCCGGCGCTGCCGGAATGGTGCCAGAGGCGGAGCCTCCCTGCTCCGCTGCCGTAGCCCCCGTAGCGGCCGGCGCTACGGGGTCAGCATCCGCGGTCCCCGCGGCGGCTGGCGCCACCGGACTAGTGCCCGCGGCGGAGCCCTCCTGCTCCGCCGCGGCGGACTTAGTGGCAGACGGCGCCTCCGGGTCGGCACCAGCGGCGGCGTCCTCCGGCTCTGTTGGCGTGGTCTCGGCGGCGGACGGAGCCACCGGACTGGAATGGTCGGCGGAGCCACCTTGTTCCGGCGAGGTGGAGCCCCTCGCCACGACGGTTGGGCCGGAGGCGGATCCGCTCCGCCCCCGCCTTCGCCTCCTCACCAGGTAGGCGCTGATGTCGTTCGAGTCCTCGTCTTCCTCCTGGGCGGGTGCGCTCGGCGGGGGAGGACGAGGTGGAGCGACTGGCGGGGCTTTGGAAGACCCGGCGCCCTTGGAAGACCCGGCGCCCTTCGAAGGCCCGACGCCCTTCGAAGACCCAGCGCCCTTTGAGCGGCCGGCGCCGGAGGTAGAAGACCCGGCGCCCGTCGAGCGGCCGGCGCCGGAAGAAGAAGGCCCGACTGCTCCCGATGGCGGCGCTCCGCCGCTCGAGACATCGGCGTAGCGCGGCTGATTCCAAACCTCGTCCTCCGGGAGGGGAGCTTTGGAGTTGAAGCCAAACAATAGCTGCCAATACACGGAAGCAAAACCCGAGTGAGACTCGGTGAGGAAACAAGGAAAGAACCAAAAGATGCGATCCGGGTACTTACGTCACTCGGGGGGTTCGCCCGGCAGAAAGGGGCCGGCCGCCCGGAGAAGTCCAGGCTTGTCCCTTGAGCCAGGATCTTCTCAAGCCGGCTCTGGACCTCGCCTCCCGTGAGCTCCTCCGCAGCCTCCCGGGTCGAGTCGCCCGAGCCGGTGTAATCGGTCATCGGGTGCGCCCGCAGTTTGGCTGGCTGCACACGCCACCGAACGAAGGTGGCGGCGACGACCGCCCCGGTGACCCCGGACTTCATCGCCTCATCGAGCGCCGCTACCACGACGGCGACGCTGTCCTGCTCCCTCTCGAGTGGCAGGTCCGTCCAGCTCGGCCTGATCACCGGCGGCTGCCCTGAGGAGGCCGGCAGCGATGGCTCCGGGTTGGCGCAGTAAAACCAGAAGGCGTGCCAGCCTTTATTGGATGACTGCATCGGCGGAGCCGGGTAGTTCTTCGCCGTCCCCGACCTCAGCTGGAACCCGGCGCCACCCACTACGGCCGGGTTGTCTCTGCTTGGCTGCGGCTTCACCATGAAGAAGTGCTTCCACAGGGCGAAGTGCGGCTGGATCCCCGAGGAAGCACTCGCAGAGCGTGATGAAGCAGGACACATGGAGGATGCTATTCGGGTTGAGATTGTGGAGTTCCAACCCGTAATAATACAGCAGTCCCCGCAAGAATGGGTGCGCTGGCACGAAGAACCCCCGCTCGAAGAAGGAACCGTGGACCACCAGCTCGCTGGTGTTCGGGGTAGGGATGGTCTCCCCTTCGGCGGAGCGCCACTCGACCAACTCCTTCGGCGGCAGCAGCCCGAGTCGCACGAAGATCGACAACCGAATCTCCGTCGCGGTCGACTTCGCCCACGGGCCCATCGGGTCGGCGGATGATTCCTCTCCGCTCAACAGCTTCCAGACCAGGGCGTCCTCTTCAGCTTCCGTCGGATCGGCTTCCCAAGGTGGGGATTGCATCCGAGGTGGCTGGGGAGGGAGTTAGGGTTTTGGAAGGAGCGGAGCGCGCGGACGGATTTGAGAAGACGAAGGGTTTTGAGCGCTGGAGAATGAAGATGGCAAATGGAGCGTGGGCTCAGACCCGCGGATCCCGTGGAATATAAAGGGGCGGGCCGACGGTTCGACTTCCCCACGTTGCACGTGTCCGGATCTGCCGTCACCCACGACGCGCTTTTTCGGTTTCACCCGTGCCCACGACCGCGCCGTTTCAGATTCCATCGCACGTTTCGCGGGCCACGTCGTGCCTTGTCCACGCCCACGACCTGGCGGCGCCGCGATTCGTGCGGCCTAATGAAGGAGATCCAATGGTTAGCCTTCCAGGCTGTACAACCCGACGGAATGCGTCTCCGCTATGTGGTGGCTAAAGCGTATTCTCTGTGAATCACTAGCTAGCTGCCGAGAGGGACTCGGCGCTGGGCGCTTCGGCTACAGAGGGTATCAGAGGCTGGCCTCAAGCGAGGAACGCAGTCAGCTGAGTACACCCGAGTGAGGGACAGAAATGGCGTGCCTCCCGAAGGCCACGAGTCGGATGCTGAGCAACTCGGAGCCGCCGGATTCTCCACCCAGACTCATCGAGCATTCAAGCGTCGAAGCTCTGGTATCTGGGATCCCCAGATTCAGTGGAATGACCCAGTGTAAGACTTCGAAACTCAGGAACCTATGCGCCGGGTCTGTTTTCTCTGGTTCGGACTTGGAGTCTCAGAGGCATTCCTTCAGGGGACACTAGCTGGCCTTAACCCACTCGGGAAGGCCGGGTGTTACTCGAGAATTCAGTCGGGATTGATGGCATGCCCCACGCTGGGTTATCAGCCGGTCCCTGTCCCTAGGGATGGACCGGATGCCACCAGAGATTACCCGTTAATAGCTCATCCGCCTTGACATTCCTGCCTTACGGGTGAATGTTACTTGGCTTTAATTGTCTTGTTTGCAGGAGTCCAGTCAGCCCTTCGCAATCTCCCACCGAGCCGAAGCCAGTCGGAAGACCCAACCAGAGGAAAAGGCAGGCAGCGGTGAGATCGTGAAGGACTCGGGGGCTACTGATGGTGACATGGCACCCGGGTATCACCAAGGAGGACGAATCCGGCCTTCCAGCCACGGGATGGGCCGGGCCGACTGCTCGGAGTCCGACTACAGCTCGGGGGCGTCTCACCGACGTGGAGTACAAGGCAAGGACTAATACCTGTCCGGCTTACCCGGAATCAGTTGTAACCGAATAGGAAACATATCTATTAACCCGATCCGGACTCTGTAACCATATCCCAGCCGGCTATAGAAGGCCCGGTAGGGGACCTCCGATCGGGATGGAAGATCAAGCATCATCTCATCCAATCTAATCATAGCTCAAGCCCCCTCGAGATCGATTCTCTAGGGCTTGCGGCACTCGAAATACAGCAATACAAACCACCAAACACAGGACGTAGGGTACTACCTCTCCGAGAGGGCCTGAACCTGTCTAAATCTTGTCTCCCGTGTGCAGCCATCCTGATTTGCTGTGCTCACGCCGCCCCATAATTAGTATTGCCGGAATAATACTCCGACAATAAGCGGTTAGACCGCTCCCACTTCTCAGTCTTTTCATCATAAGCCTTTTTTAATTCGTTATAACATGCCACACCGGTTGTGGGTGCGACAGGAGCAACCTCTCTCAACGCAAGGTCGAGGTCATAGACTCCTAAAACCATCTCAATCTTTTCTCTCCAAGATGGGAAGTTATTCCCTGTAAGTTGGTCAATACTATCAATAGTACTGGCCACATTAGCAGCACTAGCAGCTGAAATTTATTCAAAATTACATAAGTGAACAGCATAAAACAATATCTTGCATAAAATTAACCCTACGTTGGGCTGATTAATGATATGCAAAAAATTTCAACGTTAATTCTAATTCGCATCACCGTTGGGCAGAAGACGAAAAAGAATTTAATCATACAATAATTGACCCACAATTATAAAACAACGTTGGTCAGAATTACAAAAATGAGCCAAAATTCTCAAAATTAATGTCAATATCAAACATTAATATGCAGCATCAAAATTGACGAAAAAAATGAGAGCGACATTTTAGGAAATAATATTAGGACATTAATATTTGAATATGACATAAAAATTCTCGGTATAAAATTTCTCGTTGGTTCCATTTTATACAGAAAATTTAAACATTATTTTCAGTACAATTTAAACATTACATGCACTATTAACATTATCAAATAAATAAAGAACTGCAATGCAAAAGAATGCTATAAAACATAAAAATTTGCACTGGAAATGAGGCCCAAAACCGGCTGCGCGGCGCAATTCTCGCAACCCCACAGCAGCAATAGCTTATTATAGTGCCAGCCCCCCATCAATTCGCAGTGATAATTCATCACCGCAAGAAAAGCAAATCAACACGGCAGTACGGCATAGACATTTATTCGCCATCGCAATCTGAAACTTCACAGTGCAACATTACATGCATGCCGGCATGCCACCTTTCTCAGTTTGCTATTCACTGTTCGTCCCGGAGGTCGCCGCCGCCGGCAGTGTGTTCGAACGAGCAGACTCTATTAGTTTTAGTTCTTTAGCATTATCAACATCAGTGCCTAATCTCCGTCTAGAACACCTAATGTCTAATGCGGAAGAGTCATTACTAGAGATGGGTGAGCCCATCGAAGTCGATGCGAGGACCTCCGCCTGCTTGATGCAGGCGTGACGACGGCTTAGGGAAGATCGGTCGGGTCACTGACGTAGTCGCCGGAGCAGCGGGTAGCGGCGTCCCTCCGGGTGCCACCGGCACTGTCCTAGCACTGAGGTCGTCGTCCTCAACAGCGTTGGTCTTCCCGTCGTTGCAGCGCTCCTCAGATCGGGTTTGGATTAGGGTTTTGTGGATGAGGGCTTGACCTCACGAAAACGTTGGTTTTGTGAGGAGCCAGACTCAACCTTTTTATATGCGCTGGCGACAGGGGACCAAAACCACATAGTCGGTTTTGCACTCCCGATCAGAGCGCGAACGTGGGGAGTAGCCTCCCCTTATCTCGGATTCTGTTAGCCCGAGATCAATTCCAACAGACCCTCGCCGCCGTGTACACCTTGCCTGACCGGCAGAAGTAGCCCTGCTCCGGCGCGCAGTGCGAGTCGTTGGAGCAGACGCAGAGCCCCTCGATGGCGCAGCGCTTCCCGACGATGATCGGACTCCCGTTGATGCCGAGCACCTGGTCGCTCCACTCGCTGGAGAAGATCCCGTCGGGGTCGTACCTGCCCTTAACCTCGAGGAACTTGCCGGCCTTGGGGTACCTGGCGATGGCGCCGTCGAAGGCGAAGTTGCGGTTCTTGCCCCAGTGCGGAACGACGTTATACTTTCGCAGCGCCATCTGCTCGAGCTCGTCGACCACGTCGGAGTGGGCCCGCGGCTCGCCCTCCGTGTAGCTCCGGTAGTAGGTGACGTCGAAGTCGATCGAGTCCTCCGCCTTGCTGAGGTAGGCGGAGGAGGCCTTGACGTAGCGGAGGAGCACCCCCATCTTGGCGTCGAGCGCGCAGAAGGCGCGGGGCTTGAGGTCCCGGAGACGCTGCATGTCGGCGACGAATGCCGGCACCCTGGAGAGCGCGACGCTGAAGCCGGAGTTGTAGAAGAAAGGGCCCCGGATGCGCGGGTCCCAGGTGCAGGAGGAGAGGAGCCCGTCCTCGGGGCTGCTGATGCACGTGCCGGACGCCTGGATGCGGTGCTGGAGACCCTCCACCGGGTACCCCGAGAAGAAGCTGCCGTCGTTGGTGAAGCCGTACCCCTGCAGCTCGAACGTCGCAGCCGGCACCGGCGCCACCAGGCACCGGGCGATGTCGCTGCCATCCTCCTCCAGGTGCTCCTCCGCGCCTCTGGTGGTGATGAGCCCGAGCGTGGTGTTAGAGCGGAAGCCGATGTAGTCGTTGAGGCCGTTCCCCGGCGACGAGACGGTGACGCGGTCGTCCTTGCGGTAGATGACCTTGCCCTGCCGCGGCAGCCACGACATGTCGCCGAACTCGTGCAGACCGCCCCACACGGCCGCCTGCTCCGCGAGGTCTGAGTCATCGCGCGTCACGAACGTCACCGACCGCTTGAACAGCGGTTGCAACGCCAGTGTAACCTGCAGTTGCACACACCCAGCGATTAATTAACATAACCTAATTAAACCGATACATAAACAAGCCTGGTTAATTAAACTTATCTGTTACTCCACAGCCATATGGATGCAACAGCATGTACATATGAAGTGCACTTAATATTTCACGGTACATATATCCATGCATGCATGGATGTATCGGAAGCAACGAGGACGTACGACTGCCAATGCACGGTCTCGATCGCGTACCAGCTGCAAAGGCATATATGTTGGGAGTTGGTAAGTAGTACGTGCCTGAGAGACGACGCCGAGGACGCCGAGGGAGACCTTGGCGGCGTCGAGGTCCGGGTGGTCAGCGCCGAGCTCCCTCACGACGGCGAACCCCTGGCCCCAGCAGGCCCCCGATGGTGAGGCCGTACCAGTACGGCGAGTGCGGCAGCGCGAGCCCCGCGGCGCCGGCGGCCTGGATGAGGTCCCGGAGCACCATGCCGCTCTCCACTGTCATCAGCCCATTGGCGGCGTCGACGCTCACCGTCCGGTTGAGCCGCTCCGTGCTTATGATCGTGCCACTACTATAGAAAATACAATTACAGCCGGTCGAAAATGACTTTCTCAGCCGGTTTCCATCCGGCTGAAGAGAAAGGGCAGAGATAATATGAATTATCTCAGCCAGTTATAAAACCGACTGAGATAATATCTCTTCAGCCGGTTAAGCAAAAAGCCCGACTATGATATGATCTTATCTGAGTCGGTTCTCATTGTTAAACTGGCTGGAATGCCAATTTTCTCAGTCGGTTCTGATTTTTGAACCTACTGGAATGCTGATTAGTAAATTAAAAAAAATTCACACGTTCCTAAACAAATGTATCTTATCTTTCGATGACAATACACAGTTAAGGAAAAAACCATTTCTAAAATGAGAAGATCTGCACTTGTTGCTGACATTTTCAACATTCATGATTACTACAATTTTCAATATGACATTCGCCTACAGAGAGAGAGAGAGAGAGAGAGAGAGAGAGAGAGACTAATAGACATCTCTGGGAAACAAGAAAGGCAAATCAAGAAATTCTGCTTGCGGAGGTCAGCAGCGCAACACACATTGATCAATCTGACGACTCGGACTGGAAGATGACAAATGCAGTGACGACCCCAATCACTTCTCAAGCACTACATGCAAGTAACCTTATACATGTCTGGAACAAAAAGAAGAAAACATAAGTTTAGTAACCTCATACATGTCTGAAACTATTTTCTTCACAAGTATCTCTGCAGAATAAAGAACACAAAAGCAAAGTTAAATCAAGTTCAGAAATGTCGGATTTCCAGTGGAAAAGCAAGCAAGTAATGTTTAGGGAGATCAGACGCATCCAATACTCTGCAACAGACATAGACACTCCAACAAATCATGTTAGCACACCAGTGAAAGAAGTTCTGCATTAGCAGATAGTATGCATCAAATTTATCCATAGTTCTTCTCGGTAGAGACTAAAAACACAGAGTGTTAAAGCAACTCATCTTGCTCCTCATCTGCTTCCTGCTGCCCTCCGCCGCCACCTCCTCCTCTTCCTATGCCGTCGCCTCCGTGAGGAACCCGGTGGTGGTGCCTCGGATCCAGATCCCCCACCTGCTTCGCTGCCACTCCTGTTGCTGCTGCTGCTCCAATGCACGTCGGAGAGGAACGGGTGGATGGGGGGCGGTGGCGTGGCCGGCAGGTAGGATGAGGAGGTCAAGGCCGGCGGAGAGGTCGAGGGCGGTGGTGCGGCCAGCGGAGAGGTCAAGGCCGATGGCGTGGCCGGCGGAGAGGGGCGGGCGGAGGAGAGGGGCAGGCGGATGGGGGGCGGTGGTGTGGCCAGTGGGGAGGGAGAGGAGGTCAAGGCCGGCGGAGAGGTTGAGGGCGGTGGTGCGGCCGGCGGGGAGGTCGAGGCCGGTGAGGGCGGAGAGACGCGGTGAGGGAGATGGGATCTGAGGTGGAGGAACTCAGGATCGGGACTTGGGGAAGTAGTGGATGGCGGCAGATAAGAGAGAAGGAGAGATGAGGTCGGCACAAAGATGGGCTGGGCTAGAGTTAGACATTTTTGGCTCGCCAGTCGGTTTTAATTTCAATATCTCAGTCGGTTTAATTTTTTGAACCGACTGGAATTTTTTTAGCCTTTTTTTTTACCGGCTGAGATAGGTAATTAGTTTAGTCGGTTTATTTTTTTAATCGACTGAGATGTTTATAACTGACTGAGATAGTTCTAATGCAGTGTCACGGACCCGGGAATTTCCATATGATTAGGGAGAACGACTAGTCGCCAAAGACCGAGAAGTCACCCAACATACCATACGCCAATACGTCGTATGTATCCATCACCGTTGGGCAACCCGACACCGAACCCACATACCATACGCACTTACGTCGTATGTATCCATCACCGTGGGTTAAGCCGGCCAGAGATGACTAAACTTTCCCAGAACCACATACAATTCCCAAACCCGGTAAAGAGCTGACGCTCCTCTTGAGTCACTAAGCGAAGTAGTTTCGGAGGAGCCCGACCATCGTACCCTCACCCTAACCTAGTCCGAGGACTAGTGGGTCGCTCGAGAGCCCGGTACGATAGCCCACACCCTGCCTGGCCGGCACTGCATCTCAGCCAGCGGGTCACTCAACCGAACACTCCCCAGAGTGAACACTAAGAGAGGACATCACTTCTTTACGATCGATTCCATATACTTCAAACATACACGCACTGTATATGGAATGATCACAGATAACAACTTCATATCACAGTGCAAACTCTATTGAGAAGGGATTACAAGATACTTAAATGTTTACTTACCCGAGAGGGGTTCTAAAACACATCACTTCCAACTCGAAGGCTGGGTACAGTACTTCGAAGTTTTTAAAAAAACAGCAAGTAACTCAAAAGATAAACCCTGAGATGGCAGCCATGCCACCTCTAAAAACATCATCATAACCCACATTATCGTGACCGAAGAGGATAACACTAAACTAAGCATCCGAAACATCGTTCCCCTCGTCGTAGAACTCACCGATACTGGGGTCTCCTGCAACAAGTTCGGAATTGAATTCCGTAAGTACTTTCGTACTTGCAAGTCACATTTATATACTCATCCCAATCCAATTTCAGCAAGCTATTGATAAGGATAAAGTACTCATATTGCATATAATCATCAATGTAAAACATGGCATGTTCATACTTGATACTACCCATATCAATATGCTAACAACATGACCACTTTTACCTGCACATATCACATGGACACATCCATTTCAGATCTGAAATAGCATGGGAAACAACCATACAATTCCACAATATCATCACAAGACAACCAAGCTTGATGATTTAAAGATAGCCCACAAAGACTATATCAAATGTTCTGAGCAAACCACAAAGTTTGACCAAAGGGAGCACTTCCGAGAGGCCGTTAGTCCGAGGTTGGCCGACCCCTACTATCCGGTCTACTCGCAAAGCCTCCCTACGTGGGTGAAAGGTTAAGCCCTACGACACCGGCATCGAAGGAAAGGCTATGGTGCTCGAGATCACCCCCTTCCTCGATCCATCAGTAGGTGACAGAACCCCGGCTCTCACATCTCACCATTAAGGTTCCATAATTTAATTAGTCCAATTAAAAGATCCACGCTGATCTTAGAATCAAGCCCTAATCATGCTAGTGATATCGCCATCACAACACAGTTCAAGAAGTCACATACAACATAGTATTTCATCTCAACCAATAGCAAGACGTGATATGAATTAAGGGAATCTTAACGAGCATTTGTGAACTTGCCTTGTTGATATTGCTCTGGATCACAATAATATTCACCCTCCGGATATTCCTCTCCGCTTGGTTCTACTCAAAACCAATTCCCCGAAATACCGAAGCAAGGCAATAGAAAGAACTTCGATTAAAACCAGAAAGAATAAGATCCAATATGCATGATATGCATCCTAATATGTAGAGGATGTCAATATGAATCTAATGGAATTGGTTTCATGTCATTCGGAGGTATAGAATTAAAGTTAGGGTTTTCCGAGGGTGTGCCTATATTAGGGTTAGGGTTTTATCGGATCATGCATCAATTAATTAACATGAGATAATGTATAAGAGATGCTAAATATTTAGAGCATAGGATGTTAGTTAAATCATCATATGCTATAATGTTTGCCATTTTCAAAGTTTGGAAGGAAATCATAGAATTAAACTTGGAGATTAAGTGTTAAAGGGCATTTTGGACATTTCCAGGTAGGTACAGCAATGTAACATAAATAATTGGTGCACCATGATATTCTACATGTTAATTGGAGACTAACAAAAAAAGAATCATTCAATTTGGAGTTAATTTGCAAAAGATATGAATTTTCAAAGATTCACCACTTTATCTATTTTCTGTTAAATCACAGAATTTCGAAAATGCTAGAACTCTTTCTCACTCAACTCAGATCTAGTCTCAACCTATGACATATGGGTCCCATGGCCTGGGCCACTCTCTTCCTCATCTTCTCACTTAGCTCACCTCTTTTCTCCCTATGACCGACGGGTCCCGCATCCTTTTTCTCCCCTCCCCCTTCCTCTTGCTGTTGGGCTTAGATTTAAAACATGCACAGCGCGGCCGCACGGTGAGGAGCGACGGCGAGCACCCGCGCGAGCTAGGCAAAGGAGGAACGGAGAAAAATAGGGCACGGGGAGGTGGCGGAGCTCACCGGGATCTCGATTTGGTGCTCGGCGGAGGTGGAGGAAGGCGGAGCAAGAGCGGCGACGGCACAGGCGGACGGCGGCGCTCGGACGTCAGCGATGGAGTCGCTCGGCTGCGCCCGAAGGATGGACGAGGGGTTAGAGAGAGAGAGGAAACCCTGGGGAACAAAAGGGCACGCTCGGTTGGGGGCATAACTCACCGGAGAGGGCGAATCGGCGGCGGCGGCGAGACGACCGGCGCCGGAGGAGAAGAGTGTGATCGCCGGCTTCGCTATAAAGAAATGCAATTAAATTTAGGGATGAGCTCACATTAGCACAGCGAGTCGATTTGGCAAGGTTAGAAGGGGGAAAGGGGTCGTTGGCCACGGAGGCGAGTTCGACGCCGGTGGCGGCACGCTCACCGGCGACTCAATGCTACTGCTGTCGCGGCGATTCAGCTCGGGAGGAGCACGAACGGGAGGGCGGCGGAGCTTGCGAGATGGAGATTGAGAGAGGAGCGAGGAAGGTTGCGTGTGCGAGGAGGAGCTGCTGAGATGACCGGCGGGGTGCTGAAGAAGCAAACCCCGGTAGTGCGCTCAGCAGAAGAGAGACGCCACGTGTTGGGGAGGAGCTGCCCGCGAGGCCCGCATGCCAGTGAGCAACAGAGAGAGGAGGGGGCGCTGGACTGCGGGAAGAGAAAGAAGGGAAGTGGGCTGAGCCCAGGGGGAAGGTGGGCTGCTTCGGTTGGCCTGCTAAGGGGAGAAAAATTTCTCTTTTCTTTTGTTCCTTTTCTGGCTTCTAACTAAACCAAAACTGGTTTGAAAATTTTGATTCAATTCAATGATTCAATTTAAATAACAGCAAGGTTATGCAGGCTGCACCACTTAGGCATTTTTATAGATGAAATAAAAAGGAATGTGCCACTCATTTTAATGAAGGCTCACATAGGTTTCAAAATAGCTGGGAACTATTGGCATTCCAAAAGTTGTTAAAATAAACAAATCTTTAGAACTTATTAGGAGTTCAGGAAGATATTTAAAATTTTCAATAAGGAATTTGTGGTATTTGACTCTACCATGCCATGGAATAGATCCAGGGTTAAAGTTAAAAACCTTCGGCATATGTAGGGTTTTGAGCTAAATGCAACAATTTTCAAATGCTCTATATGATGGGATGAAATGCAAACCCTAACTGGTTCCTTTCAGAACTTAAGAGAGAGTTTAATTACATGGTTTCCAAAATGGGTCAGCCCGTTTTATAAAAACGGATTGAGATGAGATAAAAAAAATCGTTTTTGTAGTAGTATGCCGTCGCGGCCGCCGGGGCAGGCCAGCTTGGTGAAGCTGTGGGAGTGCCTGGTGGCCACCTTCACCTTGCGCCTCGCCGCCGCCGCCACGGCCGCGACGAGCTCCCGCTTGGTGCGCGGGTACGTGGCGTTGGCCGCGCGGCAGATGGTGCGGTCCGGGAAGGAGCCGTACACGTTGGTGACCATGCAGTCGAACGTGCCACGGGCGCATTCCACCGGCTCCGGCGGCGGGCTATAGCCGGCGAGGCCGAGGAGGAGCCCCAGGAGGAGAACCCCCGGAAGCAACCTAGCTACCATTGCTCGTCTTCTTCTCGGTCCTTGCAACACCACTAATGTCCTTGTGCTCGTTCGAGTGCCGTGGAATGCCAGCGAACAATGCCTGCTAGCTAGCTGCTTGAAGCGAAGAGGCAACTATCCAAGGCCTTAAATGGGCAATTTTAAGGTCACGGCATGGTGCAAAACCAACACGTTTTTGGCAAAATTTAGGTTGACCCGAGACTATTCAGACTTGAGAGCGACGGCGAAACGAGTTAATCCGTAGGTGAATTACTAGACGATCGGACGTTCGCAAATATCTACGACGTTCGTTTCTACCTCTGCAATCCTGAGTAGAATATGTTTTTTTTTAAGAAAGATTTTGTTGATTGATCCTTCAGTTTCTATATCAAGATAATACATCTAGCCATTGTTCAGCTAACATAGTATCTAATAAGTAAAAAAAATAACCGCGTCATACTGTGCCTTGAATCCAAAATAAATTTTAGATATTAAACATCCATAGGATTAAGAACCTCACTCCAAAGAAACTAGACAGAGCCCGAGAGCCCCACATTGAGCAAACTCATGAGCCACTCTTTTCTAATCACTATAACAGTGATTGATCTCAACCTCCGCTATGGACATTACCAAACTTCTAATCTCATTAATGAGATGGCCATGACGAGAGCGACACACTCCCCAATCGTGAATGGCTTGGCAAGCCGTAAGGCAGTCCGTCTCCAAAAGGACAGGCAGAGGAGCATGCCGGGATGCCAAGCGCAGCCCCTCCAGGGAGGCAAGAAGTTCTGCTTCCTCTGCATCAGAGCAACGCGGCAGCACCTCAAAAGCAGAAAAGATGACCAGACCCGAAGCTCCGCGAGCTGCTACACCAAACCCCGCCAAGCCGGTACCAGCCATGTTAACTTTGATGCGTCCGGGTCTCTGAAAACCCTGACAAATTACAAGTTGGAGGAAACACCACAAACACCACGTTGTCTCGTTGGAAAAACAAAGACGGCATGCATTGTCGTATGTCGTGCGACTTTTCTTGGCCACGTTTTGCTAGCTAAGGATGAACTACCAGTAGCCATCTCGTGGTACTCGATTCAAATTGTTTAAGCCTCCCCGCTCGAGCTTTGGCAACTAATATTTTGGGCTCGCCGCTTCCTAGGTTCGTATGATAGCGGGCTGGTTCCAATTAACGACAAGTTTCGTAAACGTCTGTTTGATTGGTCCGAAAATTATTTATCACAAATGGTGGCAATGAGCTGATGAATAAGCCGGTTATGCAAGCTGTTCCGACTTAATTATGCTGTGAAGATTTTTAATTTGCGATGAGCTATCATAGTTTATAAGGAATTTCTGGTGGGAGATGAGCAGAAACTGACACGAGGTTTACTGTATTTCTTGGGAAAAGTTGACTATATATGCACCGTAACTTCTCTCACCAAACGTCTAACTGTAAACAATTGAATGTTACTCGCCACCGGCCAATAAACTAGTAATTCTACGTGCAACGCATGTTTATTTAACCCTATATATGTCACACTAAATATGTCATACATTCTAAATATAGAGATAACTCATTTCCTATCTATAGACCGGTATACATTTCAAAAGATCAATCATGGCATGGAGTGAGGGGTAGAGAGGAGAATTAGGAGGAGAAAATTATTTCGTCAGTTACATGGGTTGATTAGAGGAGTAATTGTGTCTTGTAGTTAAGAGATAGTTTTTAGTGATCAACTTTAATTGTGAACCGTGAGATGAGTGAATGGACGGCTAGGATTGGTTGCGTCAAAATCAAATCTTACTTTATATAGTAGCATCAATAATAGATAATTTGTTTCTTATCTTTAGTACTTGAATATATTATGTATCAATAAATAAAATATACCATGACATGGAGCGTGTGAGAGAGAGAAGAATTAAGAGCCAGGAGCAAACTAAAAAGGGAGTTAAGAGAGATTGATTAGGGGAATAATTGTGCCTTGCAGTGAAGAGGTAATCTTTAGTAACTAACTTAAATTGTAAACCGTGAGATGAGTAGATGGACTGTTAGGATTGGTTGCATCAAATCCAAGTCGTGCTTTGCATAGTAGTATAAAAAAATTAATGACATAAACATAGCATGAATTTGCGCCATAAAATTTCAAATCTAAATCTGAGAAGCAAAAAACCAAATCTAACCCCGTGTTAAGTTTCGGTTACTCATATTCTAACCTATTAAGATTGGAAGATATGTGCTGTAAAGAAATAATAGAGAAAACCTACTATGATTTAGAAGACTCCTTGTTTTGGAAAAGGCAAGTGAGAACTTTTATAAACCTAAGAGGGGTGGCCGTAGGAACTCAACCTAGACAATCAAGAAATTCAAAAGCAAAGTGCAAGCAAGAGAGGGTTAGAGGCTAGATTTCTCTAACACTAGATTCTGATATCGGATAAAGATTTAAATGCTCTAATATGTGTAAAAGAGATGTGAGAGAGCGACAATCTCTTATACTCTTTTGAGGTCGTGCTTAAAGAATTCGCGGTCAGCTTCGCCAAATCTTTTCTCTTTTGCTGTGATTGTTTGTCGTCATTATTTTGTATTCTCTACAGGATTCATCCACTTCGTTCTTGATACTAGACGCATTCATTGTCACGGTAGATGCAAAAAATTCTGAAATTTTGAGGACGTTAGAGGGGGTTTATAGGCTCGGGTGCACCACCAGCGTAAGTGCACATGATTCGCCCTCTAAGAGTTTTTCGAAAATCAGTCATTTAAATCAGTTTTAATACGATCCTATTATTAAGAATCATGTTTGAGAAAGAATGTTGACACTT
The DNA here is from genome assembly GCA_019208055.1 of Stipa capillata. Lineage (NCBI taxonomy): Eukaryota > Viridiplantae > Streptophyta > Magnoliopsida > Poales > Poaceae > Stipa > Stipa capillata. The sequence goes on along the minus strand of JAGXJF010002006.1, from coordinate 239,647 downwards.
TAGTTTAAAAGAGTTTCCCAAATACACTCCGGTGCAACATTACGGTAAAAAGAACTTGCAGGATGCTCATACAACCTAGCAAGAGAATGTGATGCACCTAAAGTCCCATGCTGATACCACGCACTGTAACTTCTCTCACCAAACGTCTAAATATAAACAATTGAATGTTAGTTTCGCCTCTTGTCTGGTGTTCATGCAAGATTCTCAATATTACAACCAAACCTGTCCTTTTTGTCTAAAAAAGAGAGAAACTACCCTCTCAGTCCACTGTATATTAGAGATAGAATACAACAATAAAAATAGAGAAAGATTAAAAAAATTAAAAAAATATAAAACATCTGATTGTTAATCTAATAGACACTTTTATTATTAGTGGATCACGATCGATAGATCTTCATAACTATTTCTAAACAGATCATAACTGATAGATCTTCGTAACTACACCTAAACAGAGCACATACGATTGATCTTTATAATTGTACCTAAACATATCACAATCGATAGATCTTTATAATTGTGTTAAACAGATCACAACCAATAGATCATCATAATTGTGTCTAGATAGATCACATCCGATAGACTATCAAGATTAACGCTCGTCTAGCAAACTGGAGCGGTCGCGGCTGCGTTGGGTTTCAGGAGCTGATACCTCCGGGACAGCACGCACGGGATGAACACTTGTGCGGAATATTATGTCTCCTCGCGATGTGGATGCCGAAGCTTTCGACTAATCCGGTAGAGGATTTCCTAGCATGGCATCATGAAAAGACTGGTGTCTTCTTTGTCAGGAGTGCGTACAAATCTTGCAATGCAGGAAAAATTAACAGTTATCTTGCTTGCGAAATGGAAAAGAGTCAATCAAACAAGACAAAGGCTGCTGTCACGTGGGTCAAATCAAATTAACCCCAGCATTGCAGCCTTGTGAGGTTGGGTTGGGCTGACTCGGCCGGCGCCACTGAAGTCGGGCCTGGGTGTGAGCTGCAGGGAGGTGCCTAGGCCCTAAAGCCCACGGTGTGCAACGTCACATGGCCACATGTTTTGATCCTTTGCAGGAAGAGCTATTAAGCTCAGTACAGCGCTACTAAAATCTGCAGAAGTACCCATGCTCCTAGTCCCAGTGTCCTAATACAACAGACATTTTGTCTAAAACCGGCTTTTGGGACTCGGGACGCCCATCATATCAAAATAGTTTTGTTTAAAGCAAGCCCCTCGGTAAGCTAACCCACGCACCGGCCGTCTTGTCAAAATGATTGATCAACTATTGTCTACTTCACCATCTGCAATCCTAAGCAAGCTACTCACGTGGCACTATGTCCTGGTGTCAATTCCTGTTGGCAGTGACTCAGCGTTTTGACCGAGAATTCTAGGTGCAAGTTAAGGATGATGTGAGAATTTGTAGTGCAAGTTTAACGTTGACGACATCACATTCGCTTTGAAGGCATGATAGATCATCGTATTTAAATTAAATAATTATGTTTTTCGATTACTTTGTGATTTTTCCAAAGTATGGATATATTTGTCTTGAGTAGGAACAGTGTGTACTTGGATTTTTGCTATTCTAGACTTTCATATTTTAGAATAAATAATATTTTTATAACTCTGTACACCCATTTTGAAAACCCTATGCCTGTCACTAGCAAATCCCACCGATCAGATCTACTGCTACGGTACCAGCGATGACGGAGATGGGGAGCTGATCCAAATCTCTGGACGGTAGCACCGAATCTTGTGTTTAAGGTTGCTTCAAGTACTTCACATTACTCTCTTTTTTTTCCTTTCTTTTTTATTTCTGCGAACTTCGCATTACTCAGTTTGATACTACAACCTGATGATATTTCCACTAAGAAAGAAGCTAAGATGGACACAAAGTTTGAAATGGTATGACTTCTTCAGGATATATGTCGCCGGATGAAGTGTGAATGTATAAATCTTAGGCCAAAACTATGTGTATTTGTATTATGACTTACCGTTGTTGCTTTAGACATTCTAACCTTTTTTTCGCCTGTACAATTTTAGAACAAATGTGTGTCATCTCTTCAACAAAACACGTCAGTTTTTATTTTGTTGCGGGCTGTCCAACTGGGTTCGAAAAAATTTGATTGTTTTAGCCCTTTATTGAGTGGCATTAGCAAATTTAGCCCCCTCCAAAACGTAATAAAAAATTTGTCTCTACAATAGCGTGGACAGGCAACGTGCAATGTATCGTGTCTTTGATATGCAACGCTGGCCTATCACGCCTTCAAGGCACAACTCACATGGGGCCACTAGGTTGGCCGCGACGGGCGACGTATCGTATCGTGGAGCCACGATAGCGCCCTTTTATGCCTCGATTGCATGATAGCGCTCTGTCATGCCCCAACTACGCTTGGATGGTCAACTGGATGGCACCAGTAGCGATTGTCGAGCATACGGCGGATAAAGGCGTACCTAACCCTTACAGCACGATATGAGCGCCAGAGCCCTTGTTGTTTCTCTACAAAACCCGTCGTCATGCTCTCTTTTGGCATTGTCCAGACCGACGCCTCATGACTTATTGAGTTCTCCATTTATATCTCTCTTCCTCTCTTCCTTTAGTCAAGCTGGTGTTGCGAAAGCGATAGCACATAATCACCGATGACAATAAGTTTTTCTTATAAAGCACCATATTTATGTTTGCTTGAATTGAAGAGTAGTAAGTTAACCCCTTACAGTAGTCTTGTTGAATAGAGATGTATGATGATGCTCCAGCGTCTATTTGGACCTGTCTAGTATCTCATTGCCTTTTGAGAGGCACCACTTATACGATAGGTGGTCAAGTTCCGTTGAGAAAATCTAAATAAAAATATAAATCTAATTGAAATGGGGAAGATTTTATCTAAGAACAGGTTCTTATAAATAATTTCGAAGGAGATTCGCAAGCTGAAAAGGAACCAAATTTACAAATACTACTCCATAGGACGCTAAAACAGTCAAAATTTCGGAGGGTTCGGCCAAATGGTCGCGCCTAGTGTGTCGTCGCACTTTTCAGGGTATGTCCACCCGTGTGCTTCCGGTGGTGCAGCGCGTACCACAAGACTAGAGAGGCTTTGTGGCGTCCGTTCAAATTTCGTTCACGCACATGCAATTCATTCGCAGTGTAGGCGTTGCCTGCTGTAGTAGTACAAAAATGACCGTTGTATATATATGTACCGGCATTAGTTCACGCATATGCACATGGAGGATCGGCTGGACCACGGCTTAATTGGACACACAAGCTAGCCTAGCCAGTCTCAGATATGATGACATGTTTTTTCTTTTCTTTTGTTCTGTTTTGTTTCGTTCGACATCCAATCGCCAAACAGAGACGACGTGGAATCTTGGTGCCGGATCTATGACTGATGTCAAGACAAACGAATCGTACCCAAAAGCAGGTACGCTAAGCTACAACAGGATGCACATGGATGTGCTGTGTATATATGCAGTTCAGTCTTGTCGTACCCGTAGACCGGTCAGGATCTAGCTAGTGTTTAACGAAAGAAAGGAGATGTTCAGCTAGAGACGTAGCACGACCTACCATGCATGCACACAAATTTAAGTGTGCTGAGAAAAAAGAAATTCTGTCCTTGTTAGGGCCTGCAATTGCATGCCTCAAGTACAGTAAGTTTGCTTAAGATATTATTGGGGCCTGTTTGGTGGGTGGAACTGGAACTACTATAAGGTTGCCATGGATATGCTCAAGTGTACATGTTGTCAGTTTGTTAAACTAAACTTAGATAGGTTTGGTTAGAAATATATGGAAAAATGGTAGGAAATCAGAGTCTGCTTTTTACTACTCTTATAAATAAAGATATTAGACTCTAACCTAATCCTTGTTTTTTTCTTCATTTTTTGAAAAAAAGTCTTAAAGTAATTAAGCGGGCACGCCAAAGGCACAGCTAGACTCTGACAAATGCTGCAGTACTTAAATTAAAAGATGAACCTAAAAGACGGGAAAAGGCAAAACGCGCCTACGCTACCCAAGGCACGTAAAGCTATAACCTTTTCCGCTTTCCCAAACTCCAACACGAACCCAACTAACGAACTGCGCTTTCCAGCTGCTCTGACACCTGAGCCCCACCTCACAGACTCACGCAACAGCAGCCAGCACTGAATTGATTACGATTTACGAGGGCGCCACTGAACGGGAAGAAAAAAACCAGAGCAAGTACACGTCGGCATGCACTGCAACGAACACCTCGCCGGCGGCTCGGCTCAACGGAGCCACCGGCGGAGGTCAGTTGTGGACGACGGGGACACCACCTCCCCGCCGAGGCTCTCCGCACACGATGACGACACGGTGGACCTCTGCTCGGAGGTGAAGCGACCCGCCGCGCTCTTGAAGCTCGGGCTCCGCAGGCTCTGCGCGTACCCGCCGTACGGATCGAGCGGGACGGGGAACGACAGCCGCTTCTTGGCACCGGCGCCGGCGCTGAAGGCGGCTTGCTGCCGGTCGCGCTCCGGGGTCGCGGGGCGCTGACGCGGCGCGCTCTGGGAGCGGATGCGCGCCTTGGCGGACTCCGTCGCCGCCATGTAGTTCGGCACCGCGGCGCCGGAGGACGCGTGCCGATGGGAGTGCAGGCTCGGGGTGTAGCTTCCCCCGCCACTGCCGCGCTCCACGCGCGGGCTCGCGGAGCGCACCTGGATCGGCGGGCGCGCCTTCCCCGGCGACGGCGTAACCGACGAGTTGTGGTGGTGCGCCCGGTGCATCGGCGAGCTGTTCCCGTGCTGCGAGGGCGGCGCCTGCCGGCGTGGCGTGGAGTAGGAGAATGGCCGCGCGGTGTCGATCTCCAGCGTCTTGACCTGGTCGCGGTGGTCCGTGGACGCGCGCCCCGGCGCTGCCGCGGCGGTGGTCCGGACGCTGCTCCTGTTGGTGTCGAACGACGCGCGCGACGCCATCCACCTCTCCGCCCACCGCGGCTGCCCGTCGACGTCCATATCCTCCTCCACCGACGGCGCCGGGTTCCTCCAAATCTTGGGAACCAAACACAGCACCAAACAGTAAGATCGAGCACAACATACTTCACAAAAAAGAAAAAAAAATCGAAACTTAAAGCAAATGTAATCACCAAATAGCACGAGAACAATGGCTCTTACTTGATGGGAGAAGGCATAGGAGAGTGCTCTCTCACGCTTGAGCGCCGCGTCTTTCCTCGTCTGCAGCATCCCCTGGATCTCCTCTATCGTCCGCGGCCGGTCGTCCCAGTCGTCGGCAGCGAAGCTGCTCCCGTCTCGCGACCGCTCCTGCAACCCGACCAATCCATCAACATCGTCATCATCAAACATGTAAACAAGTTGAGATCGATGGATGTGAGAAGAAGGCGGGCGATGGTTGATTGAGACGAACCACGGAGCGGCGGTCGGCGTATTCGTGGGTGTACTTGGAGTCCCAGAAGGTGGAGGTGTCGACGCTGTAGGAGGACTTGCTGCTGCCGCAGGCGGCGGCGCCGGTGACGGACAGGGACTCCTGCGAGAGGCGCATCCGCTGGTCGCGCACCCGGGCCTGGACGCGCACCAGCGCTTGCATGCACCTCAGCGTCATGTTGGCCTGCTTCCGTACGTTGTGTCCCCGCACCAGCGCCTGCAGCTTCACCAGCCCCTTGAGCGCGCGCAGCGCCCGCCTCGCCTGGGCAGACGCAAACACAAACGCATCACGACACACGCCTCGGCGAGAAGAGATCGACGGCAATGTGTGTCGGCCATTGCGAGAAGCGTACCAAGTATCCGCGGAAGGCGGTCTGTATGACTATGGCGGCGTAGTGCTCGCGGACGAAGCTGGAGGAGGGGCGGGTCAGGCGGACCACCTCGGCCGCCGCCTGCGCCGTGGCCACGGCGGCTTCGGCCGTCGCCGCGGTGGCCACCGCGAGCGCGATGGCGTGGCGCTGCTCCTCTGTCACAGCAGGGGCAGGCGCCGACCTCGCCGCCGATGTCGGCTGCTGCTGCTGCTCCGGCGGCGCGGGAGCCGGCGACGGGGAGGGGGACGAGGACCTCCTGAACAGCCATCTCCTCCTCTCCCTCTTGCTCTGCGCGGCGCAAGTGCATACAGCACCCAAAGTCAGTGTACATGTTCCCTCAAATGAATCGAACACCATGACGAAGGATAAAACAGTAGATGCAGTGCAAGAAACAGGGGTGTTATTACGAAGCCGAATGGATAGGGATGGACCTCCTCGGCGTCAGGGTCGTCGCGGAGGCGCGGGGTCTTCTTGGGGCTGTCCTCCTTAGAGGGCGAGCGGAAGGCCCGCTTGACGGCGGTGAGCCAGGACGTGCCGCCCTTCTTCCCCATGGCCACCACCGGCGCGTGGCTGCAATCCCGCCGCTACCACGTGCATGGACGACGACCGTCTCCCCGCACCGACGCCTCCGTCAGCACTCACTCGCAAGAGAGCAGAGCTCTTCTTCTCCTATGCTAAGCTACTTGTCGATATATCCGAGCTACGACGCAAAGCTAGCGCGGTGCTCGAGTGCCTGGACGAAGGGCTAGCCGCAGAGGGATGGCACGAGGCGGCCCAGTTATTATTGCTGCGGCTGGCTGGCGCGCGGGTGATGAGTCACGCGGTGCCTCTGCGCCTTTTATGTGGAGCCATGAGCACAAGTGCAGCAGCAGTGGAGTGAGACTGAGTGAATGAGTGAGTGAGAGAGAGAGAGAGAAGACTGTACTGCACTGCACTGCACTGCACTGGGCACCGGGGGGCAGGAGGCTGGTCTGACTGGCAGGTGGGGGCCCACATCTCGCTTTTGGCTCTCCATGCAGTGGGGTGGGTGAACGTTACGGTGGTGGGGGCGTGGATCGATGGAGAGGCCTTTTTTCATTTCAGCCGTTTGTCTAATCCGTTCGGGCGTCATGAGTGGACGTACCACGTACGTGTGTGCCCCTGCAGGTGCAAAAAAAATTATGATTCGTTTGTCACAGTGCACGCCATGCCATGCCATTTTTTGATCTCATCACGTTCCGTGCTTTCAAATGCACAGACCAACAAGCGTAAAGGAAGAAGAAAAAGAAACCTGCTTGCTACGATAGCAAACTTGAGAGCTGTGATCATGGTTGACCGAGGATAGATAAACACAGATTCGGTTGGGGAGTTTTTTTTTCAAATAATATTTTTTTATTTATAAATTATAAAAATATTACCACACTTTAAAATTTTATAAAAATAACTCAATCGTCACTTGATATGACGATTAGCCCTTATCACCACACGCAATGACGATAACTGCCAATCACCACGCGGGTTGGTGATTGACAGTAACTGCCATCCTACGCCCCGCTAATCGAGCCCAACGGTCAACTTTGTGGCGTTATCGCCACGCGGGATGGCGATTGCAGTCGCACTACTACCCGTTATCGTCATCGGAGGTGATGATTTTAACTTATCGCCATTACAGATGGCAACTCCGAACAATCGCCATTGCAACCTGGTGGCGATTGAGGTCATTTTTATAAAATTTCGAAGTCTGGTAATATTTTTATAATTTTTAAATAAAAAATATTATTTAGAAAAAAAACTCTTCGCTTGGGGTGTGTGTGTGGGCGGGGGGTTTGTTGTGGTGGTTCGAGCTGCAGTTGGAGTCACATGCATATCCCGGATCAGATCAGACCGGCTGGCTACCCATACGTAGTTAGAGTTATACAACTTAAATGTGCTGTTGATGGGGGGTATAGTTAATGGCAGTGTCGTGGAGGGCAGTGCGTGCAGAAGAGTTTGGGTCATACGCGCCCCCAGGCTGCACCTGCAATATTGTACTCCAAAAAACTGCAGATGCATATGCATGGCATAGAGACGTGTAGAGAGAGGCCAGTAGCAACAGGGGCGAGTGCTGTATGGATGGATGCTAGGACGGGGCGAATGAGGCTAAGGTTTTGGTCATGTCATCTGCACGCACAGCCAAAACCTGTCTCCCTTGGTACGTACCGGCATCTACATGGCAGGCAGGCACGGGAGAAAGAAGGAAAGCAACAAATCCACACCATAATGGATCGGGTCGGTGGGTCGGGTGCACGTGACGTTGCCTGCCTTTATTTTTGAGTAGGAGGGATCGTTTAGCACTTGATTGCAGCAGTATTAATGAATTAACAAACTTTTTAAGGACCAAATAGGAGGATTGCAACGGCACCGGCTCCGGCACCGGCGAGTTGCTTTTAGTCTGGGTGGTGGTGCGTTCGCGAGAAACGGGGTGACGCCCTCGGGGATCGGTGCGACCGATCCGACCGGGTGACTGCCGCCTTGGCATCTATATCAATGGCTGCAGACACACCGCATCTGCATCGCCTCCCCAGGCCCGCACACCAAACACAAAATAATGTACTACTAGTGTTTCCCCCTTCTTTTTTCTTTCTTTTGAGTGGCTGCGTTGGTAGCGGGACTGCGGTAATATCCACGGCCACCTCTTCGCGTGCTCTTTTATGACACCAAAACTTTTTAGCTCACGACTAAATACTCCTTACTCGCCGAGTTGCTGGTCACACGTCTAATACACAGTACTCAGGGCTCTAGCATGCACCATCAGCTCTTACTTTTTTTCTCTCACCACATTAAAGAAAACATGGCAAATAGATCAGCAGGAAGGAGATCATCGATGGATTAAAATCTGAACATGCTACCTAGAGAGAGACTATTCCTAACCTTGTGATAGATCTAAACATGCCACCTAAAGAGATTATTCCTAGCCATGGGATAGAATTGAACATCGAACCACCGACAAAAAATGATACACACACTTCCTTTCCTTGTCCTTTTGAGTTTGATTCAACTTTTTGGCCATGCAACATGTTTTTCGTTTCTAGTTGTTTTGATATTTAATTAGACTTCTCTAGTCATGCATAATTTATGTCTAAATCTAGGAATACATGTTTTGGCAATCTAGATACACTTCCAGAAGAAGATGAGCCAATATAGACATGTAAAAGAAAGAACTTTATCCCTAAAATTATGTTGTTGCCCGTCCAAGGTTTGATTTTGATGGAAATTGCACATTTGATGGAAAAATTGGGTGCTTCCCTTTTGTTACTTATGAACCCACTAAAAGAAAAAGTGTAAACTGAGTTGCTGGGACAATGAAAATAAAGCCTATCATTGTTACAAAGGAAGTCACTAGAACTCATATGATCGATAAGATATTGCCTGCTATCTGAGCCAAGTGGCCGCATGAAGATGTCTACAGTCTCATTTTATCCAACAAGACAATGTCATACCTCATATCGCACCCACCAATCCGTTATTTTGTGAAGCCACTAAACAAGATGGATTCGATATCCGGCTTATTTGCCGATTATGCAAATTTTGTCGGATTTTAATATATTAGATTTGGGGATTTTCTGTGCTATCCAATCAATTCAGTACAAGAAGACAGCAAAAATGATAGTTGAACTTGTTCCGATTCTTGAAGAGGTATTGTCTATTTTTATGTTTTTCTATTTGTACTCTTGTCATTTTAGTCGTTCAAACTAACATCGTTTACATAGAATAGGCCTTCCACGAGTATTCAATTTAAAATTCGAATGGACTTTTCCTGGCACTACCTCTTGTCATGACGGAGACTATGCAAATAGGAAGAAATAAGTACAAGATACCTCACATGAAGAAAGGGATGCTTGAAAGACAAGGGAGACTTCCATTGTGGATCAGTTGTGATTCGTCATTGGTCGATGAAACTATGGCACAACTCGATGAATAACTAGCCAAGAGAGAATGTTGCAAGCTTTCTAACTGATGCAGAGAATTACTACTGGTTTAGATTCATGCATACAGGTTTCATGCATGATCCATGAATGTTTTAGAAGAATTTAGGGATGCACATTTTATACATGACCTTGGCTATCTCTTCCTCACTAACTGGTAGCTAGTTAAAACCATCCGGCAAACAACTTCCGTCAAAACCATCTGGCAAACACAACCCGTCGGGCGCGAGCGAGTTTTACAGGATGTCAGGTTCAAGAGAGTCTTGCACGAAATACGATGTAGCTTCTTTGCTCCCCCAAGCAAATGGTGGTGACGACAGTTGTTTCGTCGGCGTTGGCAATATATGATGACGGCGACTGTGGTTCAAGCGAATCTTGCACAAGGTCGGGTTCAAGCGAGTCTTCCTCAAATATGTTCTAGCTTCTTCGCTCTCCCAAGAAAACGACGGTGACGATGGTTGTTTCGCCAGTGAGGACAATGACGGTGGCGACGGCCATTGCTTTGTCGCCCACAATGACGAAGACGCTAAGCTGCGCACGACAAGGACCTCTAGGAGTATCACACTAGATGAGGACGACATGAACGATAAAACAAGCAAAATCTAAACGAACAAATTTACAAGCTTTCCTTTTGTTGATGCTCCATGTCGCTGAAGGAGTTTTTTTGAGGAATGCCGGATCAAGTAGATTTGCTGGCCGGAGTTCAAACGGATCAGTGGGTGCTTCTTGTACTGGCCGGAGGTCAAACGATAGCAAGCACAACACGAGAATCCAACAGTCCGCACCATATTCATGCGGGAGTACGAATGGTGCTGCTTTCGAAAAGAAGAAGAATCATTACCTGTTTGTATGCAGGGAGTAAAAGAGTCCAGATAATGCTATATATCTCTCAACGTCAGCTTTTTACACATTTTTTATAAACTTCGTCGTCAGGTTTTCCAAGTCCGGAGAGCGTAGTAGTATGTTCACAGAGAATCGAGCGCCTACGATACAATATGCGTGTTTTAGGTTTCGGAGCCCATGGATCACGGATGCTAGTTTGGAAATCTGCCCGGACATTAGCCTAAACTTACCTCTTTCGTTCTCTCTGATTCTGCAGGTCTTGAGTCTCTCTCTGTTTTCTTTTTCAGTTTTGGCGCCAAACTAGAATACGAAAATGTATACATTAGTCTCCAGTCTCTGTCACCATACGAAAAAACTATAGAACAGTTAGTACATTGCATGCATAGCGGTTGGTGTTTTACATAATTTGTTGGGCAAAGGGGATAGGGTACAGATCGACGGGCCATGCGTACAGACGTAACGCATCTCCCACGAACGCACTCACTCATCAGTGTTGGCGTTGGGATTCCGATCGATTCCGTTCTCGGGGACGCCCAAAAACCCCATTGTTTTCCCTATTTTCTCTGTCCCGTTTGCAAGCCCGATCTCCCATGCACGGGCATATGCGGATTAGTATTACTACCAGTAACCTGCCGGTCAATTCAAATCCCCGGTCAAACCTAACACTTCGTTTCCCTCGATCTCCATCACGTTCTGTCTTTCTGCTGCTGCAGTTAGCAGCAGAGGAGGCAACGTTTAGCTTATTTAGCGAGCTTTCTTTTAGCTACCCCGTAGCCGGGAGCCGATTGGTTGCAGCGGCTGGCCTGAACAGGTTAGTTGCAGTCAGTGCATGCAGCCGAGCAGGGACCGGCATGATGTGACTGTGCTACTGCACCTCGTGCATGTATGCATGCAGCTATATACGGGTAGCGTTGTTGCTTTCTTCGGCAGTTTTTCACAACATTTGCTATCTCACAGGCAGGCAACTGCCTTTTCTCTTCATCGCATTTAATCCGGTTCTTCAACTTCGTTAGCTTGTCAAAGTGGTTAAGATTATGAGATAGAATTATAGATGACGTGAGAGCGACGATAATAACAGAGCTAAGAAAGAAGATCACGCTTAATTAGTTAGGATTCAAGATGATTAGAATGGAGAATTCACCAGAGCCCGAGAATTTTAAAGGGAAAATTTGATCTAGCAATAACGGTCGTTAGACATGACGAGCTAAGGGTGGCGATGGCATATAGGTGCGGCACCAACAAATTCGAGTTTGAAATAGAGAGGTGCGCTAAGGCCTCTCCCAATGCATAGGTGCTTAGATGAGGTGCTAAGTGCATGAAAAGACTTAGTAACTAAACTCCCCAATACATAGATGCCACAGACGTTTTGCATAGATCCGCGTGTTTAGCATTGGTTCTTCTTGGAGACACCAAAACTATCTCTCTCCTTCTTAATTATCCGCCACATCATCTTCTTGTCTATGTGGCATGTCTTAGCACCAGTCCAAGTTGGAGCATTGTGAGGGGCCTAATAGTGAAAAAAAGAGAACTGAAATCGACTACGCTTTTGAAAAAAATTAGGCCAATTGCCTTAAAGGCAGACCCTTTATTCACGGGAACTTGTTGGGGGACATGCTTGCATGCACTCGATCGCCAAGCCAGTGATACTGCAACGTACTGCACGCCTCTCTTGATGCATGTATTTCTCCATCTCTCTGAACTGTTCTGCCGTCATTTTTCTCTTCACCGTTGAAGAGGAAAATGAAGCAGAATACACATTTGGCGTGGTGCGTGCTGCTGCGTGTTGGGCTGATTTTTTTTTCACGAAACAGCCACAGTGTACTTGGGAAGAACAAAACACTGAAAAAAATAGCTAGTGTTGTGCGTTGGGGGGTGGGGGGAGGGGGTGGCGTCCAAATTAACCAACACTTTTAACAAATAAGAGAATGTACAGAAGATGTACTCTCGGAGGCGAGCATGTCCTCCTTGAATGCAGAGTACCAAAACTACAAGCTAGCATGCCTTATGGGCTCGAGTATGCAAGTCCATCTATAGAACTAGACCTTCTTGGTCTCTAAGATGGGCTTTATAAAGGCCCATTTTTATACGGCTAAATTAATAACACGTGAAATATCCCAGGCATACTATGCCGGCCCATTGGGATTTGGAAGTCCTTTCTCAGCGCTTCTAGGATCAAAAAAGAAAAAAAGGGATCAGGTTAACCGAATCACCATAATAGACAGCACATGAAAGCGCACGTATGTGTGACATTATTAGCACAGTTACAACATAAGATCGTGTGACACCACTCCTGTGGAGATATGCGGGACGACGATTTAATTTGTAGAAATTGCAAAATTAATTTTATGAAGATATGTAGTAACTTCATGCGATGTCACCCATTCAAGTTTGATTATCCGCAACTCAGCGCGACATTTTGGGTGTACTTATTGCCAATAGATGAGCAACTAATTAAGATATGCGCGCGGAATGGTTGACTGAGATTTGATCGCTCGAAATCACTTGTCATGCATAACAATTCGGCGAGTAGAGCAAACGCTGATGCACGCACGAACGCATACATCGATCACTAGTAACTAATCGAGTAATTGTATTAGCAATGGTTATCAGATCAGAACTGCCCCTTGCCCGCTGGCGGTCACGCGGAACAAGAGCTCCTGCCCGGCGAGCTGGGGGACGCAGTTCCAGATCTGGCCCCAGTTCCTCGACATGTCCCGCCACTGCCCGTCGCGGGACCCCTTCGCGGCTATCGCCTTGACGTCGCCGGCGCCGGCGACGTTGAACACGAGCACACCAACCCAGTTCCGGTCCCCCTTCATCTCGAACCGGACGCCGCCCTTCTTGGCGCACGGCACGCGGCGGTACTGCACGGGGATTATGCCGATGTGGAAGTCGGTGACTAGGTGGAGGAACATGGGCTTGGACAGGTCGAAGTGCTTCAGTAGCGGGTTGCACCAGTTGTCGTTCGGCTTGGAGCAGTTCACCGGGCAGAGGTTGATCGCCGTCACCGTCGCCGGCGCGTAGCCGGGGTTGCAGTACGGGCTGTTGACGCACTGCATCTCGTAGCAGCCGCCGCATGACCAGCCGTCGCTGAACAGGGCGATGAACAGGGTGACGCTCAGCGCCGTCGTCTGCAGCCCGTACCCCCTGCTCGAACAGGTTCCCGTACCGCACGCGCCCTCTGCATATATGGTCCATGCATGCATGCACGCGCACGTGCGTACGTGTAGATATGGAAAGGTCAGCGACACGTCAACGTGAGGAACAATTGACGTAGAACGTGGCGTGCTTACGCATGGTTTCGGCGCCGTCCTCGTCTCGGTAGAACGTGGCGTGCGCGTCGTCCCAGCCGCCGGCGACCAGGCCAGCAGCAGCCCAGCCGCCACGGCTAGCCGGCACGCCGGGCTCGTATCCATGTGTGCCACTCGATTCCTCACTAGCGTGGGTTTCGCACGTACGGTTGTGTAATTCAACTTGCGATTGATATGCAACGAATGCGTACGTTGTGTGTGAGGTACTTAGCTAATGTATACACAACGGATCATGCAGCTACAGCATTTTGGCCTCTTGCATTGCCCAGCATGTATGCATGTATTTCATGAGTAATTATGGCGCTATATCTGACAGTAATTGGCAAATAGCTGGTAACGAGAGTAATCAAATTCCACGTGCAATATAATCAGAATATGTCGTTTGCATGCATGCATGCATGCAGCAGCGGTTACGTGTGTGCATGCATCGGCTTAGTTAGGTATGTATGTTGCATTTTCGCCACGAGTAATAAGCGCCTGCAAACTGCTAACCAGCGTTTCTTCAATATTGTGATGTCAAAATTGATCCAGTGGCTGGAGATGAGAGACGATTCATCGGCCACAACGGTATACATGGTTGATTTTTAATGTTTAATTTTTAATTTTGAGATCGCTGCATGCATTGATATATAGAGCGATGGAGTGAGAGCACTCCCAATGCATTGTATCTTAGGTTGTATCTTATTGCATTAGATACAACCTGCTCAATGGGTTGTATCTTAGTGTTGTATCTAAAAGAGCTCTTATTTAATGTGTTTTATGAGAGAAAAATCATGAGATGTCTTGGATTTGATGCTAAGATCCATATCTAGATTAAGATATAGTTACTCTCTCTTTCCTCATTAAATAGGATGGCACATTAGATTTTTGTTTAGATTGTATGATTTAGATATAGTACATGGTGGAGCATTGGGACTGCTCTGATGTGGCTACAGATCGATACTCGTGGGCTGCATGCATATGCCTGCCGAATTTGTGATCCCTGCTATAATCACACGCTGATCTTATGTTGTAATTGCGATAATAATGTCGCACGTACGTACGTGTGCTTTCATGCGCGGTCCTGTCTTTTCATGGCGATTCGGTTAACTTTGAGCCGTTAATTTGACCTTCATACGAGTTCGTCAATGGCTCAATCTTATTGGAAGTATGTGATGACTGTTGGACTGGGTCCTATGTGGTCTGCAACATCGGTGCTCCTCCTGGCTATCCGGATCACCTTAACAGCTCGAGTCCTAATCACAAGGAAAACGTGCCATAGTTAGCGCTAGTTAGTTGTAAGTCTCTCTCCCTCAGACATGTATTTCTATCTATATATTGTATAACTGATGCATATAATGTAATCAAGTGTGAGAGCTTTCCCAACTCGCAATGACCAACGTTTTTAGCTGTATTTACGTCGAATAATTAAGATTGGGCCCATAAGTAGCCCAGCATA
Organism: Stipa capillata; assembly: GCA_019208055.1. Lineage (NCBI taxonomy): Eukaryota > Viridiplantae > Streptophyta > Magnoliopsida > Poales > Poaceae > Stipa > Stipa capillata. The sequence goes on along the minus strand of JAGXJF010002006.1, from coordinate 224,382 downwards.
GCGTCCAAGATGGGCTGTCTATGGATTTGGAGGTGCATGAACAAATAGCAGCCGGCAGTTAGGGCAGGGCTAGCTTAGCTGTAGGGAGGGTAAGGTCCGACAAGAGCCCTAGCTAGTGGGTTTGTTCATCTGGCTTTTCCACTAGCTAGCCTTTGTGCTCCGTGTGGCCGCTACCGTGTCTTCGGTTATTTCGATCCTGGTCATCCATCAGATCCGGTGCCGTATATGATCACGTGACTCAGGTCGTCAGGATCGTGATTTCAGAATTCAGACTCACACTAAACACATGCGTTACGTTTCCATTTGTATGCAGGTTTATTTGGTGAAATTCAGCTGGTGTTATTGACCGATTACTTATATGGTGAGCCGATGAACTGTAATCTTAGATTAGGAAGATCAAAATTGTTCTTGTTGTCCGGTCCTTGAATTATCGTACTAGGGTTAGGATGGCACATGCAGATCGTCCATGGATGTATGTGTCAATTATCTATGCTGTTAGCTCAGTCAGTGGTATCGATTAGAGTAGAATAGTTAGGCAATTAGTGCCCTTTATATCATACCTGAGGAGATGCCTTTTTGGCGCACTTATTGGGTTTAGTTAGATTAATCGATCGGTTGGCAACAAGTAGCCTAATGATCTAAATAATGTACTGTTCACTGTGCACCGTACCACAATTTAAGCCCTGTTTTTTTACTGTACAGAGCCTCTTGCTAACATGCTAGCAAAATATAAAAAACATATTTATGAAAGAATACTGCACGCGAAATGTAACCACGCTATTTTCATAGTCCTTCTATCACTTTCACACCAGTGTTCAAAGTTTGGAAATGTTGATATATACCATGCGTGGATACCACGGCAACCAATATTTACGGACGGATACGTATATGATGCAAGAATTAATGGGACCGGTCGACAAACGCAACTTTCCGAGGCAAAACTTTGGAGAGCAATTATATGATCTATCTATCTTCATGGAATGATCGACGGGCAATCGACATTGCTGTTGAGCGTTGGGCTGACAACAAAGACGCACACGCTTGGTTTACAGCTAGGGCTGTACTGCTGCAGCGCCTATAGCATGTGCATGTGTGCGTTGCTGCCCATGAATGCATCGCCCAATTCCACAGCTTTGCCGTGCAAATCAAATAGCAAAGGAGGCTCATAAAGTTCCAGTCGCGTAGTACAATGATAAAGTGATCGAGTGGCATGTTGAGATCAAATGTGATCAGCCTACTATTGCTAGGTGAAAAGTCTTGTGATTTCTACTTGTTTGTGCTATGGCTTTTACGGTTACTAAACTGTGTTGTATTGAACTAATCTTATAATCTGCTATAGAAAGTAGCTGTGAAAATTAATGTTGACGTCCTGCTTGGTAAACTAGATTATGATCTAACTAATTCCTAAATACATTAAACTAAAAACACTGCATTAATTACCACATAGTTGAATATATTTTTTCTATTTTTCTCTTAACCAAAATGAGATTTTAAATTCTCTTTTACATATTATACCAAAAGAAGGTAGCTAAATGGCAGAATAAAAAAAAACGATTTAACTAAACAAGATTACTATAATTCACCTTAATGCCAAAAGACACCCTATGCCACGAGCTATATCTAGGCCCTGTTTGTTTGAGCTTTTTCTGGCTTCTGGACTTTGGCTTCGAAGCCAGAAAAGCACATATTTACCTGCTTTTGGCTTTTGGCTTCAAAAAGCCTGAAATAACTTTTAAAGTTGTTTCAGGCTTTTCGAAGCCAAAAGCCAAAAGCACCTAAATAGGTGCTTTTCTGGCTTCGAAGCCAAAGCGCAGAAGCCAGAAAAAGCCCAAACAAACAGGGCCCTAGAATGCTCACTTCCTTGTTATTGCTCCGGCGTATCAGGAAAGTAGGAATTTTGCATAAAAAGTTAAAGAATATATTCTCTCAAGGACGATGTGTAGTTCATGTTGTTGATTACAGACGGTGCCTTAAGATATATGATGATAATATGTACAGCTACAGAATAGAGCTAGCTGGCATGTAATTAAACTTGGAGAAGGGCCTACGTACCAACGATCGAGACAAATCACTCACTACGTACTTATTACTCCCTCCATCCCAAAATATAAGGCACGCACGCATCTTAAAATTTATAATTAGGTCTATAATATTTTAGTTATATGATACAAAAATGATATCATTGGAAAATATTTTTAAAAACGAATCCAACAATATCACTTTTATATCACATAATCAAAATATTATAAGTCTAGTAGTAAATCTTAGAATGCGTGCGTGCCTTATATTTTAGGACGGAGGGAGTATTAATTTGACATCGGAATATTTTAAGTAAAGCTTTGTACTAATCTTTTGAAACCTTGTAAAGCTTTGTGCTCACTAACCATGATCACTTGCCGGTAGCGACAGCCATCGGAAGAAAACAATATATAGCTGACCTCACAGTATACGTCGGAGCTTGTTCGATGCTATCTATCATTAATTAATCCAGTATTAGCAACAACTAATAATTCTCTTTGTGTGATGGTTTTTGGACGCATCCTCCGCTATGTATATAATTACCGAGACCAGCATCATTTTTGCTATCTTGGGGACAGAGATGGGAAGGGAAAGGAACAAAAAGATTGGAGCCAACTTTTGGGAGAGAAAGAGAAACAAAGTGAAAAGAAAGAACAAACCCATCAAGTGGTTGATGTATTTGCTACTCCAGTAAGGAGTTTCTTTCTCATAAATTGCTCATAGATTTATTGTTTAGTTACTCAGTCAAGTTGCCAAGCAAAGGGAAAGAGACAGGTAACTAAGAGCAACAGATTCATGCCGCCACTCCATTCTCGAATAATGCCATTCTAGAATCTTGCGCATGAGACATGGAGAAGAGATGATATTACGGCCTTGGTTAGGTCGCTTATTGCTCTATGATGGTGCATTTTAGGTCGCTTATTGTGATAAATGACATCATAGATAGGTAAAAGTTAAGATAATATAAATGAAGAAAAAAAAGATGACGCGAATTTCCCCAAAATCGTAGAATGTCATGTATCTCGTATCTGGAACGAGGCAGTGTAAGGAAGGATATGTTAAGTCCTAGTACTGCAACAGTTTTGATGTTCATCGTTATGCTACAACGCACTCGATGTTCATCGTTATGCTACAACGCACTCGATGTTCAACGATTAACGGAGAACATAACAGTCTCACTTGATCATAACCAAAATGGTGCCATATATAACATAAAAACCAAATATATAATATCACCTGTTGCAACGTGCACACACATTTCCATCTAGAAGCTAGCAAAGAAACAGAGCAGCTAGCTCCTAAACTGAAAGAGAGGGGGGATACTACTATTTACCAGCAAACAAGCATGAAATTAGAACTCCAAACACACGTGTGATTGATCGATGGCGCATCCATTTGGTAGATCGAATAAATCGCAACAAACACAACAGAGACGTCGATCGATAAATCACAATTCAGAAAAGAGGAGGAGGAAATTTCGCAGCATATTAAAGCGACAGAATGCATTTGTCTTTTGGCGCTGTCAGGCTTTTGACTAGTCATGCATGCAAGTGCCCTCGAGGAAAACATGTCGGCCTTTTCATTTAGCACCTCCCTGGCTAGTATAATTTTTGATTTAATTAATTAATCCCATTCGTTATGCAGCGAGCACTTTCTTCTGTCAGAAAAAAAGCAACCTTTTTCTTCTTCTTCTTCTGATTGGAAGATTGGAGAAAGTGAAAAAGAGATTGAGAAAGTAGAAAGAGAGAGATACTGTTGGTTTCCTGTGCTAGCTAGCTTCCTAGCCGGTCCTCTTCGGCAGGGTTTAGTTTTGATCCGGTGAGAAGACATCGCACGTTTGCATAAATACTGCTACACATGGAAGACTAAACACGTGACCTAACGGCCACTGTGCACATCTACTACCTATCTCCGTTAATTTGTTACATGTAAAAGCCGGCCGGACGTACCCTCAGATAGAGCTGTCAACGAGCCGAGCTCAAGCAATGCTAATAATGCAGCATGCATCTACCTTGATAAGAACCGACTCAGATTTTCTGACAACTTAGTTGAGTTTGATGTAGCTTACTGCCTACAGAAATAGCTCAAATTGTTGCGATATTTATAGATCAAACAAGGGAAAAATGCGACTCGATCGAGCTATGTTTTCATTTTCTCTCATATACTCTCCTCGGGCGGAGCACGACCAGGTGACTTCCAATTCTGAAACGGATTGATGAAGGTAAAAGAGGATGGCTTCTTATAGTTCGACATATTTTCTCTCAATCGTGGAATGGAGGTTAGATTTTAAGAAGACAAGCGGCTTGATGGTCAACTCCGTAAAGATCACTTTCCCACTTTATACCACATCACTAGAAAAAATATGCCATGGTTGCGGAGGTGATTAATTCTAATCCTCTCAACATCTGTTTTAGGAGGCTCATCGTTGGACCCAAGCTAGCGGTATAGTTGGACCCAAGCTAGCGGCACAGAATGCGCTGGTTGCATTTCTGAACCTGACACCAGATAGGAACGTATTTTGTTGCGAACCCCATGCCAACGGCTAATTCTTGGTCCAATCGATGTACACTGCTCTTTGTTATTTTGTAGTCCAACTCATGTCTAAACAAAAATAACCCCTTAAAACAAGATATTTCTTTGATACCTTATGCGGGGGGTGATTCTTACAAAGGATAACATAGCTAAATGTAACTGGCATGGTAGTACATTTTGCACCTTCTACAAACATGAGGAGACAATCCAACATCTCTTTTTTTATTGTTGTTTCGCCCGTTTCACATGACAAGTGATCTTCATAACCTTTGGTATTTTGCCACCTCGTAGTGTCCCTCATATTTTTAGGAGTTAGTTGGGGAGGAGGGGTACAGATCTCTTCACTCACAGCTATTAGTGGAAGCCGCTGCTTTATATTGGTCTATTTGGTTATGCACAAATAACATTGTATTTGATAAAAAGAAGCTAACCAATCCTTTCCAGGCTATGTTCTTATGTATCAATTGGCTGCGATCGTGGTTCTCATTGCAATAGCAGTCATCACTGCAGGAGCAAATGGTTATTAGGCCAAGATTTTAGAGTTGGCTACTAGAGGATTTATGTACCAGTTTAGCTGGCGGTTTAATAACAAGCTATGTAATTTTAAATTTAAACTTTTATGTAACTTGTTGCGTTCTTGTTTGCTTGTGGATATGTATTCTTTTATTTACTTTATAATAATTAGCTATGTGCATATTAAAAGTGCAAAGGTCTGAGGATGCACATCTAGATATCGTAGAAGGACATCAAAATCGGTTACCGCTGTCATCGATCTCAAGATCGTGACGGTACGATACGGTGTACGCATAGGGGTCAGGTCGGTACAGTTTCTCCTTGTCTAATATAAGTCAGCGATATAAATTCCATCTGGAAAAAAACATGAGAGTGGAGTGAGAGTTAGGTGAGCTAGCGAGAGCGAAGCTACCGTGACAAGCACAAGATCATGTCCCATTCTTTTCCTTGTTCTGTTTTCTTTTAGCAGCTCGATCACCTCATGGAAAATTATTTACTACTTGCCTCAGTTTCACCTTTCGTGCATATATATATAATATTATCGTGACAAGATGTTCCAACGGCATGATTCGATTGCCGTGACCAACCCAAGGTTCTCACTCGGTCGTGCGGTAAAATTGTAAAAAGGAAGCAGAAAAAGTTGTAAAGGAGAAGAAGAAATAGTGGATGATGATGCTGTGGTCAAATCCATCATGATTTAGTTGGGCCATGGCGTGCATGCATGTCTGGCGGGCCGATCCAATGGTTTGGGCTTTTGCCCTAAGGCGTTGAGCCTAATAATGGACTCTTGCATGTATTAGCGGTTGACTAGTTTTGCCTGTACTATCTAGAACACTCGCAGCACTAGGCTACTATGCAGCAATCTAAAGGTCAGTACGATTCCCCATTATGAAAAGAAGAAGCAGCTAATGCACGGCATCCCACCAATGGGATCCTATCCCCTTCTCCGACGATGGCATGTCTCTGTTGGCCCTAGTCGCTCCTCTCCCGGTCCTGCATGCTCTCGACCCATCCGGCCTCCTCTGTTCGTCCTCGTGCACGCGTCGCCGTGATGCGGCCTTTTTCTATCCCTCACCGCCCTACCTTTCCAACCTAACACTCTCTAGCACCCGGCCAGTGCCCTCCTCTGGACCCATGGCTGGCGGTGCCATTGTCACTCGGTCGGCGTCGCTGGTCTCGCCGCTGTTGCAACTAGAGAGTGGGGAGCCAAGCAACACGATCTCGCAGCCGATGGATCAAGCTTTAAAGTGAAGAGGAGAGAGGGGAGCAGGGTGGGAGAAAAGAAGTGATGCTTTGTTTCGAGGTGGATCTTACCAACTGGTATCAATTGTGACAAATTTTTGCTATGTTCGACCATCTACTAATGCATGAATTAACTACGGCAGAGGAGGAAAGACGTTTCCTAATCAAAAGATAGGAGAGCACACCTTCTCGCGATGTTACGGGGTTAGACCGCTTCAAGTGGTGTATACATGCAGTGTACGCGCTAAAAAACATACACACGTGGCTTAGATTTAATCCGGTTCACTAGCTACTCATGGATCTCCTGGTGAGAGAAAGAGATGTAGAGAGACAATTGCTTCTACTAAATCCAGGACTCGTGTCGGCATGTATGGTTCCCAGAAACAGCCAAATGCTCCTATATATGTTGTGTCCTAGCTAGGTTTGTCACTTAGCCGTGCTCACAGTGATGATCCCATGCATACCGATCCTTTTGTCTTCTCCCGGAATGGATGACATTCTCTTTTGGTCCCTGGCATTTCGGAGGATGCATGGCCACCATGCATTGACAAGAACACAAAGAATAGTATATATGCACCTGCTTCTGTGACTGGAACCATGCTGGTGATTGTTGCTACTTGCACTTATTGATTGCATGACATAGTCATGCACAGAGTTTGTAAATTTGCATTGATATAGACAGAGTTTTCTGCTCTCCAGACATTCTTTTCTTCACTTTGTCAACTAGCTAGAATTATACGATATGTTTCTTTGATTATGTGCAAGAGCCATGTATAAGTAAGCGTGCATTAAGCTAGCTTACATATGCACAAATGACACGTTTATATAATTATATGATAGACAATTGCAAGCAATAGGTGTCGACTTGCCACACCGATGATTAATTAGGGTCACATTTGCACTATATGTGTAATTAAAATTAGATAATGATGTTTCAGATGTTTGTGCATGGTAGATTAATTGGCTACTAGTACATGCATGCATTGTACAACAACAAATCCATTTGATGGGGCGTTATCCGGAAAAGTGAGGCACTTATTGTTTTCTTAGCCTTTTGCACCACAACTAGGACAAGGATGTCAGCTAAAAATCAACCAGACTACTAGGACTAGGACAAGGATATATATTTTTGACATTTAACCAAACAAACGATAAGCTTAGTTCTGAATGTGACTAGTTGTGAAGCATTTCCCCATGCGTAGACAAACCTAGCTCGTAGCAATCTAAAATTATAGCGATGCCATACCATATATCGAGCTAGCTAGCTGTTTATCATTGACAATAATTTTAACCGTGGGAGGATGATATTTTGTTGCGAGATAGCATATACTAGCTAGCATCAGACATCACATTATATGTTTAATATTTTTTGTGGAGATGATTTAATTTACGAGGCTAGTAACAAAAATAGACATTTTGCCCTCAAAGAAATAGGATAGCCATTGGGCTTTCTTTCTCCGAGAAGTTAAGGGAAGCCACGCAAATATTTTAATTAAATGGTCAACTTTTAAGATTATTTATTCACATCGAAAACTATAATAATCCACTAAATGATAATCACTATTTTGTATATTTTATTACTTTAAATTTTGATACAATTCATAAATAATCAACTTAAAATACGTGGGTTAACTCAAATCCCGTGGTTCCAATCCAAACAAATATCTCAGTATCCTCACCAAATTAAATTGGACTGCTTGGTGCGTAGACTTGACTCCAACAATTAATTTAACACATGTTCCCTTCTTTTCCGCACCCCAAAATTTTGTAAAAAAATATTTTTCCCTTGTAAAAGGTAAACTGGCACTCTAGCATAAATCAAAATCTAGACAGGTGCTTGTATTAGTACCGACATGTGATCGATACCTACCTGGAACCTTGCACGTAGGAAGCCAAGGGGATCATGCATCCCTGATATCGATGGCTTCCTGATGGCGTGTAAATACACGTAATCAATTATAGTATTTTTGATAAAAAGAGTATCCAATCTATAAGAAAATGATGATTGATTTCACTTGATTCAAAACCAAAATCACACTTAAAAATAATTTAAAAAATCTATTTTAAACCCTAAACTATGGTGTTTAATCCAACTTAGACCCTAAACTATGAAACCATTTATATTAAATCCTGCACTTTATGAAACCGTTTACCTTGCACTCTAGCTCGGTTTTGGATAGGTTTTGCATTTAGGTATTTAAAAAAAAATCATGGCTATAGTGCATGCTATGAGATGATAACCTACATAATTCATCAAAAAATATGACTTTCTATGACCTATGCAAAAATGACAAGAGAATTTCATTTATCTCTTATACTCTTTAGAGAACAAAAACGGTAATATTATTTGGCCTTCAAGTGCACATGATCAGTTATAGCGTTTTCGATGAGAAAAAGTGTCGAAGCCACAACTCACTAGTACAGAAAACGATATCCGAGGCGGTTAAAATAGCACATCCGAGGCGGTTATAGCACCCGCCTCGACGGAGTGGTTGCGGATATGGGGGCATACATCGGAGGCGGTTATGCAAACGCCTCGGATAAGAGCTCATCCGAGGCGGTTAAAACTCATTAACCGCCTCGGATAAGGGCATATTGGAGGGCGGTTACATTTTCGTAAGCGCCTTGGATAATGTATTATTAGAGCCGCTCAGAATAATACAATCGCCTCCGATATACACTTATCCGAGGCGGTTAGGTAAAGATAACCGCCTCCTATATCCGAGGGGCCAAAAAAATGGCCGGCGCGCCCTGTTGCCCGGAAGCTCATCACCACTACACACGCACACGCCCGCCCATATCCACGGGGGACCCACGGGTCGGTATCAAATGAGGAAGGCCCACGGGGGACCCACGCAAAGGCCCACGGCGTACTACTATGCAGAAGATCTCAACCCGCAACGCGCAGCCGGGTATATAAACCACTCAACCGCGCGGTCGCTGGGCGAGGTGGGACTAAACCCAAACGCTAAGGGGTCTGGCGTTTGCCCCGCTAAACCAAACGCCAAGGGGTCTGGCGTCCCGGCAGAGGGCGCCGAACGCCACGTCTGCCGGCGTTTGCGCGGCTAACCAAACGCCAGGGGGTTTGGCGTTTGCCTCCCAAAAAGGCTTCCAGCCTGCTGTTCGCCACGATATCGACTAAATCGAGGCGGTTATATATCGGCAACCGCCTCCGATAACGTTGATATACGAGGCGGTCATAAATAGTTAACCGCCTCGGATAATATTGGAGGCGGTTGCTTATTTATAACCGCCTCCGATGTGGTCGTTATCCGTGGCGGTTGCTCCCGGAATCGTTATCTGAGGCGGTTTTTCTCGTGCTAACCGCTTCCGACATAGGTTATTCGTGGCACTTTTTCTAAACCGCCTCGGATATGGCGCCACGGATAGACCATTCTGTAGTAGTGCATGCAGGCTTCGACCGTCGATTTTATCGCACGTCCGGACTGGTCTCGTTCTCGCTGACGTTTGAAGAGGAAACAAGACGACATGAGACTAACAGATTAAGCACCTCATAAATAGAATTGCATTTGCGTTCTGTTCTATTGGTGCACAGTTTCTAGCTAGCTAGTGATACATGGTCAATTAGCTACTTCAGTTAAGTCACGTAAATTGCCAGAATCCCGAATTTTCCCGTGGGCTACAAACTATCAGGAAAATAGGTCTGACATATAACTACTACATTGTCACACAAACCACAATTCTTAGATCTCTCGTCTTAGATCTAACTAAATCCGTCAGTAATAATCAACATCAGAGAGGTCACTCTTTTTAACACCGACTGATGAAAAAACCGTTATGAGCCATTCGTTTATAAAAACCTATCATAGACGGTTCAAATTAATATTACACATATGTTTGGTTATAAGTATGTACTTCATGTGAGGCTATATCGTTGAGTAGGCGGCCGAGCAAGCAGGAGGTTCTTATGATTTTAGGATAGGTCATGGCCCACTCGATGGTATCGCTGGTCTCTACGTGATCTGCTCCCATGGAGATGAAGGAGCCATGCCTTCGGGGTAGGGGAGATGCCTCCGGTGTATGCGCGTCATGTACGAGGTGGTTCTGTGTCCGGGACAGATGTACTATGCCCGGAGTACTCGTGACGTTTGGAGCTGCCACACCATGTCTGGAGCGTGCGACAAGGTTACTCACCTGGAGTACGCACAAGCTTCCGCGGATTCGCAGGCGGCGTCGGGAGTAGACACGAGCTGCGTCCGGAGTACGCACGTCGCAGTCTGCGAAAGTCAGGGCAATGAGGTACCGGGTGAGATGCACCACGGCGACGTCCTGCTCCGACTGGGTGCTGGGGAAGATTATCTCCTCTCCCCAGGCACGGCTGGGAAAGAACCGAAAGGCTCTACGGTTCATGCTTGGAATCATGTGGCGGAGACGGAGAAGAGCTTCCCACGCCGCCATCTGGACTGCTAGGTCGGGGTTGGGCATTGCCTTCCCGGCGAAGTTGAAGGTTGCGACTTCCTGGTTGCCGGCTTGATACACGTGTACATCGGCCCAGTACACGCTGGCTGCATTGGCTCCTTCTTCTTGGTAGATGTCATACTCGGGTCTTTGGGTGGCTCTAAGGGCTTTCTGGGCTACTACCCATAGGATGTCTGTAATTCCGGACATCCCTGCGGCAGTGGTCTCGTCATAGAGCACTCCGCGAGGCATTTTTTTTCTGGTGGTGCTCAACAAGGGAGAAGAAGGCTATCTAGGGTTTGAGGTAAGCGAGGAAGCTATGCTTGGTGTGAGCGGACGGGGATGAAGGTGTGGGGTTTTTATAGCCGGGTGGAGCGGCTTCGGTCATAAGGAGAACAAGGTTCTCCCGGTCGATGGGACGGTTATCTGCCTTCATAAATGCGGGTCAACTAAGATGTCACGTCCTATTTTGGAACTTGCGGTTTGAACGACAGGTAAGAGGGATTCGCGGGATAAGGGTAGAATGGTAAATGCCTTTGTACATAACAGGCCGGCAGGCCATTTTATTTAAAACAGTAGTGCGAACCACGGTACATTACCTACTGGTGGTCGTGGCACACACAGCATACATAGGAGTTCAATACATTACACATACACTCATGACGGTCTACTACTAGCATACCTAGCGTCTACCTTATTTATTTTACAAGGTTCCTGGCTCATGGTGCTATGCGACTATGAGCCTCAATGCCTAAGATATGATCTGAAGGTTTTCCTCATCTCCAGCAGGGACCACTTCTTCTGGGTCTTCTTCTTCCCAGTCTGACACGGCGGTCTGAGCTGGGGTGGGACTGGGTGCGATAGAATTGGCACGGGAGGTTCCGGCCCCTGGGATGAACCGACTGATGTAAGCTCGGGTGTTGCCACAGCGTCGTCTCTTAGGTGGAGGTGGCTGTGCAGTCTCGCCCACGACATGGATATCGCGGGGCTCCGGAGGTGCTTCATTGGTGCTCACTGGGGCAGTAGCTTGCTTCAACAGGTCCAGTGCATGCTGCAGCTCATCTCGTACTTGCTCCATCTCGACGAGCATGCAGTGCAGAACGGAGTCTTGGGTCTCCACAAAGTTAGCCAGGCCCACAACGGGCGGTGTCGTCCTCATTGTCAGGTGGAGTGTAGCGGCGAATGGTCCCGTCCAGTGGATACTGTGGGAAGTATCTCGTAGCTCTGAAATAGCCTATCTCAGGGATCTCATAACGAAGATGCACCAAGGCCTTGTATGCCGCTAGCTGGATGGCCTGACCGTAGGACCAGCTGCGAGGTCCGGTGATGACGTAGACTCGGCCGTCTTCGGGGCTCGTCTTGAATATGAATGCTCTGGCCCAATGCTCAGTGATGGTCTCTGATATCTTCTCTCGATACATGTGATACTCCGGTATGGCCATGCCTCCGATGCGTCCTAGTGCCTCTCGAAGAAGCTGTGGAAATCCTCCAGCGGTGGCAGCACAAGTTTCTCCATACCTTTCGACCGTCATCTGTGCAAATTTTAAAATCAGGACTGGGTGAGTTTAGATTGTTCAGAAGTTTTTACCAAGATGAGATAAGTTTTTGAAGAGAAGAAAATACCATAATGTAAGTCTAATAAGTTTTAATTTTTTTTTGGAAAAATAATTTTTATCCTACTTTTTGTCTAACGGCCATGCTAGGGTTTTTCCTACAGTCAGTATGGCTCTGATACCAAGCTGTGGCGCCCCCGGTTTTTAATGCCGGAAACGCTCCTGTGATTACTGTACCGGTCCCTGGAACAGTAGCCGGCACTCACAAGAACTTGATAATGTCGTCATACATTACCGATTATTTTACATTACAATCCATTTAGAGTCTTTAACATAATAGGGCCTATTGGCCGAATTCAAAGTCTTGCAGCGGAAATACATAAAAGACACGTAGATAAACCCATCAATATGCCAACCTCACAGGCAACTGACTGGGGAAACGCCCTAGCCCTCAAAGTCGGAATCCTTCTCGTCGGAGCAGAACTCTTCTTCTTCTTCTGGCCAAATCAAAAGCCAGGTGAGTACATTGAATGTACTCGCAAGCTATTCCCACAGGAAGGAGTATACGAAATATTTCATGCGGGGAATATAACAAGGAATAGCTCTACCCTAAGTTGGTCATTGTGCGGAAAAGTAAGTTCTTAATTTAAATACTTGAGTAATAGATTCAGAAGCAATTTAATAAAACTGTTTAAAGTAAAATGAACAGAATCCTCTCGAGGTAGACCCGGCTAGCTCCTTACAACCCTCGAGATAGCTCAGACCATACTACCCCGGGCAATATGTCTAGCTTCTCGGTTCAATGCTCCACTGACACTATCCCGGATAGTTCAGCGAGTGCCCCTGGCTCAGCCCGTGGTATCCCGGATAGCACGGCTAGCCTACTCCTCCGGCAATTCCTTGCTACCAACCATGTAGCGTAAATTGCCCTCTGTGGACACATCATGCCCACGTCCTTAATCCCTTTCCCCTGCTTTCACAAACAAAACTTAGTCTAACCAGTGTGTGGCCTTGCCAGTTCATGTCCATAACCGAGGACGCGACTATTCGAATAGTTTTTAACACTCTGCAGAGGTTGTACGGTTTTACCCACAAGATGTAATTTCACCCCTAATGCCGAGCGCTAACAGATACACTACACATGGTGTATTGGCAGGGTGATTACAACGAGACCTTCGCCCGCTTCCATACCAGAGTTGGACCCGCTAGGTGGTTGAACCACTTTTGCGTCCCGGACCAAAAATGGGACTCCCCACCTTTGTGACGCATCAACACCTCCCGCCCGGCGTAGGTGGATCTCTAGGACTTGAAACACCTAGCACTAACTCCTAACTTTCCACGGGTCCAAACCCTAATACTTGCCAGGGTACTAAGCCAAGTCCTTCCCATAAAGGAAATGTGGACGTACGGTGAGGAACCGGTTTTAGCGGCACTTAGGCTCGGTCCTTAACTGATTCGAGTAGGACTCCATTTCCCGACTCCATGTCGTCCCGGACGAACATGACTCCATCCGATGCTCTACATCCCCGAACATCTCTTAACATTCCTACCCGAATCGAAATCATCTCCTCTTTTCTTTTGGTTTTTGATAATCCTTTATTTGAAAGTCTCCTCGGACAGCATATGCCATCCGAGGGTTTGTTTCCCCATATCCCAACGGGATGAATAAAACTTGGTTTTTGACTATAGCAGGGCTAAGCGTGGTTAACACCTATAGTTCTAGTTATTCGACGGTCGCGGACGACCGATAATTATACCTAGGGTTACAATGAGGAGTATTCAAACCTAGGTATCGTACAACTAATGGGTATAGCTATTTCTACATAAAATATCGATATTAACACATAGCATGCAGAGTTCGTAAACAAAATATTCATAATTTTGCATATATGGGGTATCGACATGATCAAGGTGGGAATGCTTGCCTGGCAGTTCCTGCTCTTGTTCCGAACGCGGGGGTGATGTCGGGTCCTCCTGACGCACGTACGTCGCTCCGTCAACTACGCGCCGAAAGAATATCGAATAAGAGAAAATCCAAATAACTCCAATAAACCAAACGACATGCATGCACGAGATGAAATATTTATACTAGGGTTTTAGGGTTTGGATTTTCGAGCACTAGGATAACTCGGACCATGGGTATATGCATTCGTCTTACATAAAATGATGGTGCCCTAGGTTACCGGAAGAGGTACGGATTTGAATTGCAGGTTCAAAAACTAAATGCTTTCAAAGCCGTCGTGCATATAAATATTTGGGTGGGTATCGAACAGGGAAAAAGGAGCTTACTTTAGACCTCCAAAGATTGGCATAACAATTTATGCATGCAATCCTTAAAGAAAAGAATAATAGCTTCATTTAAATTATACTGTTTTGATGCTAAAAGGTTTTAAATTACAAATATTCTGAGCTAAGGTTTGGAAATACTCTAATGCTTCCGGAATGGATTTTGTGTGCTGGGAAAAACTGGTCAAAACAACTAGAATGGTTCAACCAGAAATTAAACTGGTTCTGGACTAAAGCAATTAGCTAAAACCTGACTCGGACAGCATAAGTGCACATTCAAGCTACTGAAAACGGTTAGGGCTGTCGGTTTTCTTCACGGGCCGGACGCGGGGACTGGTGTTGGGTGACTTAAATGCGCTTTGATAGAGAGGAAACGGCAAAAGAGCTGGCGCCGCTTTATTACCTGCCTGGTCGTGTTACTCCCTGGCTACTTAGGCTAAAACAGAGGGCGGCGGGTCTTCGGACAGGGTGGCGGCGAGTGCGGGGCGTTGGCGGCCGGTGGAGGCAGTTGGTGGTTAGGGTGGTCGGAGGCCAGCGATGCAAGGCTCGTGTGGGTGGAGTCAGCTCTGCTGGTGCGCCATTACTGCTCGTGACCGGCTACGACGACCGGCGGTGCCGGAGTTCTCGGCAGGGGAGGGAATCCGAAGGATTCGAGGCGGCTTTGGGAGAGGAGGAGCTGGGAACTGATTTGGCGCCGGCTAGTTGGCGAATGGAGCTTGGGGCGGCTCGATTTGTGTGGGTCAGAGGGAGTTCGGTATTGGGGTGTATCATGTGGGATTGGAGCTCGAACTTGCGGGCATGGTGGCGGCCTGAGCTCGCTTGGGAGTGAGACTTCAGTGGCAGATGGGAAGGAAGCTGGGGCTAATGGGGAAGGAACTGGCGACTGGGATGAGGCGGAGCTCGGCCAGCTGCTCTTAAATAGGCGGCGGCGACTGGAGTGCACGGGGCACTGCCTTTCTACATGGCCGCCGATGGGACCGAAAGTCCAAGGGTGGCCGGTGGTGGGCTGCCATTTCCCGGTGGTGATAGGACGGAAACAAGCTTCTCGAGGCTGCTAAGGCTACAGAAAGAGCAGAGGTAGCTGTGGCACGAGGTAGCACTGCGGGAATGGCGAGCCGCGGTGGGGGTCGCTGCTGGAGCGCACAGGGCATGGGATGAGACTTTGCCGGGGCGGTGGTGCTGCTCACCTACAAGACTGGTGAGGGGACCGAGCTGGCCGACGCACATGGTGGCATGGAGGAGACGATGGGTGGCGGTTTCGGTTGCCGAGCTGGCCTTGGAGCCTGTCCAGGGCGCGCACGCAAGCGGCATGAGCATGCCAAAGAAGACATGACGCGCTTCGAAAAGTCGAACCATGCCACAGGGACTCAGGGAGACGTGTCGAGATGTACAGAGGAGTTTGGCACAAATGGGTACCAGGTGCACTATGCTTTCGTGAGTGTCTGTGCATGGCAAGACTTGGAGTCCCATTGGAGATGACTGGATATTGCAGCCAGGGGAAAACGTGTGGCTTTTATCTTGCTGGCACTGCTAAAGAGAATCCTCACGAGGCTGTCGGTAGGTTTTCAGCTGAGGTCGGATATGTTACGATGCAACGGTAGATTTTTGCCCTAGGTGTTCGATAGCGGTCAATCCAAATTTCTACATTACGCATGCCCATGTTTTTGTGTATTTGGACTCTAGGGAATATGGGGATTGTCGCGGTAATTTATCGGAGTTTTTGGAGAATTAATTTTGATGGGTTGCAGTTCAATGCCGATTTTAATCCTAGGGTTTATTTGTTTTGTATACTAATATTTTTGGAACTGGGTCCTATTATTTATATCGTAATTGAGTTTAATATATTGTTAAGGGGTTCTATGATTTATTTCAAGATTTTTGGAGGAGCCGAGGAACGTTAGATTCTGCGCTTTAGGGTTTCTTGAGAAAAATTGTTTAAATGGGACGGGGAGGAATCGAGGGCTGGAATTAGGGTTCCGAGTGTGCGGCAAGAGGTGGAGGGTATACGGGATCCTCGGTAGGTCATCCATCTCGACTTAGGGTTACATGGGGAGGAGGTACCGCAGGTGCTCCGATGGAAACGGGGCTTGTCGTTTTATGATATCTGCCGTATTAGGGTTTTATCGGCTGGAGTGCGTGTGTGCGGGTTTTTGGTGTATTAAGTTTGATTAATGCAAATGACCTAATTTACATGCGATGATATGCTCGAAACCAAGGTCGGAAAAATCTGGGCGTGACAGAGTAGTGGAGTTTTTTTTCTTTTTTACTTTTTATTACCATTATCGTTATTTTTATTATTATTATTATTATTTTTTCGGCGGTTAGAGCGGCAGGGGCATAAAAAGGCGCCCCGGCCCCTCACCCCACCTTTCCACTCTTTCCCTCACCGCGCCGCCCCCATCCTCTCTTCCCACGCTGCTCCGGGCTTCACAGAGGCGAGAACGCGGGCTTCCCCCGGGGTCCAGCCGGGACTCGGCCGGGGTCCCGGGCTTCACACAGACGGCGAGCGGCGGAGGCCGGGGTAGCCCGGGCGGGGGCCGGTGTCGCGGCGGGCCTCGGCGGCGAGGCGTAGCCGGGTGGAGGCCGGGGTTGCCCGGGCGGAAGCCGGTGTTGCCCGGGGTTCGGCGGCGTGGAGGCCGGGGTTCACCCGGGTCGAGGAGCGGCGCGGCACCATTCTGTAGTAGTGACTATCCTAAAAAATAATAAAGTGATGGTTGAGGTGCACAACTATCTTCTCAGATAGTCGTGAATCTCGAGGATGCAATAAATAATCAAAAGGAGAAACTACTCGACTTAGGAAATAAATAATATTTTTAGAATAAAAAAGTAAATAAATACTAAAAGTGCTAGGAGTGGTGTTCTAATGGTTAAAAATGAGGCATGAGGTATATAGATTCACTAGTAGCTATTCTCATAAGATATTGGGATTGTAGATAAACATAAAGTGCATAAAAATAATGATGAACTAATGGAAGAACTTTTTCATTAGGGATGATACTATGCACACCTACAAATAATTCAAGCTTGTGCAATGTCACTTCGCGTCGGTTATGGAATAACGTATTAGACTCGTACCTTCCCTAGTAGATTGGATTGTATAGCTCTTCATGGTGGACCTTCTGTTACTCAGTCACCAAGCATCATCTCTGTTGGATCGACGGCTTCCGACAGAGGGGGGGGTGAATGTCGAACTAAAAATTTCTTCACAAGATTAGAACACAAAACTATTGATTAGTAATTGTGATCAAACCAAGGAATGCAGCGGAAAAACAATCGACAGAAGAATTGAGAAAAGTGACAAAAAAACAGCCAGATCGGAACTTCCGGTGTGAATATCGGAAGTTCCGATGTAGCCGGAACTTCCGGTGCTACCCCAGTTTCAAACGTTCTGGAAAAATCGGAACTTCCGATTCCTGGATCGGAACTTCCGATATGGATCGGAACTTCCGGTGTAAAAATCGGAACTTCCGGTTTTTGCGAAACAGCAGATTGTCGCTCGGTAAAACGTTCGCAGATTTTGATCCACCCAACGGAATTGGATGAAATTTTGCACAGAGATAGACAAACAACTTACGGAGCTGTTCCAATTGGAATCACCTCAAAAGCTCATCTGTGCTGAGAGAAAACCCCAATCTACTAACAGCTATTCCAAGAGCAAACGAGAGGAAGAACTTGCACGAAATTAAATCAATTGATTCTTAGAACTTGTGAGGGATTTTGATACTCAATCAACATAGAAACATCTCCCACGTTCTAACAATCTATTCCACCAACCAAACCTCAAGAAACAAATCAATCCATGAGGGAAAGAGAAGAACGAAAATCCAAAGAGCAAAAAGAGAAAAACTCACAATCACAAGGGGAGACTCATGGCTTTCCTTGGAAATCTTTTTGTATTGATTTTCGTGGATTTTCTAGGGTTTGTACATGCCTCTCATCTTAGGCAAAGCACTCTCTAAGTGCAGCTCTCATAGCTAATCAAAAGGGTCTAGGGTTAAGAAACCCTAATCACCTATTTATAGTGGGGAGGGACAACCCCCTCTTCCACTCTTGGGCCTCATGCCCTAATGGACCAAACTACTTAGCACGCATCTCAAAGCGTCTAAATAGCTTAGCCACCTCTCGATTTTCCTTCCACCCTAAGCTACCAACCCTAAACCGCTTCCGGCCGCCGCCGCAGTTTCTTGGTTGAGCTTCGGTGGTTTCTGCGTTTTTACCAAAACGCCCTCGCACTGACTTGGTCCTCACGTCTCGTCTCCACCCGCTTCCTTGTCGTCCGTGTACATGCTTTTAAGCCGCACGATGTCGTCGCCACCTCCTTGACCGCATCTCAGCCCTCCAAGCTATCATGCCGGTCCATATGGCCGAAACCATCGCCGCACCCAACTCGCACCTGCACACAATAGACCAAGCAAAGCGTCGCGAGCACAAGTTTTCCACTTGACCCAAGTCAGTCGAGAAAAACCCTTTATCCACTCAATTTTTCCTTGAGACAAATTGAGAAACTCAAGCAATCAACCATAAATTCAAAACCGAAATCATGCAACCTCAAATTCAACGCAACACAAAGTGGCAAGATATTCATCACACAGATGTACACGTCATCACATGACTCACAATCTCCCCCTTGATGAATATATTGCCAACATCTCTCAATCAATCAAGTTTGCGTTGGTTTAAAGAATTAAAACAATCAAGTTGCAAGAATTCAAACTTGGCCAAAAGAAAGAGAAAGCAAGTACTGGGCCAAGTGAATGTCAACAAGAGTAAGATCAAAAATGTGAGTGAAGGCAAAACATAAACCCTGAGACTCCCCCTCACTCCTATACCTCATATATCTATGATCTACTCCAGAACAAAGCAATTTTCAGAAGATACACACCCATGCCTATCTCGTAAACGAATGCCAAGGTATGATTGATACTCCTATTTCTCCCCCTTTGGCACTATAGTCATCAAGGGAAGGCACGCCTCCCCCTTAGACTATGCAATGATGGAATATCAAGGATAAGCATGTATGCGTGGAATTTTTTATTTTTCAGTTGCAGCGAGCTTTGAAGATTATCCAGAATGAGACACAAAAAGTGCTAATATGCCACATAGGTGCTCACCAAACCATAAGAAGACATGTAGATCAAGAAGAGCAGCTAGCAAATCAAGTTCTTAGCATATTAAAGAGTTCACTAGTAATGAGCGCCAGACTAGGTAGTCACAATTGCAATGACTCTAAGCATGAGTGAAGTATGACAACCTAGCGCTAAGCCATGACTAGGAGGACAACCGATCAAGATTAGGACCAAAATGCTCTACCACATGCTAAATTAAGCAATCACATGATTAAACGGATTAGGCACAACCAAAATACAACCCCCTGCACGAGGAAGTATCTTGAGTGATTCATCCTGACTTTTTCACATTGAGTCCACATGATTATTTGGACTAGCCACAACCAAAGTACTACCTCCTGCACGAGCAAGTACCTTGAGTGATTCATCCCTATTTGAGCATTGTTTCACAGTAGCATATGATAGATTGCAAGCATGTAGGGCAAAGACTAGTGACTTTTGATGACACTAAGCATTCTCCGACCCGAGCCACAAAAGCCTAGGCATGTTAAGTCACTAGCAGTCCTAATCAAGATTACCATGAAGTCCTATCTTTGACCAGTCATACACAAAGATCATAGTTGCAATACTAGAGTCATGAGCAGATTCAAAAACAACGGATTCCCTAGCAGGCAACTCATCAGTAGATCAAAGATTTAAATTCAAGTTGTTGTCCAATTAAGCTAGCATCACTGATTCTTGAGAACACATATCAAAATATGGTAAAATGAGCTAGACACTCAGAATATGGCGTATAGCGAACTCGTAGAACTCATTGTTTCATCAAGGATAATAGACAAAGCTCGTGAACATGCAAAGTGCACATGATATATCACAAATGATGCAAAATGCACTATATTACACTATGATACACAGTGAGAAGACTCCCCCTCAAACCAACCCATGGGAAGTCAAAACCAACATGCCCCAAATGTCGGTGCCAACGTTGAAACACTGAAGAACTAGTTGCAAGAAAGCACCTAGACTCAGAAGAACTAAACTCAGCAGCAAAAACTCTTCCGGGACGAGAAATATCAAAAGCAAGTGCACCAGAAGAGTCAAGAACACGACATCCATTCTTCTTAAAACACACCTCAAAATCATCAACAATGAGCTGTGAAACAGAAATGAGATTGTATTTCAGTTTACTCACAAGGGCAACATCTTGAGAGTGTTGTTGTTGTTGACTCGCACTGCGCCCTTGTGTGTCACACGTCCACGGGAGTCATCTCCAAAAGTGATGTACTCATCACCGGATGTCTTGTTGAGGGAGGTGAACCATTTTGGGCTTCCGGTCATGTGACGTGAACACCCGGAATCAACGAGTCACATGTTCACCAACCCTTGCCGTCCAACCTACACAAAAGGTCGAAAACGAGTGGACTCGGTACTGGGGTTAGTAAGCAAAGATTTTTGAATCCAGTACTGAGTCACTCGCTGAATAGGAACAAAAGATCGTGAGTGATTAGCATGCAATGCAACACCTAGAGCAACTCTATGATCCCGACCTAGAACGCGCCGCGAAGGAATGTCACGCACCGAAGCACGTGAACCACCTCCAAGAGGACGGCGAGAAGACTCTAAGCGACCTAAACCCTGTCGCCTGCTAGAGCCACCAGACACCTCAACATGTTGAGGCCTCGTGTGTGTCTTAGGAGCACTCAACGCATTGTTGCGTCGTTGAATACCCCTAAGGGCACGAACACGGTCACGACGCTCCTCCTTGAGACGTCGAAAGCAGAACTCAACTAGGTGACCATCCTTATGACAATGAGTGCATTGGTATTTTACCCTTTGCGAGGTAGCACCAACTGAAGCTGAAGCACTCTTGTCCTTAAGCGATGAATCTAGATAACCACCTGACTTAAACACTGTTCCCCTCTCCCCCTGAGCTATTGCAATCAAGCCTCTACCAAGAGAACCAATGGGATGAGGAGGATGATTCTTATTTTCTTCCACATGATTAAAACCTAGACCTTTGCCTGAGCTAACTCTAGACTTGTCTAAGATCATGTCAAGTTCTTTTCTACCTCCAGAAAATCTCTCCAAAGTTTTCTTGAGGTAATCAACTTCCCTAAGCAAAGGAGCACAGGTAAGACAAGCTCCTGAAGCTGACACTCTAACAGCTTTCTCATATTTTTCTTTGTATGCTCCTAGTTCAAGTTTTAGAGATTCACAGGACACACAAGCAATGCTACAAGTCTCAGCTACTGTTTTCTTAAACCTCTCTCTAAATGCAGCATGCATAGCAGAAACATCATTCTCAAGCTCATGGCAAAATGTGCAAGTAGAGGAATTAACATGAGAAGCATCAACAGGTAGCTTAGAAGCAGTAGCATTAGCCAAAGTGAGTTTTCTGTAAAGCTCAGAGATGTGTCTTCCTAGGTCCTGATTTTCTTCAACTAGTTCAGAGCATTTATCACACACTGGTCTTCTCACTTTCAAGCACAGATTGATTCAATTCTTTATTTCTACCTTCCAAATACTTGCATCTTAAACATGGAGAAGATTCTTGAGTGCTCTTAGAACTAATGCTAGCAAGTTGATTCTTAGCATTCTTGAGTTCATTAGCATGAAATGAGTGAGCAATGCAACCAGCAAGATAACCAGTTTTAAGCTTGGCTAGATTGTCCTTATAGACCATAAGCTCTTGGATGACAATTATATGCAATATGAAACCTATAGCAAAGCACAATTTAATCTCATTCAATTCATTAAGAGGTGCTAAGCTAGAGGAACATCCAGAAGGTGCTCTAGAAGGCAAACTAGCATGTGAAGATTTGAGCATATCAATCTCTTTCCTAAGAGAGTCTAAGTTATCATCCTTAGAAACACAAAAGGAGCAAGGGCTCGACTTAAGTTTATCAATTTCAATCATGGATGACTTAAGCAATTCACTTACACTAGCATGAGCATCTTTAGCTTCAAGGAATTCTTTGTGTAAAACATCACAACTAGCACACTCATCCTCATTACTTTTCAGTTTAGCAATTTCTAGTGTAAGAGAATTAACTTTCTTAGTCAGGTCTTTAGATTTCTTGATTGAAGCAAACAAGGCATCATTTTGCACATCAAACATATCAAGCAGTTTATCATGCCTAACACTGAGCTCATCGAAGGTGCAACTTACATCGCTTTCAAGATCTTCGTCGTCGCTCTCTTGTTCGGATCTCGCCATAAAGCACATGCCGGTGAAGCCATGTTCTACCTTCTTCTTCCCTTTCTTCTTGTGCCTGGGCGGCTCCGGTTCATCCTCGCTTGAGGAAGAGGAAGATGAAGAAGAGTTGGAGTTGTTGTCGCTATCTTCAAAAGCGGCGATAGCTCGACGAAGGTTCTTCTCTGCCTCACGCATCTTGGGCATTGATCCAAACTTGTTCCTTCTCTTGTCCTGAAACTTAGAGGCAAACTTGTTTCTCTCTTTAGGATTAGGACACTCGGATCGAATGTGGCCTTTCTCACCACATCCATAGCAAGTGATGTCCGAGGATTTCCTTCTCCTATTTCTCACATTCTTGTATGCCCTAGAGAAGCGTTTTGCAAATAACGCGAGCTCATCCTCGGGAAAAGATTCAAGCTGATCATCAGACAAAGAAGACAAGGCTGCAAGAGATAGTCCAGAAGAAGAAATCATGCAAGTGTCAGAGTTGACACTAGGAGACACTATCTCCCGATGGATCCGAGGAAGTGTTCCCAACAAGAGCCAAAGTCTTGGACTTAGAACCATTTCTGTTTTCCGAAGTGATCTCATGAGTAGAGAGCTTGGAGAACAGATGATCGAGTGTGAGAGTGGCAAGATTGGCAGACTCTTGGATGGCAATCTTCCGCACTTCAAAAGCGGGCTCTAATGTGTTCAACACATGCCTAGCCATCTCTGAGTCAGTGTACCTCACTCCCACACTCCTGAGCTTATTCACAATTCTTTCAAATCTCTCAAAAAGTTCAGAAATTGATTCCCCAGAGCGTTGCTCAAAGCGATTGTATTCAACTTTGTATTGATCCGCTCGAGCAATCTTGACTTGGTCGGACCCCTCATGATAGGTGATCAAGGTCGACCAAATCTTGTGAGCGGTATCAAGATGAGCAACCCGCTCATGCTCCTTCCTATCCAAACCAGAAAGCAAATAGTTGATGGCCTTGCAATTGTTTTCAACATCAGCCTGATTTGCAGCCGTCACTTCGGCAGGAAGAGCAAAGTCCCTTTCGATGATTTGCCAAACAGCAAGTCCCTCTGACTGGATAAAAATTTTCATTCGATTTTTCCAGAACTCCCAGTCCGTCCCATTGAAGACAGGAGGACGAGTCGAGTATCCGTGGGAAGCCATGGCTCGCAAAGCCGGTCAAAGCTTATAGAGAAGCGAGACCGGGCTCTGATACCACTTGTTGGATCGATGGCTTCCGACAGAGGGGGGGGTGAATGTCGAACTAAAAATTTCTTCACAAGATTAGAACACAAAACTATTGATTAGTAATTGTGATCAAACCAAGGAATGCAGCGGAAAAACAATCGACAGAAGAATTGAGAAAAGTGACAAAAAAACAGCCAGATCGGAACTTCCGGTGTGAATATCGGAAGTTCCGATGTAGCCGGAACTTCCGGTGCTACCCCAGTTTCAAACGTTCTGGAAAAATCGGAACTTCCGATTCCTGGATCGGAACTTCCGATATGGATCGGAAACTTCCGGTGTAAAAATCGGAACTTCCGGTTTTTGCGAAACAGCAGATTGTCGCTCGGTAAAACGTTCGCAGATTTTGATCCACCCAACGGAATTGGATGAAATTTTGTACAGAGATAGACAAACAACTTACGGAGCTGTTCCAATTGGAATCACCTCAAAAGCTCATCTGTGCTGAGAGAAAACCCCAATCTACTAACAGCTATTCCAAGAGCAAACGAGAGGAAGAACTTGCACGAAATTAAATCAATTGATTCTTAGAACTTGTGAGGGATTTTGATACTCAATCAACATAGAAACATCTCCCACGTTCTAACAATCTATTCCACCAACCAAACCTCAAGAAACAAATCAATCCATGAGGGAAAGAGAAGAACGAAAATCCAAAGAGCAAAAAGAGAAAAACTCACAATCACAAGGGGAGACTCATGGCTTTCCTTGGAAATCTTTTTGTATTGATTTTCGTGGATTTTCTAGGGTTTGTACATGCCTCTCATCTTAGGCAAAGCACTCTCTAAGTGCAGCTCTCATAGCTAATCAAAAGGGTCTAGGGTTAAGAAACCCTAATCACCTATTTATAGTGGGGAGGGACAACCCCCTCTTCCACTCTTGGGCCTCATGCCCTAATGGACCAAACTACTTAGCACGCATCTCAAAGCGTCTAAATAGCTTAGCCACCTCTCGATTTTCCTTCCACCCTAAGCTACCAACCCTAAACCGCTTCCGGCCGCCGCCGCAGTTTCTTGGTTGAGCTTCGGTGGTTTCTGCGTTTTTACCAAAACGCCCTCGCACTGACTTGGTCCTCACGTCTCGTCTCCACCCGCTTCCTTGTCGTCCGTGTACATGCTTTTAAGCCGCACGATGTCGTCGCCACCTCCTCGACCGCATCTCAGCCCTCCAAGCTATCATGCCGGTCCATATGGCCGAACCATCGCCGCACCCAACTCGCACCTGCACACAATAGACCAAGCAAAGCGTCGCGAGCACAAGTTTTCCACTTGACCCAAGTCAGTCGAGAAAAACCCTTTATCCACTCAATTTTTCCTGAGACAAATTGAGAAACTCAAGCAATCAACCATAAATTCAAAACCGAAATCATGCAACCTCAAATTCAACGCAACACAAAGTGGCAAGATATTCATCACACAGATGTACACGTCATCACATGACTCACAATCTCCTTTCTACCAATGTCACTGTGTCTAGCAAAGGGGGATGACAAGAAAAACAACAACTATTATGATCTATTTTGGGACGTTAGATAAATAATCATAATCAATCCCAGATAATAAATTGATTGCACCAATGATGAATGGAAATATTGACATGTAATTGATGGCGTCAAAGAGGAATGTCCATCACAAATAAATAGAGAAAATGCTGTGTAGCTACTACTACAACCTCATAGCCTCAAGGGCTTACTCACACATCATACAGTTCATGAAGATAAAAGAGAAGATCGGAGCCATATATCATAAATACCAATATACAAACCAATCTTCAAGTGTTGACAATTTTAGAAGATATTACATGAAGGAACTAAACTATGGAGACTTGTAGGAAGGAATGAGTTTCGTTGTGGTGTGGAGACGGAAAGCTAGGGCTCCTGACGGGAGACTCTTAATCTATCTTGCCGCCTCTCCTCTGTTGTTTTGACGCGAAGGCTTCTATATATGAAGGTGAAACTCCATTAGGGTCCATGCGGGGTGAAAAGAATCTACTCGTGAAGGGATGTCACCAGCGGAGAACTAGGGCCTCCAGACGGCAGGGGGAGGCGGTAGGCTCCTGCCATCTGGGCCCACCAAGGCTCCGACGGTTGCCTCCTTCGTGTGGTGCACTCCTGCTCTAGAATATTCCTGAATATGTTCGATTTTCTTATTTTCGCGATGTTTTTCCTGCGTATATAAAATAAAAGGCTAAGTAGGCAGTCTGGTAGTTATTAAATAATCTAAAAATAATAATCATAATATATAATAGAAATATAAGAATAATATATCATTAAACTCAGAATAATATGATATGTTTCGACGCATCATCCCTAACCAAAAACCTATGTGATCTTGAGTCATTGTGATGAAAGCTCCACTGGATCAACTTGTTGTATACTTATCACACCAGACATTTGAGCCGGAAATCGAGCCTCATTTTTCTTGATATCATTTTTTTTATAATTTAGAAGCGACTTATATCAATCTAAGGCATCGTTGAGCCAAAGCAGAGCGTAATTGACCTTATTTCATTCGAAATTGACTGAATTCACTTTCGAACCAATGTACGTCAAATTTCACTTTTGAGCCAACTAATTGACAAGCATAATTGTAGCAATTTTGAACCGTGCCCACGAGGCCACGAGTCCATTAACAACTTTTTTCTTCAATCCGAGCTACCTGCAACCATGCGCGTGGCTCGTACCCGCACGAACAAGTTATTACTCCCTCTGTCCACAAATGTAAAGCGTGCACAGAATTTAAGGTTCAACTTTGACCAACAATTAAATCAATAATATTGTATTATATAACACAAAAGTGATATCATTTAAAAATATATTTGAATCTGAATCCAATGGTACCACTTTTGTGTCATAGAATTCAATATTATTGGTTTAATTGCTGGTCAAAGTTAAACCTTAAATTCATGTACGCCTTATATTTGTGGACGGAGGGAGTACTAATTTAACAAAAGAAAACAAACTCAGCATGTAGACAAACATGTAAACCATCTTGTTTCCGTTCAAATGGACTATCTGACAATGCATGTTCCATGAGCTACATATTTTGTTACAACAAGATAATACATGTAGGTAACACGCAGTATATTTGCTGGATCTGTTTAGTTAGTTAATTGATGCATGCTAGCATTTTAACCTACAAAATTTATCGTTACACCAAAGGAATACCAAGTATGGTAGGAAAAGTCCAAGGGGATAATACACACGTGCAGACGGTAGCACAAAAAAGCTACAAAGCTTCAAATAAAATAATTAGTAATATAATGTGCATATGTTGCATGACCCCACAAGCTGTAGCATCACAATAATTAAGAGGGTCGCTGTACACATTGTAATTAAAAAGTAATCTCATGCTTTAGCTTAATTATTATGTGAGGCTGGGCTGGCCAGCGATGTGGCTCCTCTTTTTCTCCTCGAGTTAGTTATTGCAGCTGCAGGTGGCCCCGATGAACATACGTTTTATGTTACGTTTCTGTGTTGGGTTCTGTGTTTATGGGGCCACTGAAAGCTATGCCCCTCCGACCCCATCAATCATATTCCATCCCACTCTTCTTTCCCATTAGCTTCACCTTTTAAAACATGTAAAAATTCGCTTCAAAAGAACCATGTAAAGAAGTTCGCCTTTTAAAATATATTACCGTTGAGTAGACTCTGCTTGACATATAAGGTTGTGAACCTATCCACCCAGATTCGCGTCTTCCCCTGTAACTTAATCTCAAAAGTTTGGGGAGCAAGTCTTATCCCTCACAACTCGATTCTTCCTCTCGGTCTCCTATTCTCACGTTGGGCCATATTTTGGAATAACAGAAATTAAAGCAAAAAAAAATCTGAAGATTCACATCCAGCAAAAAAAACTCTTATGAAGCCGTTAGAACAAACGAATGGTCTCCCAAAAATTTCTTTGTAATTCCTACGGATGCAATGTGATATTTTTTTTCATATGTTAGAGGAAAACTAAAATGAGTTATACCTCATATTTTCCCCTCTCTTTCTGTCTTGAATTCCGTGTTTTCCCCCTGATATCCTAGTTCCCGCGGCTTTCAATTCCTATGTGCAAAATGTCACACGAAGCAGCTCAATTCCCGTAAGAATGAGAGATATTCCTATGTCCCAGGCATGGCCTTAATTAATGTTGATGTCGATCAATTTATTTACTTACTTCCTCTAAATAAACAATACTACTGTACTTAAGCAGTCACTTGCTAATTCCAAGCATGAAAGTCCAAAGTAGGTAGTACTCTCTGTGACACTTAACTGAATGAAGCTAGCTTGGAGTCCCTTTTCCCCTTTTTTATCTCAAGTAGATTAGGAGTCTTATTTTGTCTGTTTTAACAATTTTCATTGAAAAGTGATCCGAATTCAGTTACCGTGTTGGACACGGCACCGAATCATACTAGACGTAGCATTCTACGGTGTGGGGATTTGCACTGGTACCGGCGTAACTGATTACAACTCTTATCTTGTCTTCCAGGGACTCGTTGTCTTGTTCTTTATGGACTTTTGTAATTACCCCTATATATGTCCCGGTAGTCGCAACTAAAGACCGTCTAGTGGTCTCGTGCTTGTAATACTTTTCCCATCATAGTGAGATTGCGCCTTCGTACATCCGTGGTTTTTCCCGCAAGAGTTTTCCACGTAAAAATCTTTGTCTCTTATCTCTAGATCTATCTCTAATATCACAACAATTTTCTTGCCAGTACCCTCACAAGTTTAGGGTCAAGATCTCACTGTAACAAGAAAAACATATTTCAGATTCTTCTGCTAGCTAGGTAGTAGCTAAGTTAGCTCTGATTTGTCCAGATACCATTCATGATCATTTTCCATCACAGAGACTATAGCTCAGGAAGTTTTTTTTAAGGACTAGCTCAATAGCTCATATTATTTGGTCAGTATATTTGTGCCGTTCATCGAGCAATCAATAAAATTACTTGCTGGTCACGTGACCCATACATAACCTAGCTACATGCAGCATATTCCATTAATTAATTACATGCGTACACAATGTTTAACCACCATGCAACGACGTCGTTCGATCTATATATCTGGCATAAGAACTAAGGCTCAGACAGATTAGAGGCTACCTGTGAACACACGCAGATTCTGATAAGGAGAATAGAACTGTGAACACAGGCACAATGGATGAATCAGTCTTCTTGTCAAATCACTTAACCACACGCATGTATCGATCACAATGTCGCATGCAGAGCTTTGCATGTATACAAGGACGACACGGCCACTTTAGAAGGTCCCACGGTAGGCACAGAGGAAGATCAAGGCAAAGCAAATCGATGGATGGGATGTAAGGGCTGGAAATGAAGAAATAGTATATAATAGTATGCAACCCAAGCATATACAGAAAAGGACAATTACAAGTGCCTCTATTCTACGGGGTCCACCGGTTTTGTTACTAGTAGATACCATGCCGTGGTCCACTACCGGTCTCTCTTAGGGTTTGGTTGGTTGTCTGGACCATGTTGCGAGATATGCTTATACTAACCAGGCCAGCCGGGGGCTAGTTGAGGCGATGCAAGTGTGGTTGCTTAGATCTGATGAGCCAGGGCCGGCTGTGCCTGTGTTTTCTTATCTGTATATAGATGGAAGTGGGACAACATATGGTTGACTAGACCCAATGGGGCAACCCGTGCCTGCACACACGGAGCCTGGCTCCCAAAAAATGGCCTTAAATTTTATTTCTCTCTGGCCTGATTGAAGGGTGCTTTGAACAACGGCCTGGCGCAGTGGTGCATGCATGCATGCAAACGATCAGACAACAAAAACATGGCCTTGCACGGATGTGAGCCACCGTCCATGCAGGCAACCAACGTGCCCTAGTATCGCACATCCCACCACAGTAGCCATGGCGGACGTCCGAGCCACCTCCGCCACACATCTTGTTATCTCCGCCTCTACTGTCAAATAGTGTCATTGAATTCTGAACGCAAACTCTATTAATCTGAAATTTTTGACTCGCGATTTGAACTCTCTCACTGCGCTATCCACATTAACACCTCGAGCTCAATGTTGTCTGTCTTGGAGGAGGTGGCGGTGAACAAAGAGCAACAACGACAGCAGGGTTTTCGCCGTGAGTGTCTGTGGTGTGGGGGGGTAAAGGAGGCCATGAGAGGGGAGGGTTCGTTCCAGCACTAATTAAACTCCACGCACTCGTTTCTCGAACACGCGAAGAAGCCAATCTGATGCTTTGCACAGGAGATCATCCAATATGCTGCTAGCGGTACGTCTGAATCCAGCGATCATCCATGAAACAACATCTGCTGTATATGTCATATATAGTTGCATATAGAAAGTAGTATCTAGAGAGCTAGCTTATGTATACATTTTTCCCTCCTAAAACTCGGGCATATCTTATATATATCTACTAATTGAAGGCTCTTTGGAGTATCTAACGTTAATCCTGGAAATTCTCTTGAAAATACAAGATTTAATCCGTTGATTATGTGAGCAAGTCAAATTTGAGCAATAATAATCACGTGACTCACGCCCTAATAAAACATGCACATTATAATATATTAATAAAAGATAACATAGAAAACTATAAATGCTTTCATATGAAATAGTATCCAAGGGGAAAATGAAATAAGCTCCTCAGGAAGCTCTTCTGAAGCCACCTTATTCTTAGGAGAAAATAGCTACAAACGTAGTTTCGAAAATATATCTCCACATTCCCCATTACAATAGAAAATAGAAAAAAATCAAGCTACATAACTGGATCATATGTGTGCGTGGATTTAATTAATTATGCTTGTATATATGTCCATCACCCTAAAGGTGAACGTCCACATGTATTACTGAACGAACACAGGTATATAGATTCTATTAAGTCTATTTGTGGGATCTAATACCGGATCGAAAACATGTCTAAACAGAGAAAAATCGTTGCTATCTATCAGCATCGCATGTCACATGCGTCTCGCGTATGCATGATTATGTATGTCCAAGATCTCAGATATATACATATACGCACGGATATCGATTAAATCGGTTTGTACATGTGTCCATCACCAAAAGAAAAAAAATGTCCCCTTATACGGATTGAAAACATGTGCATGAATTTCAACTAAGTCTATACATGAAATGTGATCATAGACATAACATATGTCTAATTAAGCCACAAATTTGACAAGGCAATATGAGAACATCTTACTACAACAAATAATTTCGCTGCAATAACTGATTTTCCTTGTAGTGGAATACAGTCGCTGAGCTATGACATGATTGATAAAGCTATGACGTATAATTGATAAAGCGTACATATAAACCGTCTAATTAGGAACTAACTGAAGGAGCATAGTTTCCCCCTTTTTGTCCTATGGTAACCCAGGTAATTATTACGTAGTATATTTTTTAATAACTAACAGTTTTTCAAGTGTAATTGTACGAAAAATATTGTTAATCATCTTTAATTTTTAAATTTACATAGATATATATTATTATACTATTTATAAAAACACTAAATTACTGTTGATTGTGCCGATTGTACATGATATTATATCAGTACACAAATTAAAGTTCAAATCACAATATGCTAACTAGTCGATAGTTTGTACATGTCTTGGCAGGTAGTTTGTACGTTATATCGGTACGCGGATTTGAAGTTTGGATCACTAACTGATTGGTCGTTGGTACGTGATATTACATCAGTGGAATTAATCGAGCTCACTATATCTAGAAGTACGGAAGTATATCGAGACAAACGCTTGATCGTTTGTATTGATCGATAGATGTTTGTATGTGACATTGGATCACTTGGAATTAAAGTTTTGATCACAATTAGCTGATTATTGGTATGTGATATTAGATCAATATATGGACTTAAGATTCAACTAGATCTGTATGCAAATTTAGAGCTTAGGTAACTTCTTTATGAAATATAAAATTATAAATATCTATTGGCCGTGGGTCATTTATAATTAAGATACACCGGATCAATAGCGGATAATGTTTATCTATAGTTATACAGACCTATTGGTTGTGGTACACTAACAAAAAGAGGGACCAGCAGATGCTGGATGTTTTGCTTGGGAATTTATAGCACGTCTAAATATCTATATTTTCCAAATTGCTAGGCCGTGCAGGCGTACAGGTTGATGACTAGTCTTTCATAATTACTGTTATCCCCGAGAAACCATTAGCACCCAGAATTAAATTTGCTAATTTCCACCATGCATGCATATGCCAATAAGTTCTTGGAGAAGGACTCCTCAACTGGTAGACAGGCAACACACACTGTGCAACACCAAACGGTCTAGACCCTGGCACAGTGGCTAGCCTCTTACCCATACCAGAAAGCAATCTTAACGAGCAAACCAAATAAGTCTAAGTTCGGAACCCCTTCCCTTCTCAAGTTGCATGACCCGGCTCGATCGATCAATCGTCGTTAAGTGCCAGATACTTATCACACAGTAAAGAAGACAATTCATCCATGGTCATGCACCATGATCTCCTGTTGTTATCAGTCGGTTCTCTTGCCGTCTGGTAATTGCCGGTGCTATACATATATACATTGGTTGGGACTAGCTGTTGCGGTGGTTAGATCAATCGCTCCATACAAAAGAAAAGGAGATAGAAAAATATAACTACTCATTAATTTACACAATATATCTTAGCTAGCTATAGCTGTGTCATGCATATATGAGTGATGAGAGACAGAGAGATAGAGATTTTTAGAGAGAGACTGAGTGATTTTGAGAGAGATTTTTAGAGAGAGACCGAGTGATGTGGAGAGATAGAGAGAGATGGACAGAGATGGGTCGAGATTATTAAGGTCGGAGGTCGCTGGCCGCGAGATCGATGCTGCCGTGCGCGCCGCCGGCATATGCATCTACTAGTATTAATTCTACATATGTCTATTATCCTTTGCCTTCAGCAACATTGTCATACATTTTCTCTATCTGATTTGTCTCGCGATCGATCGTCAGGCCGGCCCGTGTTTTCTGTACATATGGTTGGTGCTGCTGCGAGTCTGGTTCAGGTTTCAGGCACAAGACACCATCGCACGGCCAAATGTATAGTCGCACACAGTGAAGGAAAGGAACAGCAAATTTCAGATTAAATGTGGGAATTTGATGGAGGTACAGTGTCGCATTCCTTTCTTTCCGCAGCTGCCAACATACCAAGCATTAAACCCAAAGTGACAAAACTTCGCTTTAAAACTTTCCGCAACATATTTCTTATAACAATCTACTGATTCAACAATTGGGAACTTCCATCTAGATCGAGCACCACGATTCATCGATCGCATCATGAAATTTCTCTTAAGCGCAGGTTAAAACTTCGTACGGTTCTCTTCAC
This sequence comes from Stipa capillata, assembly GCA_019208055.1. Classification (NCBI taxonomy): domain Eukaryota; kingdom Viridiplantae; phylum Streptophyta; class Magnoliopsida; order Poales; family Poaceae; genus Stipa; species Stipa capillata. The sequence continues at coordinate 191,003 of JAGXJF010002006.1, read as the reverse complement.
TGTCTCAGGTGCATATAATCGTAACTAGCCGCCGCGTGTATGATATATATCTAACTTAGGTGAAACAGTAATCCTTGACGTCAACACCGGCTTGCAGGAGTCCCTTATTGCATCGATCATTGCATCGTCACCGAGGACAGAAAATAGACAGGGATACCTCGAACAAGAATTAGAAAATGATGAGAGAGAAGTTAAAGTAGAGCGTACTGTACAGATTAGGAAATTAAGTGTGGGCTCTCAATACGGTTAAATACGGATAATGCGTTGCTGTATACCAACGACGCGGTGTACTTGAATCTTCGCTAAATCAACTTGCACATTTTTATAGTTTCTTCCGTACCTAGTTAAATCAACTTGCACATTTTATAGTTTCTTCCGTACCTAGTACGGGCCGCAACCTGCATCTCATCACTTTTTCTCTGCATCCATGATCCCTGCATCCATCTGATCAGCCTGCTAATAATTACATACTTTCTACATATTCTTTTGAGCTCGATATTTACATATTATTATTGTTCAATCTTAAAAAGTGCCTAATTTTATTGCTGGAATTTTGAATAACATTTTTTGTATTCAAGCTTGATTTGCCTAGACAATGACAATAAAGCAAAATTTACTTCGCTTTGATAGACGTGCAGGCAGCAGATACATATGCATTGAAGAGGCCGGCAGAAATCCAACATGGAATATTTAATTTGAAATTAGGTATGATCAAGACAACTAATTAGATTCGCTTCTATTCATGGCAATTTAAAATTAGTTCTTTCTAAGCATAATTTGTTCTTTTTCCGGATGTCCTTTGTCGGACCAAGTTAGTGACCTAAAATGAACTTGTTGCAAATATTGTCTTTTTCAATCTCACATCGAACAGGGATAGTTTTTCGTTGGAATTTCCACACCAATGGACTAGTTTTGGTTCATCCGGTCTACTCCATACTTGATGATTTTCAAGTCCAATTCCAATCCAAACAACTTAGGAAAACGGAGTTGGAATTGTAGCAAACTCTGCATCTTGTGTGGTCATGAAGAAATTCAGCACATATTCTTCAACTGTCATTTCGCCCGTTTTACATATATAGTAAGCGATTTTCATAACCTTTGGTATATCTCCATCTAACGGTCTCACACTTTTGGGAATTGGTTGCGGGTGATAGATCAATTTTTTCGCCCACAAATTTTAGTGCGATCAATTTGTTGGTCGATTGACTATGTAGAAAATGATATTGTTTTTGATAAAAAGAATAACAAATCCTTTGCAGGCTATTTTCTTACGGATCAACTGGTTGTGGTCGTGATACTTACTGCAACGACAATCATCGAAGTAGGAGCTGATAGAGTTTGGGGTCATGAGGTTACAATTGGCTATCAGGAGATTTATGTCCCAATATAGGTTGCAGTTTAATACTAGACTATCTAATTATTGATTTTTTTCTGAATTATGTAGTTTCGCTTCCTTTATCGCTGTATGGTTGTGAATTTTGTAATGACTATAATAGAATGTGTACATCTTCGGATGGAGACATCAAAAAACTATTATCTCTACTATTAAAAAAACATAGTTTATTCTAAATTCGAATGGTTAGAGACGCTTCATTACCCAGATGCATGACTGATAAATTTATTTTTTATTACCAGATAATGCACTATGCATAAAAGTCAACGGAGACATCAAGTGCAAATGGATCACAACCAAATTTGTATCGTACAAAAAAGTTACACATGTACAAAAGTACAGCGAACAAACCAAGATGTACGAGGTACAAACTAATTCCGACACTGTACCTCTCAGAAAATGAATAGGGAAGTTAATTTTAACCGATACGACGGAGAAAGTTGGATTTCACGTAGCTGTACGCACGTACATATATAATATGTACTATGTAGGTAGTACCGGACGTGCCTAATATCCGTACAAACTCACTAGAGTCCATCACCCACGCGACGACGCGATTGATACCTCTCGACCTCAATTCTACAATTTTGTGTTTTTAACCTATGTTTCGGTTCGGCTATACACATGGTTCCATGATGCAGAGGCCGGATCTAACCTCTTTTATAAGAAACTTTTTTCTAGAATAATGCTTTTTACGCAGGTGATTTGGACCTTATTTTTACCCTAATGCGGCACCGGTGGGGCACCTGTCACCCGCAGGAACCAGCGAACAGAGCAGCAACTTGGTCCTTATGTTTTCTAACCTGATGCATGTATTACCCCAACATTAATAATTTAGAATTGTGTATTGAGTAATTTTGCAGGGTCTTCACTAATACTCTCGTCTTCCTTTATCCCTATGGCAAAAGTAATAAAATAAATTAGCCCAACAAACATGCCATAAAACAATAATTTCTCCCTTGGTGGCACATGCTGTTCATTGTTGTCAGAATCCTAGCACCTGCCTAGATGAGGCACACCATGAGCAAAATTTAAGGTGCCTGCCACTGAAAACAGAGGAGCAGCTGGCCCTGACCCCGCAAAAATTAAGAAATTAATAGTAGTGTATTGTTGGTTCTCCAGTGGTGAAACTAATTAACGGAGGACATGCCAAATAGGTGTAGTGTATTGTTAGTTCTCCAGTAGTGTAACTAATTAATGGGAAATTAATACGTGGAGACAGAAGCCAACAACTCCCGAGTACCCAACTAACGACACTGGACGATTGTCACCAAGCTGGCCACTGTAGTACGTATGGTCCGCCTACGTACGATGTTTGTTGCCATGCATCCATGCATTCAGGTATGAAATATAATGTATGCCCTTGTTTTCTCAGACGCATTTCCTAACTAATTAATCACCATATAATTTTCAGCTAATTATATTAATCTCGATATATAGAACGAAAATTAAAATAATAAAACAATAATGATAGCACTAATTAATAGTGTTGATAACGGTGATTAGCTAGCTGGTTGTGTACGAAGGTATTTTAATTGTGTATATATAAGCTAAAGCGAAGTGCATGGATGGTCCATTGATCCAGCTTGCTCTGACAATATTTACCGTCCAGCCGTACGGGCAACGCTGCAGCGAATCCTGCCAGGTCGCTGTATCGCCATATTATCACTATTGATCGGATCATCTCGTTCCATCATCGTGTAATCACCACTCACCTTGACTTGGTCGATCGAGCGGTCCTTGTTGAGGAATCTTGATCAGTAGAAAAGACCTACACAGTAATTAACTTGTCGTGATCGCAATGATTTTTCTTACTTTCTACTGCCATCTTTTCTCTTTTCCTCTTTCTTTTTTTTCTACACAATGTCTAGTTCATCAAGTCTTCACGTGGCATGTTGGCTGCCATGACGATTACTACTCCACTTGATTAAGCTGGAAACCTGTATCAGTTAAACTTGATTTCACTGACAGGTACTGCTCCACTTTGTTAGAGGGTGACACGACGAACGTAACAAAATTTGCTGCTGATTGGTTAATCTCTCTCTCCATATAGAGCAAGCTAGCAGTTAGCGAACAATGGTGACATTGCGATCACTTGATCGCTGTTACCGGGTACTTAATTACAAAGCTGTTGTAGCAAGTGTCCTGTCTCCGTCTGACGCCAAACTTTCACAAACTGATACAGGAGCTAGCCCAAGCTTTCAATCTAGACACTCATCTTGCCATCGATCCAACTTAATCAAGCAAGAGTCTATGTATATTGAATAATTATTAGTTAGGATGATCTCTAAATCAACTAAGTTTTAATCCATAACTATTGCTTTTGGCGAGGACCAGAACTAATTGATTGCACCTACATTTTCTTAAGATAATGATTGCACCTACATATATGACAGGTTTATACCAAAAGAGAAAATTACAGTGAACAGGTGCCTTTTTATTTTTATTTTTCTTTCATTTGTACTTATCTTTCTCGCTTCTCCCAAAACAAATTATGTCTGAATTTGAACTTGTGAATAAATGTATGATAAATAAGGACTACCATCATCGATGTTTTTGTTAGTTCTTCATGTTGAATAGCTTGGTGCTTGAACCAAGAATTTTTTCAAATTTGTACCAAATGGACAATTCCACCTGATATGTTGCGTACGTGCAATTAACGGGAAAGATCAAATACTTTGAACTTTAATTAATAATAGTTTTTTATCATTTAAACTTGGCTACCTTTCATGTTGCTATTAAATGCAATATATAAACCATGATCGACTTCCTCATGCTTTAGGATGCATATGTTTGGTTGATAGTCACATTTTACCAAAATTTATTAAAGATATGCTATTATTAATTTAGTTCACTACCATAGCTGTGGCACGTCACACTTTTTTAACAATATGTTTTATTTGTGATAAACTCATATTTTTATCAAACTTTGCCAAAGTTGTGGCAATCAATTCTAGTTCGCCACACTTTATCAAGAAAAGTACGGTAAAGCTTGGTTATTCTTTTTTTCTCTTGAAAAAACCAGCAAAAGGATTGCCAGGTTATATTAAGCTTGGTTATTCTTCTACCTTTTCTCTGGAAATATTATGGTTTATTCTGGATTAGTTGTGAGTTGATGCTATTCACACTCAAGAGTGTGACGGTGCTCCTGAAATGACAAAAGTTATATATTGGGCAAAAGAGACTTGGCATCCATTAGTAACTACCAGAGATATCGTGGTAGATGTTTGACATGGGCCAGCTGGTTAAGAGAAGACTTAACCAAGGGAAATTAACTAATAATTTGTCTATTCTAATTTTCTTTTGTCATTATATATACTAGCAATAGTGTTTCCTTGGTTGTGCTTGATCTGCCTCAGCTTCCTAGTACAAGAACACCACAGGTATACATACATACGACAAATTAATGCTACTCTGGAGCCCGACATGAATGTATATGTATAATATATTATTCTCCAAAAGGGGAAAGAATTGTATGGGCGTAACACACGTGCATGGCTTGCATGATCATTTTAGTTGCCATGCAAATCTGACATACTTTTTGAGTCTTTGACTACAAAGTTTACCCCTTTTCTCTCTCTATTTTTTTGAAGAGGAGGAATAGTTTATTAGCTATTTTCATCTGTCATGTGGAGACCAATCTTGATGTGTTAGCAAGTTTAGTTTCAGAAAGGAGCCTATTAATTTGCAGGGCTACCATTTTGACCCTTATCATTTTTTCCTGCTCTCTCTACCATCATTGTACCTTTTACATGTCCATAACAGAATGACATGAGCTTTAGTACTTTACCTAAAACAATAGCTGGTCCAAACTTATCATTGAGTTCTGCATCTATAACTAGCACTGTAACGCGCGTGTAGCATGTGATTGTTTTGAAGCAACAAAACTAACACAAATAACTTAGAGAAAACAAGAGACAAAATTAACTCCGAAAGATTCCACGGCACACTCATCAACTACTACATGTAAATTAAGATAATCTATTTAACTTCTTCCCAATAAGTGCAAGTATCGTCTGGATGCAGAGGCCGGTTTAGTGATAAAACTCTTCTTACAAAATAAATACATGCATGTACAGAAATATGTAAAGCTCTCTCTAGTATTAAGTTTCTCTCTCAGGCCATCTCTGTCAGGGGTGGGTGGCAAAACTAACCCCACTGGAGTGACTAGAACAAGAGCTGCACCCAACAGCATGGAATGATGGCAATATCAACCCCTGATCATCGATCTCTCCCAGCTGCCTCCTCCTCCTCCTCTTGCCATCCATCGATCCCCTATATAAACGGCCACCTTTCCTCCCCATGGCCACCCCCTCCTACCTCACTTTCTTCCTCATCAGCAGCTAGCCTCCCTCCAATCTCTCTGTGCCAGCAGATTGCCAGTACTCTTCCTCCTCCTCTGCATGCCACTTCATTAGCTAGGAATTCGATCCAGCTTGCAAGAACGCCGGTGATCGATCAGAATTAATTCAGAAAGATCGAGCCAGTTAGGAGGATCAATGAGCATCTCGGTGAACGGGCAGTCGTGCGTGCCGCCGGGGTTCCGGTTCCACCCAACGGAGGAGGAGCTCCTCAACTACTACCTCCGCAAGAAGGTCGCCTCCGAGCAGATCGACCTCGACGTCATCCGCGACGTCGATCTCAACAAGCTCGAGCCATGGGACATCCAAGGTACATACTTGCACGGTTTGTGAAGCAATTAGTAGTCTCACAGTGCAAATCAGTACGCTCGCCATGTTGGTGAATGCAACTAGTTAATTTCGGCTAACAAGTACTGCTAGCTAGATTAGATGGATCATCAAGTAATTTTTCTTAGGTACTGCAGGTTGTTGTAGAGATGGATTTGGACGGTGCAATTGATCAATTTGGTGTTGCAGAGAAATGTAAGATCGGGTCGGGGCCTCAGAACGACTGGTACTTCTTCAGCCATAAGGATAAGAAGTATCCGACCGGGACGCGGACGAACCGCGCCACGGCGGCCGGGTTCTGGAAGGCCACCGGCCGCGACAAGGCCATCTACAACGCCGTCAAGCGCATCGGCATGCGCAAGACGCTCGTCTTCTACAAAGGCCGCGCCCCCCACGGCCAGAAGTCCGACTGGATCATGCATGAGTACCGCCTCGACGACCCCGCCGCTGTCGACACCCCCACCGCCACAGCCATGGTACGTACGACTACGAGCACGATACAACTCAATCGATGGCCATTAATTATTGGTGCAACAATTATAAGAGGGTGGTGTGGTGTTGGTAGTGCAATGATAGGAGTACGAGCACCCTCTTTGATATCATCCAGCCTTTTTCTTCCCCTTCTTTTCTTGTGTGGATGGAGAAGACAAGGAGCTCGAGCGAGCTAGTACAAATGATTAAGCTTTTTCCATGTGCTTCATGTGTCCCGAAAAGTAGTAATAATTAACGCCTGCGCCGGTGGCTTTATCATGCTCAGGTCACTGCCGCGTCGGACGCCGGCCAGGAGGACGGGTGGGTGGTGTGCAGGGTGTTCAAGAAGAAGCAACACCACAAGGAGCCCGGGGGCAGCGGCAAGCGCAGCGGCGGCGGAGGGGGAGATGGCCACGGCGGCAAGGGGGCGCGCTCCTCCTCGCCGCTCTACTCCAGCGACGACGCGCTCGACCAGATCCTGCAGTACATGGGAAGGTCGTGCAAGCAGGAGCACGAGCTCTCCTCGCCGCCGCCGCAGCCGCCGCAGGGGGGGAGGCCGGCGTCGCGGTACCTCCGGCCCATCGAGACGGTGCTCGGCGGCCACGGGTTCATGAAGCTGCCGCCGCTCGAGAGCCCATCGGCGCCGCTGACGACGACGGCCACGACGCCGCCGCGCGTGGCGACCGGAGGCTGCGAGCTGCTGGCGGCGTCCGCTGACGGCGGCGCCGATCACCACCTGCACCACCGCAGCGGGATCACGGACTGGGCCATGATGGACCGGCTCGTCGCGTCCCACCTCAACGGCCAGCACGACGCGTCCGCAGACCAGCTCTGCTTCGACGGCAGCAACGTTGCCCCCGGCGGCGACAGCGAAGTCGACGCGGCCGTCGACGGGCTTGCCTTCTACTCCGCCGCCGCGACCAGGCTCCTCGGCGGAATCGCCGCCACCTCCGCCACCGCCACCGCCGCCGGCAGCGACGACGACCTGTGGAGCTTCGCGGGGTCGGCGGCGTCGTCCGAGCGGCTGAGCCACGTATCACACTAACAAACTGAAGCTGCTGCTGCCATGGTCCTACACCTTTGCCGATAGAGCTGAGAGAGGGGTGGCGACGCCGCAGGACAGCAGGAGCTGCTGCCCTAGTACAGTAAAGAGAGAGTACAAGCAAAAAAAGAAGGAAAAAAATAAGAGAGAGAGGGGGAGAGAGAGATCAAAGGTGATTAGATTTATGTGTGGGGGAGAGAGAAAATTAAGTGCAAGAAAAGGTGATTAAAGCGGGCAGTAAGTTGGAGTGGCACTGTCAAACTCCGATCCTCACACCCGTACTCTCTTATTGTTTAATTAACCCTACCCAGATTATAAGTACAATTGTTATTACTTGTAGCATATTTTATATGGTTATTACGTATAATTAAGATACGCTATTATAGTGCTTAGTTAGGAGTATATGCATATATGATGATTAATTAATGAACTGGTAGTAATTACCTGGCTAGTCACTAGCTGGATTGGTGTTGTGGTGTAGCAACGCGTGGCTGATCGATGTGTATGTGGTTCTTTCAGGAAAACTGGTAGCTTCTTTCAGCATTGCTGTTTGCATCGAAATTGCGTGGAAACGGATGATTAGTTAAAAACTGTCGTTGATTAGTTAAGCGATTAAATTAGTTACTCCCTTCGTCCACAAATGTAAGACGTGTACGGAATTTAAGGTCTAACTTTGACCAGCAATTAAACTAATATTATTAAATTATATTATATAATAGTGGTACCATTGAATTTATATTCAAACGTATTTTTAAATGGTATCATTTTCATATTATATAATTTAATATTATTAGTTTAATTATTAATTAAAATTAAAATTTAAAATTTTATACCTTATATTTGTGGAGAGACGGAGTAATCATTATTGGTGTGACCACCATTGAGATGCAGCAGCAGCTAGCACAGCAGTCGATGCTGGACGCAGATCGTTATCTCGTTTGTCGTAACAGTAGAAAAAGGCAAAGGGACTAAATTAAGGTGAGTGAGTTGAGAGAGAGAGAGAGAGAGAGAGTAAAAGAAAAAAGATGGATGGACGGAAGGGGGTATAGCATGCAGTAGTGGCAGCAGCTGCTGGTGTCCCCAGCTCACGTACCGTACTGGTGCAATGTCGTAGCGCCCCCTTTTGGTCCCCCAATAATTCCACTCCCCCCCTCTCTCTCTCGTCACCTCCTCCTGCTAGCAACTCTCTCTCAATCACTGATATCTAGAGAGAGAAACAGCGACCAAAAGGTGGACAGAGAAACAAACATACTACACATCATAGAGGGGGAAAAGCTAAAGATCTAGAGAGAGAAAGATCTCTTATCTTTTGAGAGAGAGGGGGAGTGGCAACTGGCAAGTGGGTGTCTGTCGGACTTGGAGAGAGTAGTGCCCAGGGAGCTAGCTCGATCTCGTTGGTCTGCGTCTTCTAGTGCGATCGATATATACGCGATTACGCTCTCACAGAATACAAGTCGACAAAAGGCCCCATGCGGCAACCAGCTTGATCGATCTACCGCTCCATGCATGTAGACGCGCGGAACAGTGGCGCCCATGCATGCATATATGGGATGGGATGGGATGGGATGGGATGGGATGGGATGGGATGGGATTCTTTCTACCTGCCCACATGCCGACGACCGGGAAGAGTACGCACGTAGGTACAATTTTTCCCCTCATCGTCGTCGTGGTTGTAGGGAGTATTAGCGAGGTGTACCACAAAAAGAGGGTAGAAAGAGATGTGTCAGTGATCCCGACCCTGCTGGCTAGCTATAGCCAATAGTGCTAGCTCCACAACCACCACTGCGAGGGCCAGAGATCGATCCACTTCTACTAGCTAGCTCTGTCACCACGTGGAGAATGCGTGGGCACGTATACGTGGCATATCTATCGGACCTTCGTTCATAAGGGTTTACATGGAACCGCTACATTTTGTACCAACATACAATGTATGTTAGGTTGGAGTGTTACATATGGCCTACCAAAACTTGCGTGTTTATATTCGCAAGAAAAATTGCATATGATAAATTGTTGAGATTACGTCAACTATATGTACCAGTTAGACTATAGTTAGACCTGTGATAGTCACTACTACAGATAACATTTAACGGGACGCCCCTTATACAGACGACAACCGGGAGACGTTTGTACAATACTTATCACAGACGATTCCCAACACCAACCGTCTGTACAAATGATAATCAAGGATGGCGAACAAGCGGGACGGAAAAATACAGACGGTTCGCACGCGGAACCGTCTGTACAAATAATACAGACGGTTCCCAACTGCAGCCGTCTACACTAATCCGTACAGTACAGACGGCTCCCAACCTGTACCGTCTGTACAAATTCCACAGACGGTCCCAGTTGGGAGCCGTCTGCACTAACCCATACAGTACAGACGGCTCCCAACCTGTACCGTCTGTACAAACGCCACAGACGGTCCCAGTTGGGAGCCGTCTGCACTAACCCATACAGTACAGACGGTCCCAGTTGGGAGCCGTCTGTGTTATTTGTACAGACGGTTCCCTACTTGGAGTCGTCTGCACTAAATCTCACTCCCTCACTCCCGCTCCCAGCCGAGCTTTGTGTCCTCCGGAACCTCGAGCCGCCCGCAAGCCCCGCCGCCGACCGGAGCTCGTGCCGCCCGCCGCCGACCTCCCCAAGCCACCGCCGCCACCCGCCGACGCTCTCCCGCCGCCGCCGCCGCCGCCGCCAGGTTAGCCCCCGAAGCTTTCCCGCCTCGCCGCCTCCCTCGCCGCCGCCTGCCTCGCCGCGCCGCCTCCCGGTAAGGCGCCGCGCTCTGTCCTCCCTCCTCCGTCCGCCGCCGCTTCCCGCGCCACCGCCGCTTGCCGCCGCGGTCGATCGAGCTCGGCCGGCGTCCCGGCCGATCGACCGCCGGCCCTCAGGAAAAATAATAATAAATAAAAATAAAAATATGACCAGTGGGACCCACCCGTCAGGGCCTACTATTTTTGAATTTAGTTATTTATTATTTTTACTGAGGAAAAGATCAAAAAGAGAATTTAAATAGTTAAATCTTATAAAAATCATAGAAAATTCATTATTAGTCAGAAAAATGCAAATAATATATCAAAATGTTCAGAAAAATAAGATCTATGCAATTATGTCATTTTAATTCGTGTTTGCATTGTAGAAAAAATAAAATTGACTAAAAACTCAAATTAGGGTTTCCGGAACCACCGGAGAAATTCGGATCGCGATATTTTCAGCGTCCGGACTCCGATTAAATTGATTACATTTGCATTAGTCTTTATTTTATGTCCTCTATTCCATGACATGTATTTCATCTCATGCCGATGTTCCGCATTTTGATATTTACGTTTATACCCTTAAACCCTTAAATTGCAGTACGATTTCTACATAAGCTCCTTTTTTTGGATGAGAAGCTAGGTGGCTTTCTTTTATTAGTCAATTTAACACTAATTTCCTTGTTGTGCAGCGCGTGTAGCCAGATGGATCGGGTGTGGATGTACGGTTCTCGTACGAACCAAGCGTACCTTGATGGTGTGACAAATTTTCTTAGAGTCACCGAGGAGGATAGGTTGAAGAAGGGTGTTGAATTTACATATTGTCCTTGTTGCGATTGTAGAAATGAGAGATCATTTCTCGGACACAACTCAACCCTACAGATCCAAGCGCACTTGATTATTAGGGGCTTCAAACCGGACTACACGTGTTGGACCAAACATGGTGAAGAGCAGAACATGTTACACGAAGACGTTGGCATCGTCGAAGAACCCGAAGTCAACGAAAGGAGAGAAGATGACGACGAAGTAGGTGCAGACGATGATTGTGGCCGCCATGAGGAAGTAGGTGCAGACGATGATTGTGGTGGCGCAGAGGACGATGATAGGTTGGATCAGATGCTGCGCGATGCTGACGTGAACTTTAATACTGAGAGAGACCTAAACAAGTTCATGTACTTGATTGAGGACTCAAAAAACCTTTGTTTCCGGGTTGCAAGCCGAAATACACAAAGCTGTCGTCCGTGCTCGAGCTGCTTAATGAAAGCAAGCTATGGTTGGTCAGACAAGAGTTTCACGGCGCTCCTAGGTCTCCTCTCGGAGATGCTTCCGGATGGTAACGAGCCAACCAGACGACGACGAGTCTTTCATCGAGCCGAAGAAAGGAGTTTCCGCTAAGGTGGTGTGGTATCTGCCCGTAATTCCGCGTCTGAAGCGTCTATTCGTGAACCCAAAAGAGGCCAAATTGTTGTGCTGGCACTCGGAGGACCGTAAGAAAGATGGAAAGCTAAGACACCCTGCCGATTCCGCGTAGTGGAGAAACATCGACATGATCTTCGAACACTTCGGTGCGGAACCGAGGAATGTAAGGTTCGCGTTGAGCACGGACGGAATGAATCTTTTCGGCAACATGAGCAGCCGGCACAGCACTTGGCCAGTTGCTCTTAGTATGTACAACCTACCACCTTGGCTGTGTATGAAGCGGAAGTACATCATGATGTCACTGCTTATCCAAGGGTCGAAGCAACCCGGGAATGATATTGACGTCTACCTAAGACCTTTGGTGGAAGATCTGAAAACACTGTGGAATGAAGGGGTACAGGTATGGGATACGTACAAACAAGAGAACTTCACCCTACATGCCATGTTGTTCTGCACGGTCAATGATTTGCCTGCCCTACGTAACCTTTCGGGCCAGAGTAAAGAACCAGACAAGGCTTGCCCTCAGTACTTGGATGGTACCGCGAGTAGGTGGCTGGCCCACTCCCGTAAGATGGTGTTCATGCGCCACCGTAGGTTCCTTAAGAGGAATCACCCGTACCGCAATATGAAAGAACAATTTGACGGGACGAGGGAGAGAGCTTTATATCCAAGGCATTACAGCGGGCAAGAGGTGTACAATATGGTTAAGGATATCGATGTTGTCCTTGAAAAGAGTGGTAAAAAAGTGAAGACCAGCGGCATGTGGAAGAAGAAATCAATATTTTGGGAGTTATCCTACTGGCGGCACCTTGAAGTTCGGCACTGCATCGACGTTATGCACGTAGAGAAGAACGTGTGTGACAGCCTGATTGGTCTCTTACTTAATATTCCAGGGAAGACGAAGGACGGCCTCAACGCACGTCTCGACTTAGTAGACATGAAGATCAGGCCCGAGCTGGCACCTGAGCCCTCCCAACAAGGCAGAACAAGGCTTCCTCCGGCCTGCTATAACCTGAAAAAGGCCGAGAGGACCGAACTATGCCGGTGCTTGCAAGGTGTGAAAGTTTCGTCCGGTTACTTCGCCAACATCTCGAAACTTGTTTCGATGGAAGATCTAAAATTAGTTGGTATGAAGTCCCATGATTGCCATGTGTTGATGACACAGATGCTTCCTGTTGCAATCCGAAATATCCAGCCGACCTATCTCCGAGACACAATCATTAGGCTGTGTTACTTCTTCAACACAATCTCTCAGAAGGTCATCGATCCCGAAGCACTAGATGTGTTGCAGGCCGATGTGGTGAAGATATTATGTCATCTTGAGATGTACTTACCTCCGTCGTTTTTTGATATCATGGTCCACATTACCATCCACCTCGTGAGAGAGATAAAGATCTGTGGACCGGTATTTCTACGTCAGATGTACCCGTTTGAGCGGTACATGGGAATTCTCAAGCAGTACGTACGAAATAGATCTCGTCCGGAGGGCAGCATCGTCGAAGGTTACACAACCGAAGAGGTGATCGAGTTCTGTATCGATTACATGGAACAGCTCAAACCAATAGGTGTGCCTACGTCTCGCCACGAGGGCAGACTGGACGGCAAAGGGACCATAGGAAGGAAAACACTCATTCCTGACTACTCGTCGTTATCTCAAGCCCTTTCGCAATCTTGCAACACATGACTGAAGTAGCCCCGTATATCAACATGCATAAGGACGAGCTACGCAGAGAGAATCCAGGCCGTACGGAGGCTTGGCTTACCAGACAGCACAACCGCAGCTTCAACAACTGGTTGCGGGTTCGAAGTGCTAATAGTACAACAGAGGAGAATATTGGCTGGTTGGCTAGATGGCCAAGTCACACAATCCTGAAATTTGAAGCATACGACATATATGGGTACACCTTTTATACCAGAGCACAGGATACGAAGAGCACGGTACAAAACAGCGGTGTCCGTATAGATGCCTTCCAGGACAAACGTGGGGTGTGTGCGTACTACGGGCACATTGAGGAGATCTGGGAACTCAACCATGTACGTTTCAAGATCCCCCTCTTCCGGTGCCGTTGGATCGCATTCTCAAGTGTAAAGGTCGACAAGTACGGCATGACTACAGTGGACCTCGAACGTGCCGCATACAAAGATGAACCATTTGTACTCGCTAAGCAAGCTGTTCAGGTCTTTTATGTCCAAGACCCGGCAAATCAGAAACTTCACGTAGTCCTTCAGGGGAAAAGAAGGATTGTCGGAGTTGAGAATGTCGTGGACGAAGAAGAGTACAATCAATTTGATGAGTTCCCTCTTGGAGACGGCACCACGCTCAACGAAGAACAACTACCGATCGGGGCCACCTGCTATCTGCGCGTCGATCATCAAGAAGGGCTGGTTGTTAAAGGAGATTAGGTTGTTTTGTGTGATGTAACCCGCTTGTTACGTATTTAACTTCACGGTTCATAAATTGTAGTGTACAGTAACCCCAAAATAGTTATACCATAAAATTGTACATATGAAAATATGAATTTATAAAAAAAGTTCAACTCGTTTGGAGTTCATATGAAGTTTCTATGAATTTTACAAGTTTAAGGCACTTTTTGCATTCTATGTCCTTTTCCCAATGAATCAATAATATAAAACCTTATTTTACTCCGCATCTTTTAATCCAAACAGAATGACATGTGGGCCCGAATAATAGTGCAGACGGTCGGCTCAGTACAACCAGCAGTCTGTACTGTTAGGGTGGCGTCCCGCCTGCAACATCAGTATAGACGTTTCGGTAATAAGGGCCGTCTGGACTATTAGGACAGGTGTCCCGCCTGCATTACTAGTCTAGACGGTTCTATGAAGGAAAGCGTCCGCACTAATGGTAGTGCAGACGGCTCTATAGTACGTGTCGTCTGGACTATTAGGCCAGGGGTCCCGCTGCATTATTAGTGTTGACGGTTCCGTACTGAGAACCGTCTGTACTAATAATAGTGCTGACGGATCTTGGTATAGAACCGTCTGCACTATTAGTCCAGACGGTTTTGTTTTCCGGACCGTCTGGAATATCTTCTCTAATAAATCCCCTTTTTCCAAAGCCACGCCGCCAGTTTCAATTTTCGCTAACCCTAGCCTCTCGCGCCCGAAGCCCTCTGCCCCGACGCCGCCGCCGCCGCCCCGACGCCATCCCTATGCCCCGACGCCGCCGCCGCCCGGAGCCCTTGGCCCGACGCCGCAGCCGTCGCTCCGACGCCGTCCCTCTGCCCCGACGCCGCCGCCGCCCGAAGCCCTCGGCCCGACGCCGCCGCCGGCCTGAAGACCACTGCCCGACGCCGCCGCCGCCCCGAATCCCTCTGCCCCGATGCCGCCGCCGCCCCGACGCCGTCACCGCCCCAAAGCCCTCTGCATGTAGGGTTATCTTTTGCATTCGGATGATCTACTTATGGGTTGTTAAAGTCTAAACCATGTTTGAAACCCTTTTTTGTATCTTTCTCGGTAGAGAAAAGAATCTAAACTTTTTTTTTGTAATTAGTTGAAGGGTGTGAGAGCTAGAAGATGACCAGTGGGTCCATGTCATTTAGGGTTTGATCGGTCGCTTATGGTTAATCAGTAAGGATTGCCTACCATTTTGAAATTTTAGGAACCATCGTGTGGTCATGGTATGCAAGGAATCAGCATATTGGCGGGAACATGTTAATCATTCAAGTTTTCATGCTATGTTAGTTTGATTACATACAACTTGGTGCACCTTTTAAGTAATGATTACCCACATCACCTAGTTTATTGGTTTATTACTTGTACTGATAAGTGATTAGCTAATAGTTAGAGCGGCTAACATATTTAGTTAATCCAACCTGTGCGTGAGAGTATGAAGCACTTCCTTAATGTCTCAATAAGGGGATTGATAGCTCACTAGGGATATGTTGATCAACCTATGTTCAAGACAACGTTCAGACATTCCGAGGACGACTGAACTCAGCTATGCACTGGAGACAGCCATCGGTAAACAGCACATTAATTAGGGCGTTAATCAGGAGCTTAAGAATTAATTAGACCGGTAAGGAGAATAGAACCTAACTACTTTAGTTACTCGCGGTTAGGCCGGTGGAGGCCCTCGGCCGTGGTATAAAAGAGTTCAGAAAGATATTTATGATGAGATTACAAACATTAGCACTATTTACGAAGTTGTCGTACTTTCGACAAGGGTTATATATTTGCACATTCGGCTATTAAACGAATGTCCTCCGATCAAATTGAGCTCAGTTAGGGTTGCAAGAATCTTGCGATGTATGTGGAGGATCGACCAAGACATTTGGAAAGGTAAACCTCCGATGAGGGGTGTTAGGGGACTCATACGTGTGTGTGCATACAAAAAACTTTCTAAGTCTAGCTAGAGTTCATGTGTCTTTATATGAAAATGTCTTGAATCTTGTCGTGTACTGCATGTCTGAATTTTTCGTCTTTTGAAGATGGCGTCCGGAGGAGATGAACGTGAACTGCCGGTGGCCTCTTCTCCTCGACAAGATGAGCCGCACTTGTCTCCTCAACCGGCTCAACCGTTGCCCTCCCAACATGCAGAAGCCTCGTCTCATGAGCAAACCGAAGAATCGGGTGGGCAGAAGCGCAAGCGAGGTGGCCGAGGCAAAAATAAAATGCCCACGGGTCACTACACGATAACTCATGTCAGCGATGAGGGTGTGCCCATATTGCCTTAGCAGGCTCAAGCGGCATTCCGTAGTGCGTGCGCTTCACTGGCGAGGACGAAGGTCCAGATAACGTACGCCAGCTGGCCGTCAGTGCCAGATAACGAGAAAGAGTTCCTGTGGAGCACCATCAAAGCACAGTTCGACTTCCCCGAAGGTACCAAGCAGGCCGTAGAAAGACAGGCAAAAGCCAAGATGGGCAAGGCGTGGAAGACCTTCAAGAGCGAGCTCTACAACACGTACGTGAAGAACGATCTTATGCCCTACAGGCAGGACCTGAAGACTTACGGGTACTTGGAGGATCAATGGGCAGAATTTGTGGCGAGGTGCACGTCGGAGGAATTTGTGCAGCGGAGTCAGGCAAACAGGGCCCGTCAGGCATGCAACGTTCACCCCCACAGGCTCGGAAGCGGTGGGTACGCGCGCAAAGAGTTGGAATGGAGAACAGAGGACGAGCGGGCGTCTCAGGAGAGTCGCGACTCACCGTTCTCCCAGATCCCAGAGAGGCGGGCCCGGAACTGGTATCGCGCGAGGGCCAACATCTCGACTGATGGCACCGTCGCCTTCAACAAGCCCGAAACCGTCCAGGTGGCTGAAAACATCCTGCGACTGTCAGAACAATCCGCCCAAGGAACTTTCCAAGCAGCCAGGGAGAAGGATATACTAACCTCGGCTCTGGGAAACAAAGAGCACCCGGGTCGAACGCGTGGTGTGGGGGTGACGGTTCCATGGAAGATGGGATTCCCCGACGATGCGGGTTCGTACAGGAGTCGGAGGAGAACGAAAGCAGAGCGCGAGGCAGCCGAGCGTGAACAGATGAAAAAAGAGCTGATGGAAGAAATATATGCGGGCCTAGAACAGAGGATCGACGCAAGGGTCGAAGAACGGGTACGGCAGATAAGGCAGGAGGATGCAGCCGCTGCGGCCGAACGCAGCCCCGCAGGCTCATCCCCACATGCTCGGTGCAGGAGTAGCTGCGCATCCGTGGAAGACATCCACGAACAAGCTGCTCATGAGCACGTTCCGGATGACGACCGCGCCGACGACTTTCATGTTGAGCCGATCCCTCCTGAAGACGATGTCAACGAAAGATTCCCTGTCGATGACATTACGCTGGTAACTAGCTGCAAGCTCCTCGTGCCCAGCTGTTTTGGCCCCACTGACATGCTTGAGGCTGGCACGGGGTTAGCATTTCCATATTATGAAGACACGATGGTGCACGGAGTTCCGTTAGCGGCGGGTAACGCTAAGGTGGCAGTGGACATGGTGCATGCGAATTGCTCCTCCTTCACACTTCCTGTACCGCCGGAGGACGACGTCAGGACACTGGGCAGGCCGTCAACACGTTCATCCAGTGGCCGAAGAAGTACATATCCCTGGTTGCCCCTCCACCTCCTGCACGGCCCCAGTCTCCGGTACGTTACGGTCCAGATTTCTCAATCCGTGCTCCTCCACCGAAGGTGAAATCCGCTTCGGCACAATCCAAGCAATCTAGCAGATCTTGCCAGCAGACTGCCAAAACGACTCCTCAAGCTCAGCGTAGGGCCACCAGAAATAGCACGAAGTCGGCCAAGGGCAAAGAGGTAGACGAAGAACCCGAGATAAGAGTCTACACGGAAAGGCAGCCGCTAGTGACACGGGCGGCGTTAGAACGACTTGGTTGGGCAGCTCAGATTGTGCACGAATTTTACATGAAGAGATCCAACGAGGAGACATCACTTCCTCAAAATATCACCGCCATGTACAAGTGGCAACATTTCCTCCATCCAGGTGGAACCTTTACCATCAATTTCTCGGATTTAGCCGACCTCTGCCGTCATGACGCCCTCGATGTCAGCCTATTAAGATGCTGGACACTGTCAGTGTTCTCAATCACTGTTTAAGCTAAATGAATTGCCTAACTTATTGATACGCTCTTTCAATGACATTACTTTTATGTGTAGACATATGATTCAAGAGGCTAGGACAGAAAATCCTAATATCGGATTCCTCGATCCACAAGTGGTCATATGCACAATGGTCCAATTTCAGCCGAACGAGGTCGAGGAATACATTTCGGACGTCATGCTCCTTCTCTCTACTAAGCGCGTCATTCTTCTACCGGACAACTATGGATTCCACTGGATGCTCATCTGCCTCGAGCTACAACATCTACATGCCACGTACTTCGACTCCAGGGACTACCCACCAGAGAAGTACGCAGATTTGACGACGGTGCTCAACGGGGCATTCAAGAAGTATGTTGGCAAGGGGGGGCTTGTGAAAACAACACACACCGAACCGACCCACCGATTTCATTTCCCGGTAATAATTCCTCTCTCGCCCAAGAATAATCACCTCGCACGTTCTAATATGTATTCGGTAAAACTAAATTACCCTGCACGTAACCATGATTTCTACAGTGCCACAAGCAGCCGCCAGGCAACAATCTCTGTGGATACTATGTCGCGACATACATGACGCAGGTCGTTCGCTCTAGTCCGGTAGATGTGGTGGTTAGTGTCATTACACTATGTAGTTCCATTTTTCATCGTTCGGACGTCGTGCCTAACCTAGCTATTTAATTTCCTTCTGCAGAGTTTTAGGTTCCCTACAGATGAGCTCGACACTGAGGGCGTCCGGTTTATTCAAAAACAGTTAATAGCTTTCATACTTAGAGAGGTGTTGAAGGAAACCGGAGAATTCCATTGTCCTGAAAATATTCCTCCTCAATGACTTGAGAGTTTTTTTTCCCTAATAATGCATGTGAATGACTTTGTGGTTGAGATTGACGTTTAATGTTTGTTTCTGAATGCTATGTCTAAGATCAATGAGTACATTGTGTGTCTGTGCATACTATGCCTGCCATTATGTCACTTTGTTTCTAGCGTTTTCACTGCCGCGCCAGGACCGCGGCCACACCGGGCATCGTTACCCTGTCGCACGGCTGCTGCGACAGCAGAAACGGTAGTTTTCGCTACCGCGGCAGCAACGTCGCCTTGCTGCACGGCTGCCGTGGCAGCAGGTGGCAACACCGTCGCCCTGTCGCACTGCTGTCGTGGCAGCAGAAACGTCTGTTTTCGCTGCCGTGGCAGCAGGCGGTAGCACCGTCGCCCTGCCGCACTGCTGCCGCGGCAGCGGAATCAGCCATTTCCGCTGCCGCGGCAGCAGGTGGCAGCAACGCCGCCTTGCCGCACGGCTGCCGCGGCAGCCGAAACCTCTGTTTCCGCTGCCATGGCAGCAGGCGTGTGAGAACCCGTATTTTCTAAAAATCTAAACATTAGAGTTAGGAGTTGAATTCATTCATGTCATTCATGCATATTAAATTTGAGGGAAATTTAAAAATTTTCTGGATAAACAATTCACATGCATATATATATACAAGAGCAATTAAATACACAAGAGATTAATCAATTACAGAATAAACCCATATACATGAGTATTATAAAGAGGCATATGAATACACTTAAATAATTCGATTACAAGTATAGGAAATTGATTTACAAAGAATTCAATATTACAAACCATGATTATTTACAATGAAAACCTAGCTAATATCTTTATTCTTTTCTCTAAGTCCTTTCTCATCCTCAACTTTTTATCTTCAACCTGCACCTGAAAACAAGCAACATACTACAAAAGGACATTGTAGTTAGATTAGAAATGTTTGCATCTCCTGGGGAGATGCAATGTTTGTTTGGGAGATTAATCTTGTGAAACTAGGGAACTAGTCCTAGTTTCAATAAAAATCAGAGATTACTTATGGAACAATTAGCTCAAGGGCATCAATATAAGGCAACAATGGAATCAAGCTTAAGGGCAGCAATTGAACCAAAATTTTAGGCAACTGATTTCGAATAGGCAACAAGGCAATAGTAGGCATCTAATCGAGGCATCAAATCATTGAGTCCCATAAGTTAAATCATGTTTAGATTAATCTCCGTGAATTAGGCAACCAATTATAAATTAAGCAAGGGTTAAGGTCTGCTTTCAGGATAAATCCAGCAGCCCTAGACAACATAAGCATCAAGCTTTTAAAAGTCTAGCAACAGCCAAACTTGCAACAGCCGACAGTTTCCATACTAGGCAACCTTCCAAAACCCTGAAAATACTGTCCAAAGGGGTGGAACCAGCAACAAGCAGCTGGTGGCACTGCCCTTGCCACCTCAAGCTTGAGAAAGGGATGTGGATCAGCTAGGGGCTGCCATGCAAGCAGCTGACTCACCAAAACTTGATAAGAGTCATCCCATAGGTGTCAAGCAAAGGCATTTTCGAATTTCCAGCATACCAGCCTTCAAACCCCTATAAATAGGACCTCATGAGTCTCATTCTCATCTCAAACCAACCCAAAACAGCACCATATGCATAGCAAATAGCTGAGCAGTAAATCAAGGCAGCTAGGAGGAGGAGGCGTAGCCTGAAGAAGAAGGGTTCAGAATACCACAAGAACAAGCTACAGTTTGCTTAAGGTACAATAGAGAAGATAGGAGCATTTAGAAAAAGAAGAGAGGAGTTAAAATTCTGCAGAAACAATCTGCATTAGGTTAAATAAAACAGCCCTCTAGATCAAGTGAAAGCAACCTGTTCTTATTAATTGGAAAGGAAAGGGGAAAAGAAGTAGCGTCTGTTCTTATCAATTTATAATCAGGAACAGGGAGAAGGGAAAGTGTAAGAAATCTGTTCTTGTTAAATTAAAATGAGAAAGAGAAAAGGGATATAGTAGTCTGTTCTTATCAGTGGGAAAAGAGAATAAGGGGAAGAAATAGATAAGTTAAACTCAGGAGTTATATCTGTTCTTTAACAAGATAAGAAAAAGTATAGCAATCTGTTCTCATCAGTTTAAAAATGTGATAAGGAAGAGCTAGAGGAGATGTAAGAAAGGATAAACTAAAATAGCATCTGATCTTAAGAATGGGTAAGGAAGAAGGAAGTAGGAATAGAGAAGAATAATCAAAAAGGGAATATGTAATGCCTAGAGTAAATAATTAGAGTCTGCATGTGGTTAAGTAAAAGTATATATATATCTAACAAACCAAGTTTAAATGATCTGTTCTTATCACAAAGTAAGCATCAAGTAAACAGCCATAGTGTGATATCTACTCCTCAGATACTAAACAAATGAATATAGGTATGTCAGTAAGAAAAAGGCTAAGGCAGAGCATAACACATATTCTTCAGCTTAGAAGAACTAGACTTGATACATATATGTGCACTTAGGAAAGAAACCAAACATATATAAGATCAAGAATTACCCACTGATAATTGAATAAAACATTGAATCTAATAAAGTATCTGTGCTTATTAGTCTAGCTAGAAGGAAATGTGTAGGAACCCGTAGATCAACCGTAGCATTGAGATAAGCAATATCAGGAAATCAACAAACCTTCTGGAGTAAAACAAATATGGATATCATCACAATCGAACATCAACCGAACCATTATTAATTTGCAAATAAATAAGCACGAACCCTAAAAAAATTAGGGATTTGGAAGAAAGGGGGAAAGAAAGAGGAACTCACCTGTGAGGTAGAAGGGGGTTACCTGAGGCGGCGCGCCACCGCGGTTGCGGTGCGGCCAACTCACCGCCGTCCAGCGGTGGCGGCCGGTGAGGAGGCGGGGCTGAGAGGCCGGCAGTGGCGACCGGCGGTGGGGGTCGGATGGAGGGGCGGCCAAGGCGGCCGGGTCGGAGGCGACCGAGGCGGCCAAGGCGGAGGCAGCCGAGGCCGGTGAGAAAGGGAGGAGGCCGGAAGGCCGGCGGCCGGTGAGAGAGGGAGGAGACCGGAGGGCCGGCGGCGACCAAGAGGGAGCAAGGGCGGCGGCCATGGGAGTCCAGGAGGTAGTCGGTGGCAGAGGAGGTGAGTAGAGGGAGAAGGATTTGGGGATTTAGGTTAGGACCATTTGGGGGAAATCAGGAGAGAGAAGGGAGAGACTAAGGGAGCCGGCGGTGTGTGTAGTAGGGTTAGGTTTAGGGTTTTCCGAGCGGGCCAAGTGGGCCAGATTAGGGTTCCAGCCCACCCTAAAGCAGAACAGCAAGATTTTTTTTCTTTCTTTCTCTTTGTTATTTAGTATCTCCCATAATTTAAAGATTTTCTTCAGCAAATATAAAACTATTCAAATCAGCCTAGATGATTTAGAATCCAAATAACTTATGAAAATTCTTTAATCCAAACAACAATACCCCAAATCAAATTGAAATTCTAATACCACAATTTATGAGAAGTTCTTTCTAAATTTAAATAATGTATACATATACACATATGCATTCTTTTAAAAGAAGACGTAATACTCTTTCTTATAAATTCCTGCAGATTCAGAATCCAGGGTTTTGCTTAGTTACTTAAAAGTTCATGAACTCCGACGGTTTAATAACTTCACCACACCACGAAAATTTTGATAGTAAATTTTATAAGTTCAAAAGATAGAGCAGATAAAAAAATCAAGAAAATTAATAAAAATATCATCTATTGCTTTGTCTTCGACAAGGTAATCCACATCGTCCAAACAATCCAAATTCTGTAAATCAACTTCATCATCATAAGCATGCATACATCCTGCTATCTTCGGAAATAGTCCTTATCGAACGATTATTCCACTTCAGATCCCGAGGTTCTGCCGATTTCGTCCGAAGGGACATCTCACTTCACCTCTTATCCATCTCAAGGCAAGTTCATTTATTGTTCATGTTGAAGATTATTTCTACCACATATATGCAATTCCTTCTTCTTATCACCTATGATAATTAATAAATGGACTGCATTATGATTCGTTGAATCATATATTGGTGGGCAGTGGAACCCCGGTTTGGAACTTGTGGGGTGGTCAGGGTTCCATTGCATATGGTATCATCATAAGGTTAATAACAAATGTCAGTTGGCATTCTTACGCCGTAAAGATAGCGTTAACCGCAAGACCTGTTATGGGACAGGCGAGTCAAGTAATACCTTCTCAGTGCATATCTCCCAGGAACGTATATAAAATAACGCCTGGGAAAGCGTTAAGTCCCTCGCCCAGGGGAGCGATAAACCCTGAATTTCCGCTTTGGAAGGCGTTATGTCCCTGAAATGTGCAGAAAAGTATGCTATAATGACGAGGTGGGTAGTCGGTGCTGGATCGACTACATAAGGGGAGATATTGCCGAAGGGAAGGGTGAAAATGACTCGGAACCTTAGACCTGGCCACGCACCGATGGGAGTGTGATGGGTCTCGTACCCGGCTAAAGGCTAAGTACCACTTGTGGGTAAAATAGCGCACCTCTGCAGAGTGTATTGAAGTGTGGCATTGTCACTCCCTGTTCTGGGTATGAACTGCGATCGTGGCGGGAAAGGAACCATCGGAGGTTCTAACGACCCGTGAAGCCTTCTGAACATAGCTAAATTAAAAATTGATTCTCCAGGAACGATATTGGATTCATGCATATCTTTTGAGGACTTTGTCCTAGTAGAAATAGTCATTCAAACACCTGTTGCTATTATGAACTTGTTGAGTACCTTCTGTACTCATCCCCTACGTAAATCTTTCCTTTGTTAGACTCTGAATCATTAGAGGTTGAGTATGAGGAAGTTGAAGTCCAGGAAGGGAAGGAGGAGCCGGACCTGACAGGAGGGATCTAAAGAGTCGTCTCCTACATCGACTATGGAGAGCAAGACGGGGCAGAACTAGAACAAGAGTAGTTTAGTTTAGTCGAAGAATAAAATATCAGTTTTACTTTTTCTGCAAGTTAATCTTCAGTTCTATATTTCTGTTGCTATTTTCAGTTGAACTTAACCTACTGTATTTTTGTAATAACTCATGTATATTTTGGAGTCTGTAATATATATATAGTTGTTGGACCATCAATGCTCCTGTTGTACACTCTGATCGATGTAATATAATGAAATAAGATTTTGTTATATTATATCAAAGACTGGCACACTACACCGTGCAGTGGTGTGCAGGGTCGCTACAAGGCGGTAGCACCGTCGCCCTGCCGCACTTCTGCCGCGGCAGCGGAATCAGCCATTTCCGCTACCGTGGCAGCAGGTGGCAGCAACGCCGCCTTGCCGCACGGCTGCCGCGGCAGCCGAAACGTCTGTTTCTGCTGCCGTGGCAGCAGGCGGCAGCACCGTTTGTACAACCGCACTACTACCGCGGCAGTAGAAACAGTTGTTTCCGCTGCCGCGGCAGCATTGTTTTGCTGCCACAGCATTTGTACAGACGGTTCCAGGGGTAGAACCGTCTGTATAAATTCTTTGTACAGACGGTTCTGGGTACGGTACCGTCTGTACAAATGCTTTTGAGGTACTGTTCAGTGCATTTAGGCAGACGGTTTTGTGGATGGAACCGTCTATACAAATGCTTTTGAGGTACTGTTCAGTGCATTTAGGCAGACGGTTCGTGTGTGGATCCGTCTGTACTAATTATTTGTATAGACGGTTCAATAACCGTCTGCACAAAAATGATTTATCCTGACTGTTTCGTCCAGACGGTTCGAAAAACCGTCCCGCCCGGTGTTTCCGAACCGTCTGGACAAATCGATTCTGTAGTAGTGAGTATTAGCGGATAGAGAGCAGATAATGTTCATTACCATAAATGCCCATATTACAGACAGGGGAAAACCCCCATTTCAGACGGATTTTTGACTCGTCTATATGAAAGCATCATTGATGTCAAATACATCACGGCCGGTTTCAAAACTCTTATGTGACGTCTAATTATAAAAATAGAAAAAAGCTACGACAACCTTACTCACCTTCGTCGACGTGTGGTGCTCCACCTCTGGCCCCGCTACGAGCGTCGCGAGATCTATCCCCACCGCCAACCCTCCTCGCCTTGGCTGCGGCCACTAGAT
The DNA here is from genome assembly GCA_019208055.1 of Stipa capillata. Classification (NCBI taxonomy): domain Eukaryota; kingdom Viridiplantae; phylum Streptophyta; class Magnoliopsida; order Poales; family Poaceae; genus Stipa; species Stipa capillata. The sequence goes on along the minus strand of JAGXJF010002006.1, from coordinate 165,753 downwards.
CCACAGCCCTCGGAGATGGCTGACGGGAGGAGGAGGATGAGGGCTGATCTGGATGTAGATCGCAGTGCCACTTGCACCGCATCCAAGCCTCTGCCGCCAATCCTTCGCCATTGGCCCCTTGCCGTGCCTGCACAGGAGCTGCCGCTGTCGACAGCCACTTGCCATGCCTGGTCGAGTTCGCATAGGAGCCACTGCCGCCAGCCCCTTACTGCGCCTGGTCGAGCCTCCATGCCGCCGACAAAGGCACATAAGAATCGCCACCATCGGCCCCTTGCCACGCAGTTCGGGTCTCCAAGAAGGGTAGGATAGGGTGAGGGCATGGCAGGGAAGAGGAGGAGGGGAACGATAGTAGTAGGAGGAGGAGGGGCAGATCTGGTGGAGAGATCAGAGGAGGGCGGGGACGGTGTGGAGAGGAGTGGGTGGGGATGGTGGCGAGTAAGGGTTTGTTAGGGTTAGGGGTAAGTGACGACAGTATCTATATTGGTGATTGTTGGGCCTAAGTGGTTGGCCACATCACAAATGGTGATACATCAGAAATAATTTTTTTAGCAAAAATCGTCTGTGATGTCTATGAAACTGTTTATGATGTCTATTTCCATAAGAGTTGTCTATGATAAGCCTCGTCATAAATAGTTTTTTACCTGTCTATGGTGAAGTGTCTTGAATGAGCCTTTCTGCTACAATGTTTTGAGTCGAACAAGTTGTAATCCAGACCTCAATAAATAAGGGGCACTGCTGCATGTAACCCTAAGACTCGAGGTTGGCTGACTCGGCACGGAGGGAGCGGTCAGACCAGTCATGTCGAGCGGTCTAACCGCCGACTCCTATTAGTGTCGAGCTCATCGGGATATCCAATAATATCGGGGGAGGAGTGCCTATAGAAGAGCTTCTAATGATATAGGTTTTGGCTGAACCTCATTAACAAACATCGGTATCATCTTTTTTTTACGTGCAGCCTCGATAGATCCTACACTGTAGAACTAAGTGATTATACTATTAATCATGGAAGTTAACTGCAGCACGACGCCCATGGAGACGAATTCTGCAAAATAAATTGATGATGGCAATAATTTTGCTATCTTGTCTGGACCGTGGAATTACATATGTAGCATGCAGGACCGGGGACCAAGAGGGAGGGACATGCATGGCCCCCGTGGAGCGCGATGGTTCTATGGCTGCACTGTCGCCCGCGTCTCGCTTTTAGATCGCAGTGGCTGCTGCGTGCGTCTTGTTGCTGCTCCATCATCCATGCATGCGCTTGTGTGTGCCGGATTAGTTAGCTGGAGTTATGCCAACGAGTGTACATGCATGCAGGTGTGTACTGCTGCAGGCTCCATCACGTACTTGTTGACAGGTGACCTGCCTCTGTGTATATAAAAACATAGGACGTACTATGTAGTGTGGGTTGTCGATCGGTTGTGCATGGTGCCTATATGATTGGCGCCAGAGCTTGGAATGGGTTGCTTCCTGGGTGAATCGGCTCATCCTGGGTTTAGAGTTGGAGCAAGAGGTGGCATAGTGCGGTACTCGTCGTAACGCTGCTAAGGGTGTGTACAGAAGTGTGATGTCACATGAGTCTTTGTCCTGTCACCCCGATTGTTGTTGATGTAGAGAGAGGAGAGAGAACAAACTCTAGGTACCCAGAGTTGAAGCTCTAGAGTCCATCTTGATATCTCTATATATTGTTGCTTCTAATATGTACATATATACTTTAAAAGACAATCTATTATATAATACAAGATATTGTTAGTGTTAATTCTAGATGGAGGCGTACAATAGTTAATTAACAGCTGAATCTATCTTTAGACGTGCCTAATAACAGTCTCCGCCATGGAAGAAAGAAAAAAAGCAAAATGGAAAGACTTTTGGGACTAATTTGCGCAATCGCTTGAATTAGTTGTTAGAAAGAAAAAAGGCAAGAGTGCAGTTTTCTATAGATATTTTTCAATTTCTAGCGGAGGTTCCAGGGGCCCATGGTCTCTCTCTGCCGCTGCATACGAACAGTGGCCACCAGATCAGATGGAGACTATACCGCACGCGCTAGTATATGTAGTACCTTCTGGTCATGTAATTGTACGTAGGGACATAGCTAGCTTTTTGCCTAACCGTACTAATCAAAAGGAGGGCACGTACGTGGAGATCAGCGCTATGTCCTGATCGTGATTGATCTTATGCATGTCGATCTATCTCTTTCTTAGTTCGCAATCTACAGTATTAGAAAGTAAAGTTACGTTGCATTAATGAACCTGCCTTTGTTCCTGTAGGAAGTAGACGTGGATATATACAACACCATAATCACTCATGGACGGAAAATAGTGTTAGTTAATAAATTAATTAATCGAGTTGAAGAACGATTGGGATGTATGTGGGTCAAGTGTTCATGCACGACACCACGCATTGACCAAAAGCATGCATGCTTGTTCATGCACTACAGTACCGCACATGACCAGCTGCATGCATATACCAGAAATTTTGCAAGCTTTTTCCACGAGAACAAATTAAAGAAGGTCTAAACGAACTCCAATGTATATTCCCTAAGCTCGATCTCCCGTAGATATGGTGAGCACAATTCATATTCGCAAGTGTACATGGTGCCTTTTTTTTTAAGAATTGCATAGTGCTTGCTTTACCCTACCAATTAATAATATGCTTGAACAGGCATGCTAGCATGCACTTCTAATAAGAATCATCCTAGGGTAAATTGGTCAATCATGCATGGATATGCATGGTATCCACACCAAGGATTCTGAAGGATGAGGCAAGGAGGTATCAATCTTAGTTAGCTCTACGTGGCTTGGTAACGTGCTTACATGGATGCATGTATCGACGACCCACTGGTGCATGCATGCAGATGCTGATCTAGTGGTCTTACGGACTCGATCGGCATAATACATAGTCTTTTGAAGAGACATGCATGTCCTGGTAAAAATCTATTAACAGTACGTACGTGTATGAGACTGTTAGCAGAATATTCAAAGCCTAAAGATTTTGTCGCCGGACGTGTCTGGTCATGGAGCAACATGCTCGGGTGGCAAATAACCTGTTTTTCCTAATTAGATCTGATCTAGAATGGTCTACGGAGACGATCCACGTCATAGCTAGGCCCAATTGATCCTAGAGGTGGAGAAAAGTACATACCAGATCAAATACATGAATTTTGCAAAACTAATTAACTTCTTTTTGGCCAAGCTAGTGGAGTAATCTCGCATAATAAAAAGAAAGAAAGCCAGTGGAGTAATTATATTGAGCTCCACTGCATCGTGGAAAAAATGTTTGACCATGCGCATGGCCACTGAACACGGATGTACCGTAAATTAATGGCTGAATGAAAGGGGTGAATAAGTAACGTGTCTGTCATCGTCAGTGCTCACCTTACAGGCACATATTTATATGGGTCTCGGACGCTATGATCGATCACAACAGCCACTCAGCAATGCTGCCAGCTTTACAAGCCAAAAGGCAGGTGAGGATCTCCATATATAACTGCTCTTGAAAATCTCTCCTTCCAAATTAAACTCCGGCAGCGACTTACCAACAATAAACGCACGACGACCTACTAGTCATCCATCTCCCCATATTTGGCTAGAAATTAAAGGCTAATTAACTAAATCTCTTCTTATGATCGAGGTCGAGATCTTGAATCGATTGGCTCCAACAGGATCGCATAGCACTGAATCATATAGTCCAAAAATCTACATTTCAAAGATGCATTTTCTAAAATCTAGTACATATCTCACCGAATGAGCATTTTTTATTGTACCTTAGCGCATCTTATAACGGTAGGGCCAGTTGTTGACTTTTTGATTTTTTGAACATCTAAAGTTAACAATAAAATAACTCATATAATAGATTGCGTCTTAAGCTAAATTCACATAAAGAGTTAGCATTCAGTACAGCAGGATACAACGGTAATGAGACTGACTCTAAATCTTCCATTTTTTGTAGAGTCTGACTCTTCACGATGAGTCAGTTTTATTCTCTCTCTCTTCCTCTCTCTCCTCTACATTAGCAAATACCCTACATGGCGTGAAAAAAAGTCAGCTGATGTCACATGTTTATAGATATTTTTAAAAGCCTTCACTTAAAAACTAGTCCTTATAAAAAGGGTGAACTTTACAATTGCAAAGACATATGCAAGAAACCATTTAAATCAGTTACTATAGGGTCAGTAGAATAAGATAGTATCATATGTAAATTGTGTCCAAAACTACACAGATTTTGGTAGAGTTGTTTTGTTTGGGAAACTATTTTTCGGTAGAGTTGTAGCAATATAGTAATTAAGATTCTACTAAAGTAAGATATAGCCTACGTACCTAGATTTATTTGGTACACTAGTTAAATCTAGGATCGTAAGAGCATGTTAAAATGTGTGACTTTGTCGTGACACGTAGAATTATTGCTTACATCTGAGGAGAAACTCTAGATGAGGGGAGGGGGTGGGGAACAGAGATATGAAGCTCCAGATCTAGACGACCTCAATATATTTGTTCGTGTTATACTTTTGTATTCACTCTTTGTTTAGAGATAACTAGTTCAAAAGACAATCTATTATATAGGGTGTCTTTTATGGAGAAACTTGTTTTGGTGCACGAGCTCCAGTGCTCTCTTTAATTTTTGGCATTGCAAAAGAAATTCCGAAAAAATAACACATATGAACATTACAATATATGTGGAAGTGCAATTTTTTTTGTGAAAAAGTACATATTTCTACGAGTTGTGCAAAAAAAAAGCCAAATTCAGACCACTACTATTTGCCATATTAGTCTACCTTCCTTGCTTTTTTTTTGCAGGCTACAAAAGAAAAAAGTTTTCTCACAAAACTTTGCAGATTCATAGTTTATTCTCACATGTATATGTGAGAAATTTTTCTGAATTGTTTGAAACTTAAAATGCACTTTTTGATTTCTTTTAAATAAACGAGCTCGCCAGTGCTCATGAGCCAAAAGTCAGTTCTCTATATGTTCATATAGTATTCAATATGATATAACAGAGACAGTGAGACGGCAGCATGACTCTAACTTTATACATATCTAAGATCCTCAGACTCTCCAGGCGAAATTCGGACAACTTCTCTCTTTATGTCTCTCTCACTCGTTTCTTTATTATGGAAATAACCTTAAAGCTCGTCGTGAAAGAACTAAAGATCGATCGGTCGATGGTTTTGGCGCCAATGTCCATGCATATGCATGCATGGCCCGCGCACACACATTGCACGGAAAAGGCTCATGTGCGGACAATTAAAGCCGGCATGATTTGTCGAAATAATACACTTTAGCATCCATCGATCATAAACTAAAGCGCCCCAATTAGTTGTGTCGACGTCGTCGTCCTTGAGCCAGAGGGAGATCGGTCATATCGCGGCAATATATATACTCCATCCGTCCACAAATATAAGACATGCACAAAATTTAAAGTTTAACTTTGATCAAGAATTAAACCAATAATATTTAATTATATGACATAAAAGTGGTACTATTAGATTCATATTCAAACGTATTTTCAAATGATATCACTTTTGTGTTATATAACTTATATTATTATTTTATTTGTTGATTAAAGTTAGATATTAAATTTCGTGTACGTCTTACATTCGTGGACGGAAGAAATAATTACATGCAGGAAATTAGGGCACAAGTTCCGGGTTTGACCTGACACTTCGCGTTAATTAGTGAAGAAATTAATCATGACTTGTGTGGTTAGTGGGGTTTCCATCGACCGTGCGTGTCGCCCTCTCCCTTTCTGTTGGGCGATCGATTTTTTTCCGTATGATATATTTCGATTTTGGCCACTCAACTTCTTTTCCTCAATTATTAGTCTAGCAAGATGTTTACTATTTGTATCATGCATGCATCTTATGACATGTGACATAAAACTCAACACCAACATAAAACTGAGGTAAACAAGGTGCACTCTCTAATTAATGACTATATGGACGAGAAAATTACTTATGTGCCATCTAATAACTCTTCAATTCCTGGTTTGTCGCCGAACTACTTATTCCTTTCATGTCATTACGTCTCTGTTTGTCTTCCGTAGCGATCATTTTGCAGGACAATGAGTTAAGAGTCTAAATAAGTACACACCATAGGGCAAAAAAAGCGACTTTCGATAGAGAGTTAATCGGTGGCAAATTATAGATTTTGTTCTTCCCGGGCGTATACAGAATTTTTCATATATTATTATTGGAAATATAATTCTATCCAATATACAACCGTAACAGTTCTAATATCTTAATTTGCATTGTTATAATCTATACACGAGACTATAACCTTCCAACACTAATATAGAAAATACCATTACAGGTGGTTTCTCGAAGCACCTATAAGTACAGGCCTGTGATGATCCCATGTCATCACACACGGAGCCGCCTGTAATGCCCATTATCATAGACGGTTATTTCTTTAGAACTGCCTATGATGTTATTTAACAGGAACATTAAAATTTCTATTTATTGGCTAGCCATACCGTTTGAAACAAAACAGAACAAAAGCATATATATCACATTCATAGCAAATTCACAGATCATATCACATTCATTCGCACTTCGCATTCATTTCATCACAGATCATATCACATTCATTCACACTCCGCATTCATTTCATCACGGATCATATCATATATAAATCACAAACAAAGCATATATAGTTCATATCAAACAACGAAAAGTAGTCCATCACAACATAGTTCTTAACCAAAAGCTCGGACCCATAATGTAACATGATAAAAACAACAACTACTCATCACCCTCAATTGGAAAGGGCAACACCTTGTATTCACGAGCAACATCTGGGTTAGCTTGAATCAGAGCAGCAAGCTTGGTGAATCCAATCAAGCTACCACCCCATTTGAAATGTTGCACAATGACCTTATCACTTCATCATTTTCAAAGGCAACTAGAACAATACCATGGATGTAGTGGTCAACGGTCCTAAATTTTGAATGGTGAAGAAAGTCTTCAAGCATTAAGCCAACAATGAAAGGTGGCATGAAGTTTCTATCCACAACGTTAGCACGCACAACATTGTTAGTATCTCCAAATTCTACGTCCAGAGCATTGCGGGTAACTTTGAAGATTTTAAAATTTTGCATTATCTTTTGTGCTTGACTTGGTGCATCATGAGCACTAATCTAAATTCCAATAAAAAACAAACAGTTCAAAATGTTTCTGGAAAACTATAGCGAGTAAAATAGAATGGAATAAAAAAGGATAGCACAGATATAAGAAAAAGTAAATTAGAAAACTAAGCAGCAACATATTAAAAATGCAGTAGTGCAACGTATATATGCACCATTTAGGTACAATGCAGATATGGAAATTAATTTAATATTTGATATTATAAAATAGAAGAAGCAAACAAAAAATTAAGTATAGAAATTATTAGAACAAAGAATTAGTGTTATGTATAATTACAAAGGAATCTACATGTACTATGTTGATTGAAGACCGTATCAAGTTATGAATATTAATTTGTATAAATTAAAATAGCAAAGAGTAGAAATGTAAAAGCAAAATGTACATAATTTTTCTAACCTTCTTGGCTGAAGAAGAGCTGCTAGCTTCGGAGTCCATCTTGCATTTCTTCGAGTCAAATGACTTGTTCATCTATAATATATGTAATGATAATACTGTATAAATTATGAGAGACATTGAAATAATTCTTTTGAATATTGCTAGTATTTGCTGCCTCTTCTTTTATGTTTATTCTTTTGAAATAATTTATACTAGTTCAATTTCATTATAACAAACATTACATTGCTAAGTGTATGCAAAAAATTACTACACTGCTAATTAATCTTCATTCATCCAAGAATTAGCTAGTATAAGAAAAAGTAGTTGAAAGCTACTTAATTACCAATGTTAGTTGAGGGAAATAAGATTAATAAGTGAGATAGTTAACCAAAGTAATGATACTTCTATTAACTAGATCATATGCTATCACAATACAAAGACATAAAAGTTAAATTTCAAAGACGGTAGCTAGATAGATATTAGCAACAAATAATATATGCACGGTGGAATCACTGCAACAAGAAGCATGCAGGATCAAACCATGTTAACCTAGCTAGAAGTGGAAGATCAGGGCGAGAAACAAGGGCTTACCTCCGCGATGAGGGAGACCGAGCAGAGGAGAAGAGGAGGCCAGCGATGTACCACTTAGTGGAGGAGGAAAGGAGGCCGACGACGACGGCGGAAGAGTAGAGGAGGTCGGCGGTGAAGGTAGAGGAGTAGATCGAGGAGGCCGATGATGATGGTAGAGGAGAGGAGGTGAGCTCGTCCAATGGAAACCTTTGACGGGGCGGTAGGCTTCGGCGAGACGGTGACCTAGGCGCGGAGGGACGAGGGCGATGTACTGGAGGAGGGGAGCAGTGCGGTTACTAGGGTTAGGAGCAGTGGTACAAAGAGAAGACAAGACAAAGAGGAGATGAAACGATCGAAGAAAAGATGAAATGGCGCGGTGAAGAGGAGATGAAACGATCGAAGAAAAGATAAAATGACGCGGCTATATATATTTAAGGCTTGGGTCATGTGCGTCTTATCATAGACAGTTAAAACCACCTATGATAAGCCCCTCATCACAATTGGTAGTTATTAAAAACCATTTATGATATGTTACCCTGATATCACAAATTTTTTTTTGTAAAACCACCTGCGATGTCTGGTCATCACAAGCGGTTCACATCTCTAGGAGTTAACCCAGGCATGCCTTATTATGAGCCGCCTACAATCTTATACACTAGAGGCAGTTTTTGAAGGACTGCCTGTGATGTGGGGTCTTCGATGAGCCATTCTAGAGTAGTGCACGCAAGTTGTATCTTTCTCTTTTTTTCATGTAGCCTCTCGGAGGAATATAGATGCCCCATTTGACATTTTTTTAATTGTTCCATGGGTATATAAGAACCACACTAATTAATCTCATCTCTAGGTCATACTTGGATGGTGAATGTTGAAACTGTGTCGAATATATGTATGAGTAGGTTACAGTTAGAATTATGGTGTAACTAGCGGATCGGGTTAGATAGTGTTTGACTCAAACACGCTATAACCGGAGCTCCTAAAATAATGGGGCACCGCTGTATGTAGCCGAAAGAGAAAATTTAGACCAATTCAACCCGGTACAGAGGAGCAATTTTGGGGAAGCCGACGAGGATGGTATTGCTAATTGTAAGGGGAAGAGTGCCCGCGGAAGGGCTCCGAGGGATACAAGCTTTGGCTGAACCTCGTAAACAAACATCAATGTTTATTTTCTTCTTGCATGTTTACTTCCTTGATTCTACGCTAGGCGACCTCAGTATAAGTGACAAGCGGAACAATGCGGCCATGGTAATTTCCTGGAGATTAGTCGATGGTAGTTGCCATTGAGAGGGTAATTTCATAACAAATGGTATCAGAGCGTGAGGTTTAAGATTAGATCTTGAAGCGGTGCAGAAGAATTCGAAGGTGATCGAGGAAGCGCGTCGGTGTGTGCACAAATCCATAAGGGTTTGGAGCAAAATGATGAGGGCAGCGGCATACATGTCGTGCAGTTGCATGCTTCTACAAGATGTCAAGTTGCAAGGCACGGCATTGTGAGGAGGGGACAATGTACAAAGTGGAGCATGGCGACGATGGCTCTGAAGAGGAGGCCGAGTTCTAGAGCCACGGAGTGACATAGTACCTATGATATGGGTTGATGGCGGCTATGGAGCTACATCATCAAGCAACAACTTGATTGCTGGCATGACGACATAGGGCAATTAGGCGGTCAGACCTCCCTAGGGGCAGTCGGACAAGCCATTGGAGAACCGCAAGCGACGGTCGAAATTGTGCAGCGGATCCGCATGGGGCAGTCAGACTGGACGTGGAGTCAACCGTGAATTGCAATTGGATCTAGGAGTTATTCGAAGATGGTCGGATGAGGCGTGTCGCACGGAGGCAACATCGGGTCGGTCAAATTAGCTAGGAGGGTCAATCAGACTGTTCGAGGCGACAGAGGTGGCTTTTGGCGCGGTGAGCCAACGTTGGCTCACATGGCAGAGGAGGGCCAGGCTTCTAGTGCGACGTGCGCGGAGTTCAGAGGTGGTGACTCTCAGGTGGTCAGACTGGCCTGGTGGGTTGGTCAGAATGGTGGTTCCGTCACGACGGGATTGGGCGAGAATGATTCAGCGAGCGAAGTCGATGAGTTCGAGGAGGACGGTCGGACCGAAGTTCAAAACAGTTGGATCAATAGTTCGGAGGAAGTCAATGACAACACGAAGGATCTCTTGGATCTGTCAGATCGGCCAGGGAGGTCAATTAGACTAGTGTGTACAGAGATGTCTACGACCATCAGATTTGAGGTGACGAAATTCGATTGTAGGACCAACTTCATGTTATGGCTAACAAGGGTCAAGGACATGCTGGTGCAGTAGGGGTGTTTAAAGGTGATCGAAGCTAACACCGTCAAGCCTGCCAAGATGGACATTGAAGATTAGGAAGATCTTAAGATCAAGGCAATCGGGACCATATGGCCGTGTATGTCAGCTCAGGTCATGTACCATATGATGGATGAGGTTTTATATGATGCAATCTGGTCTAAGTTGGAAGCTCAGTTTATGTCCAAGTTGTCGATCAACAAGTTGTACCTAAAGCAAAAGTTGTACGGGTTGAAGATGTAGAAGGGGTCAAAGCTTGCGGAGCATATTAATATCTTCAATTAGGTAATCATGGACCTAGCTCGGCTAGAGGTGACAATTGATGATGAAGATAAGACTATTGTCCTTTTGTGTTTGTTGCCACCATCCTATGAGCATATGGTCACTACTCTGACGTACGGCAATGATACAATTACTATTGGGCAGATTGCTACAGCTCTAATGACGTATGATCAACGCAAGAAGAAGAACACTGCAGTGAGGGCCTCTCAGGGTGAAGGGTTGCTGGTCAAGTATGATCATAATGGAAGAATGCAGGACAGGGACGAGGCGGGGAAGTCGCATCCTAAGGCTAAGTCGAAGAACAAGAAACAGCCACAATGCTATAATTACAAGGAGTGAAGGCATATCAAGAGGGACCGTCCAATGAAGAAGAGGGTTGATGGAAGCGCCAATGTGGTTCAAGATGGTGATGATAAAGAAGATGTGTTTGAGATTCTCACTTTCAGGGATGTACTCAGCAGTAGCATGGATATTGGATTCAGCTAGTTCTTTCCATGTGATACCTAACAATGAGTGGTTCAGTTCGTACAAATGTGTTGATTTAGGGCGGTCTATTAGAGAGATAATGCGACTCATAGTGTTATCGAAGTTGACATCAAGATCAAGGCTATTATGGTGTTGAGCAGCTAAATGATGATGTTGAGCAGCCAATTAGGAGCATTATACATGTGGCAGCGCTGAAAAGGAATCTAATTTCGCTGGGATCTCTTTATGATAGTGGTTTTGTTTACAAAGTTGGTCACAAGAAGACCATGAGAATCAAGAAGAGAAATGTGACTGTGATGAAGGGGAGGAGGACTACAAAGAATCTATATAAGCTGCAAGAGTACACTGTTCCAGGTGGAATAATAGAGGAACCAGATGTGTCGCTAATTTTAGTGGAGGTCAACAAGTTTGAAGCGAAGTCAGACTTGTTGGGTAGCTCAAGTCAGTGAGCTACAAGGAAAAGATCCAATTCTAAGGTACACGGGGATTCGCACAAGATGGCTTCAAGACGGAAAACATATATTTGACAATATAGTTTGTTAAAATTGCATTGAATATATGTATGAGTAGGTTATAGTTAGAATTGTGATGTAACTAGCGGATAGTATTAGGTAGTGTTTGAGTAGAACACACTGTAATCTAGACTCCTATAATAATAAGGTGCCGTTATATGTAACCGAAAGTGAAGACTCGAACCAATCCGAGCTGGAATATGGAGACGTGGTCTTGGGGAAGCAGATGGGACTGGTGTTGCTTAATGTAAATAGATGAGCGCCTATAGAAGGGTTCTTGAGGATGTTGGTTTCAGCTGATCCTAGTGTTTATTTTTTTCTTGTATACTTATTGCATTAATTCTATTTTATATGATCTCGGTATTAGCGACAAATAGAACCATGTGGTCACGACAAATTCGTGGTGATCAGTCAGTGAGAGTCGTGGTTGAGAGGCTAATTCTGCAACAATGAATGATCAGATATATATACACGTGGTTGTGTCTCTAAAGATAACTTAATTGTGCGTCTAAAGATAACTTAATTGTGCTACTGGAAGCCGGAAAGACATATATAAGATCGATCGAGGCAGACGGATACATATAGATATGAACAAAAGTAACAAGTTGACTCACGAAGAAGCCGGTAACCTTTTAGGTCTCGCGAGGCGAGCCGGTCCCCGGGCTTGCTGGGGGGTGGCTTCTTTCCTTTTCTTGTTTTTGCGTAGGTTTTCTTTCCGTTCGGCGGCAGCGAGGCGATGGCGGCGCCGTCGGTTTGGAATAAGGTCTCCCCGCCTCATCCTCGTTCCGGTGGAGCTTCCTTCTGCCGGGAGGCGAGTGGAGTTTTTGGTCCTCGCTGGGGCGGCGCTTCGTTGCCGGGGTGTTCTTCCGGGCTCTGTTCCTCCTTGAGTTCTTCCGGCTGGTTGGACTCAACGGAGCTCCGGTGGCGTAGTTTCCTGCTGTTACCTAGGGATGGCGGGGCTAGGGGTTCTCGTCAGGCGCGTGCGCCGGCATTCTCCCTTGCCTGGATCTGTGTTTCTTCTCTTCGGTTCATCGGCGGCGGCTTCGGCTCCTGGGCGTTGGCCCTTCGAGACACGTGACCGAGGACTTCCTGGCTGTTCGCGTCTTCGTCAAAAATGTTTGGACGGCTCCGGTGGTGGAGCGGCAGCGCCGGCGCGTCTTCGGCTCGCTCGGGCGGTGGTAGCGGTCGCCTGGAGGTCCAGGGACCTTGTTGTAATTTTTTTTATTTTCGGGATCCTTGTACTTCCGATGAATTGTTGAATGAATTCAGGTCCTTTTCACAGAAGCATCCAAAACGTACGTAAGATTCTTTCTCTCCAACATTGATCGTCGGTTGAAAAACAGACGCACGACCGTATAATTTGTCCACATGTATATATGATATCTCTACGACTCGTGAAAACTCCATTTCTGGCACAACAGTTTTACGTGCTTACACTTAACATGCATTTCTGACACATATGTTTATGCATTTTTGTACTGCTAAATGATTTAACATGCTAATATTCCAGCCAATAAATAAATGTGTTAGGACAGGGGGACTAGTAAGCTAGCTGCTACGTGTAATGTGGATGGAAGCATTCATATGCATATGCAAATGCATGTAGCCATAGAGTTCAAGGAAACCAGTGTGCTAGGGGAGCATCTATACGTACGTGGGAGCATTCCAGCCCTGTGCAACAAACCAAACCTCTCGTGTCTCTCTCCCTCCCATGGCCTCTCTCTTTCCCCCCTAATACTAGGGACGCCAAGGACAAAACCCTGCTCGCACCCGTTGATGTTTCCTAGTACGGTACCATGCATGCATCCTAATTCATCCATCGAGGCTTAATCGAATCAGTTGTTTGGGGCCGATTACGACATGAAAGCTCGGGTTCTCTCTGTTCACAACTTAATGAAACCTAAAATTACGCGCAGATAATTATAACCAGCCTTTTGGCTGCAGAATTAATCGAGGCAATTAAATTACTTTCCTGGAAAAACTTAAGTCCCCTCGTAAGCATGTCAGGTTTCAGTGAATTATCAGTAAAACCTACTTTGTATGGATGTGACCTTTTATGCATAGAGAAATGTCCCTAAGCGTTGATATTCGGAAAGTACTTTTCAAACAAATCTACACATAATTTTTGTGTATCACATCTAAATATTTCTAAAGATATCGGTGGCAAAAGTTTTGAAGGTTTGATTTCACGTATATCAAAAAATATGAAGTTCAGAGAACTAGGTATATAGATCACGTAGATCATCTTTTATCAATGCATGCTTTAGATTTCGGACGGTAGCATATATAGTATATAGGAGGCACCATCTCTAATAAAGAGTCTGGATTTGCTACCTGATGAATAGGATGGACGGCAGCACAAACAACCAACACCGCACCTCATCAACGGGAATGGGCATCGGAGCCCCAAGCCTATCAGCAGGCCTTGGTCACTGTTGGCCTCTCCGGCGCGTACAACCTGCTGAGTCCAGGCTTGGCGGCAATGCTATGGCCAAGCAAGTATCGTGTGCCGAACATTGTCAGCTTCAACGGGAACACTGACGCTGTTGAGTTCCTCGAGGTGTACCAAACTGCAGTATCCTCGGCGGTGGGGCGGTGAGGCCATCATGGCAAAAGGGCTGCCGTTGGTACTCTCTAGACTAGCTCGAAAGTGGTACCTCGGGCTGGGGCCTTGTTCTGTTTACTCATAGGAGTAGCTCCGCGACAAGTGTAGCAGCCACTTCCTAACCCACCAGAAAAAGGTCACCTCCGCAGATCTGTTCTCCCTCAAGCAAGCACATGGCGAGTCAATCCAGGACTTCATGCAATGCTTCGCTTAGGTGCAGTGCCAGATCCCGACATCACCGACAAAAGCGTATGCGAGGCCGCCCGCATGTGATCTATAATTTAGAACTAGCGGGGAAGCTTGATAGGAAGGAGCCAAAGAAGGTAGCTGAACTATTCGCCATCATGCGAACTACTCCAAGTCCGAAGATGGAAAAGCACGCAGGGAGGCCGAAACACACGCTCTTATGGCCTGGTCAGAGCCAAAGGCTGAAACCTACGATCGACGCATGCGAAGGCAGAAATGCATGTACCACCTAGAGGAAGAAGAACATCGACCCACCATGCAAGTGTGCGACATCGACCGAGGTTGTGCACCGGGCCGCGCCGAGTGGAGCGCATGTGATCAAGACCATCCACGTGATAGGCACGACCAAGGCTGGGTGTATGGAGGTAATCGCGAGTGAGGCCACAGCAGCAACGCCGGGCGTGGAGGCCGGAGGCCCGGAGGCGAGGACCACCACCGCAAGGTTTTCTATGAGCTTCATGGATGGACCTTCCACCACCGTAGAATATGACCTTGTTGCTTCTGCTTGTGTGAGCAAGGAGCGGGTGGCAATGCTAGGGAAGCGACCCACAGCGCAACCTCATGGTCATGGCAGAACACCAAGCCCTTCCATCTCCACCGCCCTTCTCGCTACTCGAATTAGCACCGTTGAAAAAGATCGAAGATCCACGGCGACACATCGTGCATATCATCACCGAAGGACATGCTCACACCTTCCCATCCAAGCAACAACGTTGAGTATACACTCGACAAGTCCAGCACATCGGCTCCCCCCCACCCACCGAGTTTCCCCCATTGGTCGATGTCATCGTGACATTTGGCCCAAAAGGCGCAACAGGGATCAGCCTCTCCCACCACGACGTGCTCGTCATCTCCGCCGTCATTAGCGATTGTGAAGTGCGGTGCATTTTGGTAGACAGAGGGAGTTATGCAGATATTATGTTCGCATCCACCCTCGTGGAAATAGGGGTAACACAGGCATGCCTCGCTCCTATAGGCATCCTGCTTCTCGGCTTTGGTGGCAAGCCAGTTCCCGCCTTGGGTAAGATCGAGCTCTCAGTGGAGTTCAAGGAAGGAGAGTGCATGCGCAGGGAGGACACTGTCTTTGATGTGATCGATATCCCCTACCAATACAATGTCATCTTCGGGTGGGACACACTGAACAAGTTCGGCGCCACCCCTCATCACGCTTTCCTCTGCATGAAAATCCTGGCCCCCTCCGGCATCATCACCATACGGGATAACCAAGACTTGTCTCAAAAGATAGGCAACAACATCCAGACGGCCATCCAGTATGTCCATACTGTCCATTCGGAAGACATGAGGACCGTGCTAGAGTCTCCTGACCCGCCAAAATCTGGATGGTGGGTTCCCAAGCCTAAACTTGATGGCAAGACACGCGTTGTACCACTTATGGAGCACGGCATGATCAAGATGGTGCATGTTGTGGCAAACCTCAACCCGATGGTCGCGGAAGCCCTTCTTGGCACACTCCGAGCCAATCATGACCTCTTCGCATGAGAGCACAAGGACCTCCCCGGCGTTCCCTGGGACATTAAACCCGCACCCCCTTAAGTAGAAACTCAGGGGAGGATGTGTGCAGAGCATCAAACCATGGCCCGAGAACATGTAGAAAAGCTTTGTAAGGCTGGAGTCATCCACGAGGTCATATACCCAGAATGGGTCACTAATCCCGTTCTCGTCGAGAAGGCCAACGAGAAGTGGTGCATTTGCGTCGACTACATCAACATCAACCGCGCATAACCAAAAGACAATTGCCCGCTTCCACCGATCGACCAACTGGTCGACGCCACCTCGAGATGCAATCTAATAAGTTTCCTTAATGCATACTCTAGATACCACCGGGTGTGGATGGCCAAGGATGATGAGGAGAAGACAAGTTTCATCACGCCCTCTTGAACATTCTGATATGTCCAAATGGCCTTTGGCCTCAAAAATGCTATGGCACCTTTGCACGACTCCTGTATAAAGCCCTCGCCCCGCGGATAGGGTGGAGCATCGAGGTGTACATCAACGATATAGTCATCAAGAGATCCCTGCCGGTGCCCATGCAACGGATTTACAAGAGATGTTCGACAACCTCTAGAAGGCGGGCATGAAGCTCAACCCAGAGAAATACGCTCCGGAGTCCAGGCCGGGAAGCTCCTCGGCTTCCACGTGTCAAATAGGGGATTGAGGACAACCCAGCAAAGATCCAAGCAGTCCTTGACATGCGGCTGCCGGAGAACATAAAGGAGATGCAGAAGCTAAAAGGACGCCTCGTTGCATTAGCGAGGTTCATTTTTCGTTCGGCGGAGAAAGGACTTCCATTCTTCAAAGCCCTGCGAGGGTCCTCCGGTTTCGAGTGGACAAAAGAAAGTCAAGCAGCCTTAGAAGCTCAAAACATACCTCACTTCATTGCCCCTGCTGTAGAGCCACGAACCCGGAGAGGCCCAATTGCTTTACTTGGCAGCCACCCCAGTCGCAGTGAGCATCATCCTAGCCAAGGAGGAAGACAAAGCTCAACACCCTGTGTGTCTCCAAAGCACTACAAGGAGCCAAGGCGCGATATACCAAGTTAGAAAAGCTTGTTTACACGCTTCTCATGGCATCACAAAAACTGAGGCACTACTTGCTCGCGCACCCAATGCACATGCCATCGGCCTTCTCAATCGGCGAGTCTTCACAATCAAGAAGCTTCAGGGGGCGTCGGCAAGTGGTCGGCTAAGCTTGCCCCATTCTCCATCAATTTCATGCCGAGGACTGCGATCAAGTCCCAGGTATTCGCAGACTGTGTGGTAGAATGGGCCCCGTCAAAGCGCCCAATCCCCCCAAACCCGTCCAACCCACTGTGGACCATCTCAATCGATGGCTCATGGTGCTCGAAAGCCACTAGTGCAGGCGCAATACTAGAGTCCCGAGAAGGTGTGCGTGACTCCTACAGTGTGCGCCTCAAGGTCAAGACCACAAACAACATGGCCGAGTACGAGGCTCTCCTTCTCAGCCTTCGGAGGCACGCGCCCCGGGCATATGAAGGGTGGTCATCAAGAGCGACTTACAACTTATCGCCGGCCACATCGACAAGAGCTACCAAGTTAAAAATCCTGAGATGGTGAAGTACTTAGCTCTCGCTTTGGCCATGGAGAAACACTTCATAGGCATCACCCCCCGCAGCATTCCACGCGCTGAAAACACTGATGCTGACAGCCTTGCGAGGACTGCTAGTATGAAGATGGAGATCCCACAAGGCACTTTAAATGAAGTTATCTTGGAGCCCACACTAAAGGGCTCCCTGAGGTAAGAAAAACACATAGGGCTGAGTCGTGAAGCTCACACCTGAGAAGACGAGCCTGTCCCACCATAGGCTCCTCCAGAGTTTGATGCGGTGAAAGGAACCTCCCGCACAAGACAGGAGCGCTACAGCATGCGGACGTGTGAAGGGTCATGCTCACCCCACATGGAGCCAAGAAAAACATGGGAGTGGCCCCGGATGCAATCTCGAACACGTCTGAATTCCTCGTGGGTCGGAGCATGGTAACCACACGCAGCGAACGTCTCAACGTGGCCACACTTGGCCACACTCAAGCAACCAAGAACCGGCTCGACAGAAGCCTGTGCATAATTGACTAAGTACCCCAGAACTGTAGCATGCACAACAGCAGCAATAGTAGGTACCTGATGCAGCTGGGCGACGATGTCACCTCTGCGGAGGCGTCAAGAGGGTGAGCAACAACGCCCAGCGAGCTAGCTAGCTCGCTCACCCCTGGTAGCAGCTACTGCTAGAGACGCCACCTCCTGCTAGCCCTTGGTATCGACAAGCCAATTCCCCCGAGAGTTGCGCCACCTTTAATGAAGAGTAGAGTGTAGTAATAATGGCCTCAGCCGCCTCGAGCTTCTCAGCGACCACAACCTTAGCACGCCTGAAGGCAAACTAGGCCTCGTCCAATGCCTGCGACATAGTAGAGGCCTCCAGCCGAGCGACCCTGCTCTCTTCCTGGCCCGCAAGATGTCCGCTTGAGCTGCAGAGATCTTCCAGTCCTAGTGCTATCGTACAGCTTGGGGCAGACACGCCCACCAAGCACGGCGGACGAGTCGGCCAGGAGGACGAGCTCGACTGCCCACCAGAAGAAGCGCCTCTCTACCCTCGAGCTAACAAGGCAATTAGGAAAGCGGACCCGTCACTTGCAGAGTGCGCGGAGGAAGCTCCTCTTGATTGCTTAGATCCTCCGCAGCCAAAGGCGATGGCAGTGGTGGCCCCAGCAATGATGGCTTCCTCGAATGCTCACAGCGCCTCTAGGTCCCCGAGGTATCAGGAGTCATCTCATCCTTCCTATCAAAGTACTAGAAGTCCACCTCGGGCGTCTCCGACGGTAGAAAGGGACTCTCCACCTCGACATCATCGTCGAGGTTGTCCTTGTAGTTAACAATGTGGCTCGCCTGAAGGTACCACCCAAGGACCCTTCCCGCGCCCTAGGTGGTAAAGGGGGCTGCAGGAGACGGCCCTGCTCTTGCCAGCGAGTGGGACCTAGGCGGAGAAGGAAGCTTGGTGGAGGCTGGGCGAGGCCGAGTCAAGCGTGTCAGCAAGCTTGAGGAAGGTGATGGAGGACACTTCCAAAGCTGCCTCTGCGCCACCCTAGAAAAGACGATCGAACGCTCAAGACATTCCAGTCTGAAGGCAAGGCAAGCACGGTTGCAACGGGGTTCCTTGATCGTCTCCTTATTACCAATGTACTCCTGTGGCATGACTGGCCCAAGTATAGCCACAACAGCATCCTCCCCTTCCTTGAGAGTTAGACCTATGGCCAAGTCCAAATCAAACACCAATATTGCTAATCTATCGCCATCAAATGAAAAGACAAGAATTTACGAAGTAAGAAACCTCACCCTCAGAGCGGGAGTAACCCGAGGTAGAAGGGTTCAAAGGTGATGCTCCCCTGAAGCATCACTGGGATGCTGAGGACCGGCGTGGAGAGATGGGGAATCGGGGTGGTGGATAGTTGCACACGATCCTGAAGGCAAGGCGGGGCGAAGGCAGCTAGTGGCAAATCAGGCACAGACGGCAGCAGTAGTACTCGAGGCGATGTCGATGACCCAAACACGCTCGTTGTTGTAGCATACAACCTGGCCACCACGAGTCGTGGTAGCGGGGCTCATGACCGACAGAGCGACGGCGGCTCGGCGCCACAAGGGAACATATGATTGTGGCTGTGCCTGCCCTGGCCTTGCCAGGCCCAGCGGAGCCTCGCAGTGTGCTGCCCCTCTCCGACACAATGGCGCCAACAGCAACAAAGGTGGGAGGTGTGCGCGGGGACAGGATGGCATAACAAAAGGAAGGGTGGTGGTGTCGGTTGATGGGGGCAGTAGCACTGGTAGTGATGTGGCCCACCGAGAGCAGAGGAACACGGGCGATAGCAGGGACCGATGTGGGGAGGCCCCAGCGGACGTCCCTAGGTGGAAACGGCGGCAGCACTCGCACTCGTGGCCGAGCTCAACGTCGACAGGACCGATGAGGTCACGGTGGCTAGGCTCAGCAACGGCAGCGACGGATCCCAAGTAGAAGGCGAAGACGGTGCCAGTTGGGGCAAGGAGAGAGCAAGGGGAGAGAGGGAGAGAACTGGCACTGGGGAGGGGGCTGCTTACATCATGGCCTCCCGGTCACGACCTAACCACTGGGCGGGCCAAGGCCCAGGCCGGGTGCTGGCCCAGGCTGGGTGCCGGCCCAGGCCGGGTGCAGGCCCAAGCTAGGGGCAAGGTAGGCTGAGAGCAAGGCAAGCTAGGAAATAAAAATAAGGAGAGAAAGGAAAAAGAAGAAGAAAAGGGGGGAGAAAAGGAGGATAAAAAGAGAAAAATCTATACCTCCATCTAATAGGAGGCTCCACCTTTCGTACCCCCAGGGGTAATCGTGCAACTCCGGACCTCAGCCCCTTATTGAAATACAGATCACATGTCAACCACTAACTTCGACGTGGGGAAGATGGAGTCCTAATGATCAACTCAGACAGTGTGCTAACCCCGCAAGAAACGGTGTGCCGGCTCGGGCGCTCGCCATCCGATCACCCGAATTGTTGAGGGCCTACTGTTGGAAGGGTGTCTGCGTGCTACCCCTAAACCGATGATCCATAATTAAGTGCTATGTAAATAGTCTAAAAACTACGCCCGTGAATGTTTGGTATCCTCAAGGGGCAAATTTATAAATTCCTTACCTCCATCCCACCTCCTTCTCTATAATATAGCCTCAAGGGAAAGATGGGGGATCCATTTTTCTCATTTCTGCATTTGAAAGCCCTAATTGTGAGAGAAATACAAACGGGTTCGCTAGGCCTAGCTTTACTCGCCACCTTCTGCCTCGAGTCCCTATGCGCACCCTCGTAGGCCTACGTAACCAAATAGGGTTGCCTCTCATACATCATCTAGGCTCATATCTACGACAAGAATTACACGTATGGCAGCACATTTGCATGACAAATGATGGATTCTTCTTTCATGGGAAGATATCGTATTTTCTCTAAGTTTTGATCTTTGAAAGTTAAGACAATGATGTTGCACCGGGATATCCTTTGTATGTCCGCTTCTCCGGTGGCAGCACTTTGTCTACCTCTAAAAATAATGTGAATGTGAAAAGAGGAAGCATTTTATAATTAAATTAACTAACATGTTGTACCACGTAATTGCACAGGAAACGTCTAAGTATGTATTATTATGCTATTTAAAATAATACCAGATTAACAGTCGGATGTCTTATTTGTACGTTATCAGTACGCAGAATGGAAGCTTGACTCACGAGCTTGCCTGCGAGTTGTTTGCATATGATATTAGATCAGTATGTGGACTTAATCGAGCTCACTATATTCAGAAATATGGAAGTATGTTGAGACAGTCGCTCGGTCATTTGTAATGAGGTGGTAGATTATTTGTAGAGTGAAGTGCACCATTAGTCCGCAAACTATTATTGTTTGGAAAGTTTAGTTCAGGAACTGAAAAACTGCATGGTCATCTTCTTAAACTGATTTAAGTGACTCACTTAGGTAAAAAATGCACAGCGTGGCAAATATGTGCCAACGTGGCGCTTCGACATGGCTGGGCTTTTCATGTTTTCCTCTCCCTTCTCTCACTTCACTCACTACCATGTGGGACCCACATGTAAGTATCTTCTTCAACCTTGGTACATCAGCGTCTACTCCCGCACGAATCTTAGCATGCACATCTCTCCCTGTCAAGGAAACAGACCGAACCATTTCTTCTGCACTCCCCCAACTCACATCTGTCCTAGACTTCCTACTTAGATCTGGTTGCCCACCATCACCACCACGCCATGGACTCCACCCATTCCTCCCACTCCTCCGTCTCCACCGCCGCCGACGAAGACGACGATGATCTGTTCGCCGCCTCGGCCACAGAGCCCTCAGCCCCGTCCCCTCCGGCGTAGGCGCCGACTCCGCGAGCGTCAGCGTCCAAGGTGCTTGAGCAAGCGCCCGAGGTGCTCCCCTGCCACGCCGCGGACTTGCCGCTCTCACCTCCTCGTCTCCAACATCAAGGTCTGGGACCCCTGCCACGTGCTCCTCCCCCCGTCATCACCGCACCAGCGCCACCCGCAGCAGGGGAGGGCAGAGGCGCCAATGGAGGTGGTGCTCGTCAGCAAGGCGAGTGCGCGTCCGCCATGCGCCCGGACCTGGTAGGTGGGCGGTGGCCGGTGGCGACCCTCACAACATGCGGGGAGAGGCAGGTGCACACACTGTCTGTGTTCTTGCGCTCCCGTGGCTCGCGGCTGGCCGCCACATACGCCTCCCCACTCGACCGCGCCCGCGCCACTGCCACACTCATCTGCCGGGTGAGCATTTAGCCTCACAAGGCGCAAAAGGAAAGCCAGATGCAGCTGACTACCCACAAAGTAACACCTAACAAGGTAACAAAGCAGTCAGAGCATTTCACGAGAGGAAGATGCGGCTTCGTCCTTCGGCGTGTAGAAGATGAACTTGAAGATCCATCCATGGCGAGATTTGGCGCGGGCTAGGGAGTCAGCGCAAGCTAGGGATTGGAGGTTTGGGGATTGGATGTTTGGGATGGGGATTGGAGAAGAAAGCAAATCAACAAGGCGGTTTTGCATATATACCCGACCCCACATGCAAAGGATGAGCCACATCTGAGCCACGTTGGCACTCATTTTTGGACCTAAGTGAGTCAGTTAAACCAGTTTACAGAGACGACCATGCAGTTTTTCAGTTCCTGGACTAAACTGTCCAAACGCTAATGTTTGCAGACTAATGGTGCACTTCACTCTTATTTGTACATGACATTAGATTATTTGGAGTTAATGTTCGGATCACAATTAGCAGATTGCTTGTATGTTATTTTTGATCAATATATGGAGTTAAGGTTTAAATCACCGATCATTGATATTAGATCATTATACGGACTGAAAAGCTCAGGTATCTTTTTTTAGGAGGTATAAAATTATGAGTATCTATTAGCAGTGGGCCATTGATAATTAAGGTGCACTGGATCAATATCCGATGATGTTTAGTTACAGTTATGAAGATCTATCGCGTGTGGTCATTAATAATAAATGTCCACCAGATCAATGGCCAGATGATGTTTAGGTGCAGTTATGAAAATTTATGGGTTGTAAATTTTTTAGGTACAATTATGAAGATCTGGCGGCTGTGATTTATTTAGGTACAGTTACGGTGATCTATTAGCTATGATCTATAGAGATACAGTTACGATGATCTAATGATTGTGATTTGGTTAGATCCAGTTATGATGGTCCATCGGCTACGATTTATCTAAGTACGGTTATGAAGACAAACCGTCGTGATACACTAATAAAAAGACGTAAGATGTTTTACTTTTTGTTGAGAATTTTTAGCATATCTATCTTATTTCTAGTTAACCCGCCATATACCTTTAATCTCAGACAAGTATGTCGAGCAGGATCACCCACATAATACTGTATGAGATAAATCGGGCAAAGTCGAGACAACACATTGCTAGAACGCGAACCAAAGAGGCCCATGATTTTCCGTGGAACATTTGCCTGGCTTTGGTATACACATAAAATAGTTTAACTTTCAATATCAACCAATAAATTTATGTCGTACATAATTCCAACAACTGTACGTACCTAAGTACTCAGATCGTATCATTAGCATCCAAGCGTGTTAGCGAAGATATATACTCCATCAGTTCGTGATAGATCGATGAATGAATTAATTAAAAGATATCGATGGAACAGAAAAATCATTAAAAAACAGTGCGGGTTCCTTTTCGATCCATCAAAACGGCGTTCGTTGAGGTGGTTAATCAATGTCTGATCCCCAGCTAATGGGGTCGTGTTATGCTATAATTTCCCTTGCTTTGTGGCCGTCGCCGTCACGATTAGTGGCCATATGTTTTTCACCAAAAAGCCCTTTCTAATTAATTATTTCTCTAGCTAGCTAGGGCTCCATCGATCTCACTCTCAGACGATAGATCGATGGATGGTCATGGCTCATGCTTATGCTTGCAACCACTAACAGTAGTAGGTAGGGTAACCCCCTCTATTATTCTCCAAGGGAATTAGGTAGGGGTAGCATAATGGTGGGAAATTCCTTAATTATATGCCATCTAATGTGGGAATTAGAGATAACTCCCACATGGACACCATGAATCCAACCCATCCTAAACGTGGCTATCCTATATATATATTATTTTGGTCATATATGATAAGTAACAATGCTCACATAAAGGATTAATAAATAAAATAGACATGCCGAAAATTTTCATTAAAAAGCAAAAATATTATGCCATTAATATGCTAGTCTCTCTTTTTATTATTATACCACGACCGATCGATATTTGTAAATGTACCTAAATAAATCATAGTCGTACCTAACCAAATCACGATTAGTAGATCTTCATGACTGTACCTCAACGGATTACAGCTAATAGATCATCATAACTATACATCAACGTACCACAGCTCATAGATCATCATCATCATAACTATACCTCAACAGATTATAGCCAATAGATCATCGTAACTATATATCAACATATCATAGTCAATAGATCTTCGTAAACTAAATAGACCACAACACAATAAATTTTCATAACAACACCAACACATCAACCAACCATTGATCTGGTATAATGGACCACAACTGATAGATCTTCATAACTATACATCAACATTATCTGCCATTAATCCGGTGTACCTTAATTATAAATATCCCTGAGCCGATAGATATTTATAATTTTACACCTCGTAAAAAAGTTACCCAAGCTCTAAGTCTACATATTGATCTAATACAATGACATGCGATTTGAATCTTACCTCTCTATATTGTTGTAATATCGCATACCAAGAATCGACTAAATTGTGTGATTTGAACTTTAGTTCCAAGTGATCCAATGTCATGTACAATCAATCCGTTGATGCAGTACAAATGACCAAGCATCCGTCTCGATATACTTTATACTTTTAGGTACGGTGAGCTCGTTTAATTTTACGTACTAATATGATATCACGCAACACTGGCGATATTAACATGTATTGATAACACAAATAAACTACCTGCCAATATACGTACAAACTATAGACTGGCTGACACGTGATTCGAACTTTAGTTATGCGTATTGATATAATATCTTGTACAATCGGCACAACCGATGATAATTTGGTGTTTTTGCAAATAGTATAATAATATATACCTATGTGAATTAATAAAATTAAAGAGGATTAACGACGTTCTTGTGCAATTGCGCAGAAAACCATACTAGTTATGTTTAAAATTAGTATTATATTCCCGCACAATTGCGCATGTCATGACGTGCTCGTTGTGTTTAAAATTAATATTCAGTCTTAAAAAGAAAGGTCAAATTAAAAATTTATCCATAAAAATGAACGCTTTTTTACAAATGGTCGTATTTTAGCTGTAGTGGTTCAATATGGTCTGTTCTGATTTCTGAAATTACGTCTGACTCGTCCTCTAAGTTACAGCCGTGGCAATTGGTTAATTGTGGCTTTTTCGTGTTGACAAGGCCAAGATATACAATTTACCAGGCCAGCTGGTTTGACATAGCTTAACCCTAAACACGATCTATAGACATATTGAGGGCATATTTGGAACTCGTGAATTGCGTAGAACTCCACAGGAAATAATCCAATCCCTTCATAAATTTAGGCTTTGTTTGACATTACACGCGATAGATCGTGATAAATTATTTTTAGATAATTTAGTGTTTGACTACCTGTTTTTCTTAGTCAAGTTATTAACGGATATGTTTTGTATTTTTACGGTCGAGACCATTTTAGATGAAAGGTGATAGGACAATCGACGGATAACATAATACATCTACATTCAGTTTTTATTTACCTAGAACGTCAATGATTTTGTTACTTAATTTTCACACATTAGCTTAAAAATAAACATATCACAATAAATTCAGCAACCACATACGGACCGAGCCTTATACCAATTTTCCACGTTTTAAATGGACGCACTGTGCTCCTGTCCAGCTCCGATCTTTGCATTAGCTAGCGTCATGCTACAGCACAAAAACTATACATGACATGCGCTTTCTCTATCTTTTTTTAAGATCTGAGGATTACACTGAAATATAGCACACTTACTATTCGCTAGTAGTGCTTTTCCCCCCTTTTTGACTTTCCAATTCTAGGAAATTCAACTTTATTGGGGATCTTGAGTCACGCTGATTGTTAGTTTCAGCTTTCATGAGCTTATACTCGATTGGACTTACCAAGGGTTAATTTGAACTAGTAGAATCTTGGGCCATTGTTCAATCAAGGATTAGTGACTGAATCATCATCAAAGAGACTTCAATATCTGGTGAACAATTGGTCTTCCATCTTCATTTGCATTCAAATGAGCATGATATCAACTCTATAAAGTTTTTTCTCTTTTTATTTCTAGTCATACATTCACCAAACAAGCTTGCTAGAGAAAGTAACACTGGTAGGTGTCACGATATGCAACATAGCATTCACGCTCTAAAAGCTAGCACGTGCCACAAAGTTACATGGCCTCCAAAACGACCTTCGTTACTACAGAAATGCGTATCCTAGACCTCACATCTCAGTCTATTATTGACAACAGTTTGTGATAAGTACAATCTCAGCCGATTAATGAGAAAGAACCTGCTAAATAAAATTAACCGTGAGAGATGACAAGAGATCTCAGACGGCTGATAAAAAGCCCGTTCGAAGCATTACCTCAGACGATTGAAAAAATCCAACTGTCTGGGATAATAGCATTATCTCAGACATTTGACTTTCAGAACCGTCCCTAATATTATACAGACAATTTGTTGAAGGGAACAGAGTGAGCTATTGTCATTATCTCAGTCAGTTCTTACTTTGAACTGTCTGAGATCTATTATTCACCTATTTAAGGAGTACAGCCAAACAGAGTTCTAGGTGTTAGATCATTCAATTCTTACGGCTGGTTGATGGAGTTGGGATTTTGAGGTGATTTTGTTGGAGAAAATCATTTATTGATATATGCATTTAGTCTTGCTAATCTAAGGTTTGCAATTAGTTGTAGTTAGTTGCATTCTTTTAAGATTGTATTGGTAATTAAATAGAGATTTCAAGATATATGGTTGTTTAGATATTAGTGATGTAGGTTAGTAATTTGCTCTACTTAATTAATTACATTAATATATATATATATGTGTGTGTGTACATGTTGAATTAGCAATTGAAGATTATTGATTTAATTTTTTTCTTACTTAACTTAAGTAAGAATGCGGTGCATATATTAATATTAATTAATATATTATTTCTATGTACATGTATACCTATGTTTAACACTTAATTGTTATATATCAATGTGAATAAACACTATAATATTTTGTTTTGTGCGTAACATATAGATGGACGGAACGTGGATGTCTGTTGAGAACCGTGCGGCTGAAGAATACATCAATGGTGTCAAACGAGCTGTCAAAGAGGAATGGTTAATAAGAGGGAAGAGTGGAATAATGAGAAAGTGTTTAAGAATTCAACTCATATCGAGGCACACTTCATTAAGAGGGGTTTCAAGGGTATACATGTTGGACTAATTACAGTGAAATGCAGATTGTACATGAAGATGGTAATAACAAGATCGCCGATGAAGTCAATGATGTGCTAGATAATGGCGACTGTATTGCTTTCGATCAAATGCAAGATGATGATGATCAAGATGATGACAATCTAGACCAGATGCTGCGGGATGCGGAAGGGAACCTTGATGATGAGTAGGAGTAAAATAAATTCTTGGGCTTGATGGGGGACTCGAAGAAACCTCTATTCCTAGACTGTAAGAAAAATACACAAGATTGTCATCAGTGCTACAACTGTTGTAATTGAAGACAAGCAATAGTTTGGTCGGACAAGAGTTTCACGGTGTTGTTGGGTTTCCTAGAGGACATGCTTCCGAAGGAAAATCAGTTGCCGAAAGTAACCTGCAAAGCCAAGAAGGTGATTTGTCCATTAAGAATGAAAGTAGAAAGAATACATGCATGTTCGAACAATTTTATCCTCTACCTTAAAGAGTATGAAAACTTGCATACATGTCCTTTGTGCAAATTGTGCCGATACAAGCGTAAGAATTAGTCAGATGATGAGGTGGCAGACAACATCGAGTTAAAGAAAGGTACTTCTGCCAAGGTTGTCTGGTATCTGTCGATAATTCCCCATCTGAAGTGGTTATTTGCGAAGCCAAAGAGGCAAAACTGATGCGCTGGCATACTTAAAAGCATAAGAATGATGGAATGCTAAGACACCCTGCTGATTCTTTACAGCGGAGAAACATCAATAGGAGATTTGGTGTGTTTGTGTGGAGCCGAGGAATGTAAGGTTTGTGCTATGTACGGATGGGATGAATCCATTTGTTAACATGAGTAGCCGACACAGCACTTGGCCCATTAATCTGTGTACGTACAACCTTCCACCTTAGCTGTGCATAAAGCGGAAGTACATTATGATGACCATACTTATCGAAAGTTCGAAGCAACCTAGGATCGATCTTAATGTGTACCTTGCAACATTGATGGAAGATCTGAAGATTTTATGAGAAGGTGGTGTACAGGTCTAGGATTCGAAGAAATGTGAGAACTTCACCATATGCAGCTTGCTGTTCTTGATCGTCAATAATTATCCTATCTTTACTAACATGCCGGGCTAGATTATAAAAAGACGTAAAGTTTGTGTTCAATACATAGATGATGCAACAAGTGTTTGGCTAAACAACTCACGCAAAATAGTGTACATGCATCACTATACATTCATTTGGCGGAATCACCTATACCGCATGATGAAGGATTAATTTGACAGGACCAATGAGAATGGATCAGCTGCAAGAAATTTAAGAGGGACGAAAGTTTATGATATGGCTATGAATATCGATGTAATGTTTGGAAAGAGATGTAAATCAAAGAAGTCCAGTGAGAAGACCATCTAGAAGAAAAGATCTATACTTTAGGATTACCTTACTAGAAGCACCTGGAAGTTTGCCACTGCATCGATGCGAACCATCTAGGATGAATGTTACCACAGATGGTTCATATGACCAACCATTTGAGATAACCTAATATCTTCAACGGTTCGGACTTAGAACCGTCTGGGATAAGTGTTATCACAGATAGTTCGTCCGCTGAACCTTTTGTGATAAGATTTCATATAAAATTCAGCTAGGGTTTCCCACGCCCCTCACACAAAAATTCATGAAGTCCCAGCCCATGCCAGCGTGACTTTCGCCACGAACCGCGTGTCGCCGCCTCCGATTGTTACCGAGCACTGCACCCAATCGTCATTGTCATCGAGCACGAGTCGCCTCAACCACCGCCGCCCCGTGCAGCCCCGACCCCTGCCCCGCCGATCATCATTGACCACTGTTGGGAAGAAGAGGCCGAGGAGGAGGAGGCCCCGACCGCTATCCCAACCTCTGCCATGATCGCTGCCCCCTACCGCGGCCACCACTATCACCGAGAACGTTGTGAGGAGGAAGAGGCCTCGACCGCTGCCCCGACTGCCGCCACAACCACCAGGAGGAGGTTGACACGGCCGTACCCAAGCCCGTCCTAAGCACCTCGCCTAACCCGTCGCGCCGACCACCGACCGCAATGTGAGACCACCTCAATCCCCTCCCTCTCCCATATGTTTGTGGATGTGGATGTGGATTTGTGAAGATTAGTACCCTAGGTTAGGGATTGGTCGATTAAATTGGATGAAATTGTATGAAATCAGAATAGTTTCTGTGGCGTACCCGGTTTTTAAGCCGGATACTCCCTTGTGATTACTGTACCGGTCCCTGGATCAGTAGCCGATACACACAAGTTAACCTGTATATTATTGACATACATATGAATTTAAGTAAATAGACCGTCAAGGTCGAATGTCTGATACCTGTAGCCCAATGACTGTAAATTTGCAGTGGAAAAAACAAGCGATGATGTGGCCCAGCAATATGCCGTACCCATCAGGCAACTGGCTGGGGTTTCGCCCTAGCTTTCGCGTTCGTAATCGTATCCTCGGATGTGATATCTCTTCTGTCTGGCCAAATCAACAAGCCAGTTGAGTACGTTGAATGTACTTGCAAGCTATTCCCACAGGAGAATTATACAACAATATCTCATGCAAGGTGTAATTCAAGGAATAGCTCTATCCTAAGTTGCTTGTTGTGCGGAAATGTAAGTTTTCAATTTAAATACGAGAATAGTAGATTTCAAAGCAGTTTTGTAAATCAGAGCAATTAAAAGCAACAAAAACTTCTCTTGAGGTAGACCCGGCTACCTCCTTTTCATCACCTATGAGGACTCAGTCCATACTACCCCGGGCAGTATGACTAGCCTCCTCGTTTCATTGCTCAGCTCGTACTATCCCGGACAGTACAGCTGGCCTCCTCAACGCAGAGCTCAACCCGTGCTATCCCGGATAGCTCGGCTAGCCTCCACTTAACTCAATGCCTAGCCCGTACTGTCCCGGATAGTACGGCTAGCATCCTCCTCCTGCAATTCCTTGCTACCAGCCGTGTAGCGTAAATTGCACTCTGTGGACACATCATGCCCACATCCTTAATCCCTTTCCTAAGCTTTCACAAACAAAAATTAGTCTAACCAGTGTGTGGCCTTGCCAGTTCATGTCCATGACCGAGGACGCGGCTATTCGAATAGTTTTTAACACTCTGCAGAGGTTGTACGGCTTTACCCACAAGATGTAAGTCACCCTTGTTGCCATGGCCAAATGAGCACTCTTCACAAGGAGTGCCGGCAGGGTTATTACAACGAGACCCTTCGCTCGTGTTCACACTAGAGCCGGACCCGCTAGGTGGGTAACCCAACTTTTGCATCCCGGATGACAAAAATGGGACTTTCCACCTGTGTGTCGAACCTATGTACACGTACCACGTGGAACTCACTGAGAGCTTTACCTCCACACAGTACCGTGAAGATCCTCTAGGGATCCCAAATCCACCCTAGCACATCACCCTAACTTCCCACGGTTCTGAGCTCTAGCATTAGACAGGGTACCAAATCAAGTCCTTCCCATAAAGGGCATGTGGACGTATGGTGTGGAACTGATTTAGCGGCACTTAGGTTCGGTCCTTAATCGATTCGAGCAAGACTCCAGTTTCAACCCTTCACCTCAGGTAGCTACCGGCTACCCTACCATTCCATGCTCATCACCTCAAGTAGCAACCGGCTACTCTACCATCCTCCAACTCCCCTTAGCATTCTTACTCGAATCAAAATTCCTCCATCATTTCATTTGGGGTTTTTGGCAAACATTGATTTCAAAAGGTCTCCTCGGTGTGCATTTGCAAACCGAGGGTTTGTATTTCCATGTAACCGTTTAAAACTTGGTTTTCAACTATAGCAGGGCTAAGCACGGCTAATGCCTATATTCTTACTATTCAGTTGGTCGTATATCTACCAACTAAATATATCTAAGGGTACGAGAGTCGGATTTCCAGACCTACCTCAGGTGCATCTACTAGGTATAACTAATCTAGCATAGAATAACGTTTATATTCTCTTAGCATGCAAGGTTCGCAAACAACATATCAAACATATGGGATTCAACATGATCAAAGTGGGAATGCTTGCCTGGCAATGTTGTCCGGTGCTCGGCCTTGAACCCGATTCGATAATTATCTGAATTCCTTCGCGTGATATCTTCTAACGTCGGTATCTACACGTCGAAGGAACGGCGAATAAATTAACGATGTAGGAAAGAATCAAGAACATCGAACGCAAAACCAGAATATTCAATCCATGCAACCGAAATGCGTTGGATTAGCTATTGTGATTTCATGGAGCTTTAAAATGATAGCGATGGTACTTTAGGTTATCCCGACAAAGGTATCCACTCTAGGCTTCTGTCGCGTTAGGGTTCCAGTGCCTCGGAAGATTGTTAGGGTTTGAGGAACATAGCCAGGTATTACCACTTAGCAGAATGCTAATCGTGTT
The DNA here is from genome assembly GCA_019208055.1 of Stipa capillata. NCBI lineage: Eukaryota > Viridiplantae > Streptophyta > Magnoliopsida > Poales > Poaceae > Stipa > Stipa capillata. The sequence continues at coordinate 133,800 of JAGXJF010002006.1, read as the reverse complement.
GTGGTTTCTTTGCTAGGGTTTTCTAGACTCTCCTCGTGAACTTTGCTAACAGGGTCACGGCTTTAAGGGTTAAACGGGGGTATGCTTTATTTCTTGATTTGGTCTAATCCATGCATACACCAAGGGTTTTCAAGACTACAAGCTAACCCTAAACCATTTGTACACTGCTATATGCAACTAGCTAGGTTTTATGGGTAAGCCGTACCGATCGGTTAACTTGGTTTAAGTACAGAGAAAGTTCTAGGCGTAAGAGATGCATATCTCGAATTAACATGCGTTGATAATGAAAGTTGGAAACGAGTTTAAATGAGTGCAGAGGCATTAGAGAGGTTGGTAAAATATCCATATTCTACCCTAAATTCCCTGTAACATGTCCTGGTCATTTGATTTAAAAAGGAGAACAATTTATTAAGTGCATATATTTGTTTGTATTCGAACCATTAGGAATTTTGAAAGGGTTTCCTTATGAAAAAGTTGGGGAATGATTTTAGAATCCCAGAACCGGAAAAACAATTTTAAAAACTGGTCTGGCCATGCCGGAACCGGCTGAACCAGTGCATCGGCTGGTTTTGACTAAACCAGCTGGTTTTTCTGCTAATAAGAGTGACGTCGAAGACGGGTTTGCGAAAGGTGCATCTAGTGACGGAAGGTGAAAACAGAGGCGGCCTTAGGAGAAATTACGCCTTCGGCATTGAGGAGCTCGGCTACCATTGCTGCTGTCGGTTAGAGCTCGTGGAGAGGGGAAAGATCACCGGGGCGAGATGCGGAAGGTTGGGGATGGTGTCCTGGCATGGCAAGAGTCGTCGGCGAGCTCAAGGCGGCGGCGCAACAGAAATAGATGCGCCCCTGATGGTACCTTCCACCGGCGGCGTGTGGTGGCGAGCTAATTTCTCACGGCCACCATGGCGAGCACGGGCGGCCGAGATCCCACCGGTGATGAGCGGCGACTCGGTGGCTGCTCGGGAGCTTCTCGGCTTGGCGGCAGGCGATGCGTCCGGTGGCAGTGTTAGCGGTGGGGAGATGCCGGAGCGAGCGGGGCGGTCTCGGGGCTAGGAGGCCACCGGCGGCGGCGGCGAGAAAGCAGGGAAGGTGCCGGCAGTTAGGCAGCTTGAGAAAGGCCTCAAGAGCTTGCCGCCGTTGTTTTGCGACTTGGGCGATTGGCAGCGGCGCAGCTCCTGATTGGCGAAGGAAGGTGTGGGGCGGCAAGACGGACCCGACGGCGGTGCTGCGGAGAGGATGCGGAAGCGGCGGGGCTTCCGGAATGGCGGTCCGGGGCAGTTCCAGCGAGCGCGGTGACAGTTTGTCCCACGGCGGCGGATCTCGGGAGCTACTCGCTGGAGAACTCGGCGGTGACGAGGGGTGAAGAAATGGGGAAAGAGGGAGGAGCTTGGGCTCCAGAGCTGAGCTTGGCTTGAAGAAGTGAGGGGAGGAGAGCTCTGGGGCAGCTTGGGTAGGGGAGGTTGGGAGCAGGGGAGATGTGCCGCAGCTCAGTTCTGATGAGGAGGAGAGCTTAGAGTAGCTCGGGCGTGGGGATGAAGGGCGGTGGAGCTGCTCGGGCGTGGGGATGAAGGGCGGTGGAGCTGCTCGGTTGAAGGGAGCAGAGGAGATGGGGATGAACAACTGAGGAATGGAGGCGCCTGAAGTGGGGAAGAAGAAGAGAGTGAAGTGACCCGGTTTGTGCTGTGGTGGTGAGAAAAAGGGAGAGCTCGGTTACTTGAGAAGCAGAGCAAGCTCGGCTGCCAGGAGGAAGATGAAGAATGGGGAACAGCTCGGGTGGTGAAGGAAATAGAGATTGGGCGTAGGGGCTGAGCTTGAGCACTCGGTTTGGTGAGGGATGGATAAGGTGGCAGATAGCTCGGGCAGTGACTGAGCTCAGGCACGGGATTGAGGAGACGTAGCTGCGGCAGAAATGCGGGGAGGCAGGCGAGATGGCACATGGCCGAGGGTGCGTGGCGACGCCGATAGCGGCGGGAATCTGGTCGGAACTGCTGCTGGTTTGGCACCGATTTCATACTAGTTGTGCTGCCGTGTCAAGAAGGAGTAGTGCTCGTGGCAGCTGAGAGAGAAAGAGAGTGGAGGGAGGAGGAAGAAAGGATGGGAAGATGAATATGGCGAGTGGGACCAGGGCCCACTAGTAGGGAGACATGAGGAAGTCGGTTGGTACACTCTTGTGGATTTAGCAGGGAAAAGGGGCAATGAGTTCAATAGGAAATCAATTGAGAACACCGTGCATTTTTCTTGGCTTTTTGTCTGACTTGTTCATCTAGAATCTAATAGCACAAGGAGTAGGGTTTAATTATAAAAGATGGGTTCCAGATAACCAATAGTGCTTCTCAAGGACTAGGGGCTTCTTTTAAATAGTAGTGATGAAATTGAGTTCTGAATTGAATTCTATCTTTGAAGTTTCTAACAAGGACACGGTTGGTTGATCATGTGTTTGAGCTAATCATGCTGAGTATTTCACTTACAAGTTTTTGGGAATCTTTTGAAGCTTAATACAAAAGGGTTTCCTATTAAATTTCAAAAATGCATTGAGATGAGACTTAAAGGATCTTGGGGCTTTTGAATTGATATCCTCGTGTTACTTCTGGAATAGGTTGGGGATATGTCTGTACCAAATAATTTATGAGAGATGGTTTGGTTTCAGGAAGGATATAAGATTTAAGATTAGAGTTTCACCTGAACATTCAGCGAGAAGGAGGGTTAGGGAAACATGGTTGCGGGGATCGAAATGACGAGGAAGAATTAATCGTAAGATCGAGCTAGGGTTTTGATCCGTAATTCGGGAAGGAGGGGTGAGGGTTTTGCGTATGCGCGTATATACAAAAACGGTATATATGTGCACACACCCGCGATAGGATATGGCGAAACAGGTGGTAGAAGATCATAGCGTTTGGGTGTGGTTTGTGCCATATATACGCTCAATTTTGCAACGGTACCGCATGGTAGACGAACATACGCAGCTACACATGTGGGGTACATGCGTATGGGAAATTGCAGGTTTACATATGCAGGCTTGTGAATAACCCGATAGGGTAGAAGACGGGTGGAGGTCGCCTTGCGTCGAGGGACGTATGGTGGAAACGGATGAAGAGATAGTCGTGATGAAAACTTTTGATCACATGTGTCAAGGGGGAAGGAGATCACATGGTAATTATATCCGTCGACGATATTGTTGCGAGAGAGACAACAAGTTTTTAATTAGGTTTCATTACGAGAATATTGTTGTTAGCGCAAAAAGTTTTTTTATTGGCCCTAATTTTCGGGTTTTGGGAAATCGGGGTGTGACAGTTTCTCATGATCAATTTTTAGTAGTTGTATATTCATTATTCTGTGAATTAAGTTATATAACATTATTAGTGCAACAAGCAATTTGTAAAAAATTAAGTTGTATAATATTTTGATTAAATTTCATGCAACTAAGTCGATTTGAAATTCTGATCAAATTTCATGCAACAAGATATTTCTATTATAAATTAAGTAGAATTAAAATTTAATTGAATTACTTCTTTATTTATAATCCTATTCATTTAAGATATTTATATTACTTCTGTCATTTACTAAGTAGTGATTAACATGCCTTCTAAACATATGAGCATACTAATTTTAACCGATGCTGATATGCAAGTTTGAATTAATTTATGTCTTTTAAAATATTATTATTTGTTGTAATTTCTTAAAATTACTTGTGTTATTTATTATTAACATATTTTATTAAATTATTTATAATTGGTTGTGTTTTAAATATATTTTTCAGAAGATGTCATCGGATCATTCATCACCTTCGTCGTCACCGCCACCGAGAGAGCCTAAGTCCTCCACGGCAAAGCGGAGGCACCAAGGTAGGATAGCAACTAGCAGCCCTTGATTAGAAATGACATCAACAAGATCGAGCCTGAGTCGGGGGTTCCAACTAAGTCTAATGATATAAGGAAGGCTTTCGTCACAATCTGCGGGATAGTTGGACGGGAACACGTCGACATCAACTATGAGAGCTAGAATATGCTGACCTTTCCTGAGCACGCCTCTTTGGGAGGCTAAAATATTAAAGTACTTCGTTGTCTCGGAACAATTGTGAAACGAGCTATGTTGCATTCACTGGGAAAGGCCTAGAAGACATTTAAGTCCACGCTCAGGCAAGAATATGTCTATAAGGAGGGATGGAGCCCTTCCAGAAGTACTCTCTAATTACTCCTGAACGGTGGCAATAGTACACGGCGATGAAGATGACAAATGAATTTCGGCGTATGGGTGAAGCAAACAGGGTCCTCACGAAAAGAAACAAGAACACCCACTAAGTCGGGACCGGAGGGTACGTAGGTAAAAAATGGGTTTTGAGGAAGAGGACAAGGAGGCATCACAAGGGAATGCCCCCCTGAGATTTATCGACATCATAAATGAGCGCGCCCAGAACTGGATAAGACCGAGGACATCCACCTCAAGTTCAGGCGTCGTTGTCATTGAAAACCTTGCCGACGAGGAAGTAGCCAGATGCTTGGTAAGATATTGAACTACCTAACTTGTACTTAATCCATAACATCCAATTGAAATAACCTTCCAGACTCTTGCAGGTCAAATTGAGTGTACAATCTACTCAGTTCTCCCTCACGAGAGATATATTCAACACTACATAGGAACCCTGGAGCACCCAGGTCACTTGTGGTGCCTAGGGTCAAAGGTTGGGCATAGAGCGGGAGTCCCAAAGGACTTAGAGGCGAAGCAGAGGCGAAACGAGCCAAAGAGCAGGAAAAAATGAATGACTCGAACAACAACTACGTCAAGAGGTAAGATAAGACGTGCATGAGGACCTTCGTGAGGGAATGCACGAGGAGGTTAGAAGGACACTTAGAGGAGCAGGAGCGGGATTACATGAAATTGCAACCCCAATCCCAAACCGTTGTTTTGGACGGCCCTGGTAATAGGATCAATCATATCATGTTGACAACTATCATAGGTGATTGAGGAAGAGAGTGTGTAGGTATACCTCTTTCCTTCATTACCTTATCATAATATTTCTTGACCTTGGGTTTGAGTTCATACATCCCTGGTTTAAGTTTAGGCTTTTCATTCTCATCAAATTCAATGTTCCAACATGCATGGTTATTATAAATCCTATCCAATAATTCTCTTACCTCACCTAGAGTTTTTCCTATTATAAATCCTTGTGCACAATGATCTAGATGAGCCTTATTATCAAAATTCAAACCTATATAAAAAGATTCAATAAGAACATGTTGAGAAAAATTATGAACAGGACAAACTCTAAGCAATCTATTAAATCTCCCCAAGCTTTAGGCAAAAGCTCACCTTTTTGCCTAAATTTGATTATCTTTTCTCTATATTTAGTAGTTTTGCAAAGAGAATAATAGTTCTTAATAAAAACAGCAAAACATTGACTCCAGTCTTTAATACTGCAAGGATCTAGAGAGCAAAACCATTTATGAGCTTCACCTTGCAAGGAAGAAGAAAAAATTCTCAAGAGAATAACATCCTAGGTAGGTTTTCTTCCTACTCAAAATGCAAAGGTCTCCCAATTTGTGAAGATGCAAAAAGGGGTTATAATTATCATGTCTAGTAAAATTTAGTCATTCAGCAAAAGCAATCAAATCAGGATCAATATCATAAGCAGCATCAATATCATCATCATGACAAATAGGTGACTCACCAAAATTTTCATCCCAGGTAATAGATTGCTCATCAATATTTTTTTAGACTTCACAACACTACTAACAAGTTTAGTAACAATAGCATTCAAAGCAGTTCTAGGAGCATAATCAGTCCTAGCACTAATCTCAGGATTTTCAAAAATTCTCAAATTACCAAAGTGATCATTCAAGTCACTAGTGTCTCTTGGTGTATGTGGTGGTGTTGATGATGGTGATGACATGGAAACATGTAATGATGGTTCAGGTGGTGGTAAGAATTTCCTAGAAGCAATAGTAACAATAGCATTAACTTGAGAGGTAGACTCATCAGGTACATCAAGTTTGGCTTTATAGTTAGTACCTCGATGAGTACCAGAAGCTTTATCAGGAATCACATCTATTCTTTTCTCCGGCTTAGGTTTCTTAGCAACACCTGCAGACTTACGCATGACTGAAAAAACAAAACAAAACTACAACTACAATTCAAACAATAAATAAAGGATAATAAATTCAAATGCTCAAAAATTACCGCTAAGTGCAATGTTGTTCCCCTACAATGGCGCCAGAAAAAGTGCTTGATTGTCTAGAAGTGCATAGGATCAAAGTAGCTTTCTCGCCGAAGTATTTCCGGTTTTGTATCGAACCCAGTGAAAACGCTATTGGAAAGCGGTAGATTATTCCACAACTACGGCATCACTCATAACTACATCTCCATTTGAACTAGATAATAATAGATAATATTTTTGGAGGAATTGTAATAACAAAATTAGAATTAATAAAAGTGATAAAAGTAAAGAGAGTAATGACTAATGGAAAACTAATAAATGGCGGTAGAAAGGCTACACGGGAGGTGTGCATGACATCGTGAAGAGATAACTAGTCACTTACTAGGATGTAAACAATTCAATTGCATAGTTGAAATATGATGTAGGCATGTACCCATAAATAGATGTCTTCTCATCAAGCACATCACTTTTGTCCAATATTAGGTGATTAATTAAGATTCACCAGAGCAAAGCATCAAGTATGGTGGCGTATGTGATTCCTCGAACTCATGCATTGAAAATCCCTCACCCTTAACTCTCACTTAATGGGCGGTAAAATGGATGACATGCGCGAATAAGCATTTGACATTATAGAATACGAACAGTAGTTCTAAAATCATCTTGCCTAGGTCCTAGACAACAAACACTAAGAGTAGCAATAATAAATGGCAAGCACAAATCAACATCATAGCAGTCTAGAAATATTCTGGAAATTAATATAGAATGACATCATAGCATCTCAACACAATTCACCAATTCTCATCCATCCCATTTAACAACTCTCCCACAATCAACCGGTGATGATCTCCCTTGGTGGCGGATGAAAAAATGGTCGTTGATCCGGCGAAGAAGCGGTGTCCGATCTGAATTTAGGTGGATGCGAACAATGTGGTAGCATTTTTCGTGTCGAAGTACCTCCCCCTGGAAAATATGCGTTGAAGGAATAAGTAGGCGAAGTGGCAGCCGAGGGGGGAAACCTACAGGCTCCAGGCGGCAAAAGGAGACAGCCAAGGATGCCGCCCTACTAGGCCGCCGGGCCCTAGACAACAAGCATTAAGGCTAGCAATAATAAATGACAAGCACAAATCAACATCATAGCAATCTGAAAATATTCTAGAAATTAATATAAAATAGTATCATAGCATCTCAACACAATTCAACAATTCTCATCCATCCCGTATGCCTATGGTGGACTACTCTAACATAATGAATGGATGAAAACAAATGATCCCATGCACCACTATGGATGATCTCCCCTTTGCCCGTCTGCCCCGAAGGTTCAAGCTTGGAGAGCTATTGGTCGAGGATGTAAAGAATATAGAGGAGAGCTTGAGTGGGCTTGCGTTTCTTTGCATAGATGGTACATGGTACAACCCAATAAGCCGAAGAAGGAACGGGTCTCAAGTGTCGTGGTCCAATTCACCGAGGACTATTTTCATCACAATCAAACAGATTGTTGCTTCCCAGTGGAGTTTGATGACTTGATCAATCTTTACAACCTTGACACCCTTGAGGCATCAATCATTAGATGCTAAACACTGTAAGTATTTACAGTTATGGTCTATGTACATTCATATAATACCTAATATAGATGTCGTATATACATATATATATATATGTCTACGTACATTCGTATACTACCTAATATATATATATATATATAATATATATATATATATATATATATATATATATATATGTTGCTTTTGTATATACAGATACATGATCACTGAAACCAGAAGGCTCAAAGAACCCATCGGCTTCACTGACCGACACGTTGCCTCCACACAAAGTATCAATGCAAATGAAAGGTTCACCCAGGACTACATCATACATGTACTTAGCCTAAGCCGCAATAAGAATTTCATACTTTTCCCTTACTGAAGGATAAGTACTGCCACTGCATTTCTTTCTATACTTGTTGATTTCTACTTTATGCACAACAACTACTTATGTTTATTGACATGCCCCTGTACATACACCGGATTCTTATTGTCCTTGTACCAAGGGAGGGCAGAGTAATATACCATGATTGCAACTTACGAGCAAGAACCAATATAAAACTATCAGCCGATTACTAGATAGGTAAACAAATTTCCTAAAGAGCTAACTAAATAAATTTGTACCACGAAAAGGGTCTAGACCATGTATCAGTTGAAGGGTGGGGAAGGTGACAAGGTCAATAAGTTTACCACAAATATGAGGCTAGCTAGAAAATAAAATTAGCTCCACTATTTTTATTGAAATCATAGCTGATTCAAACCAGCAAACCTTCTGTGATATATACTATTCTCAGTCCAGTCAAAAAATGAACCGTCTGAGATAACCTATTATTCCAAATAGTTGTATTTTCTGAACCATCTGAGATAACCTATTACTGTAAATGGTTCGTGTCGGGACCCAGAACCGTACTTGGCTTAACGTATGATACGTCGTCAAAGACCGAGCAACCGCTTAACATGGACACATGTTACCTCGCATGTATCCGCCGTTACGGGTCCGACATCGAACCAGCACCGCATACAAACTCCACCTGACCACCTAGTTGTATGTCTCACTGCTGGTCCAGCCGGCCAGAAACGGATATCATTCGATAAGTCAAATACTATTCCGAACATCCTGTAGGGAGGTAACGCTACTCAACTGCGATGAGACTTGCAATCGCGAAGAGGAGCCCGGCATTCGTGTCCACACCCTAACCCAATCGGCCGAAGCACGACTGGTGGGTCACCCGAAGGCCCGACACGACACCCACAACACCCTGCCCAACCGGCATTCGCATCTCAGCTGGCGAGTCACCCAACTTCACGATCACTAGACTCACATAGAGGAATGAATATAACTCTCTACCGTCGATTCATACACTTCATCCATACATGCACTGTATATGAAGCGACGTGGTGAACAACTTGATAATCATAACACAAGCTCTACAGAAGGAGTTAATAGATAAATAAACACATCCCTTATACATGGGCAATTATTTACATTACAATCAAAGGACCCATAGGTCGCAAGTATCGGTTAAGGTGAACAGCGGAAGCAATAATAAAAAGCAATCCCAATGGTCCGGAAGACCATCATTAACCCAACAGAAACCTACAAGATCTTTTTAGCTAGAGAGTTAAACAATCGACCAGGAAACACAATACTCATCACCACCAAGCTCACCTGTGAAAATTGAATTTCCTGTGAGTACTTTCGTACTCGCAAGTTGCTACTTATTCCAATCACTTACACCCGGCATAGAATGTTAGACAATCTCACACCATACATTTTCAATTGAACATAACATGGCATTGACGAGAAATAAAGGTCAAGGCAACAACAGAAATACGGTAAATTCCCCTAGTCATGCTAGTAAATAGGATCAACATCGAGTAATATGGCTCATAACATAATATAACAAGGTTAACATCAACCAACCCAATATCAGATCCAATCGATCAACATCATATAACAACAGGAGCTCTTGATATGACCTACAGATCATCATCAACCAGTTCAATTTCAAACAATGAGGCCTTGATTGGTCGATGACCCCATAAAGATTCTCTCGGTCTGGCTCATGAGGATAGCTAGTCCACCATAGGCGGGCACCAACTAGACATCAACTATGGTACTCGGCACAACCAACTGCCTCGCGGCTTTCCAGGAAGTATCAAGTGAGGGTTCACGTGTTTGTACCTCCAGTAAACTCGACATAGGGCTCGAGCGACCCCAACCTTGTACAGCCACCCTCCCGACCATGCTCCCTCATCTCTCGTCTCACTTAGTGGTTCCAGTTAATTAAGACATCGGTTTATGATCCAGACATCCATAACCAAATATCAGACAATAACAAATAGGCATTCAACACCCAATCAGGTAAATAAGTAACTGGAATTTTCAACAAGCAGCAGAGCTTGCCTGGGAGCTCGGCAAAGATATGCAAAAGAGAGCCGAACACCTTGAAGAGGTGAATCGCATCTAGCAGAAGAAAAGCGACTATGATGCTATGTTTAACATGGCGAGATGCATGAAGTGCAACTACGGTAAGTTAAAGGAGATTCGAAACTAATATGAGTATACCATTCTAAATATAGTAAAGAAGCATGATTTATGACTACCCATTAAGATGAAGTATGGATTAACCTAAACATGGCATGTTTTCTATTCATTCATATTTCGGTTTTGGTTTTAGTGGATGTTTAACTTTTAAACATGAATTGGACTAGAGCGTGGAATAAAGCAGGATATGCACTGCAATGAGTTAAGGTGAAGTGCAGACTTAACCTAAGCAGACTACTACTATCTCCTTATTTCAGTCTTAGCTTCAGTTGAGTGATATTGTTAACATGGATGAGTAAGCTTAAAAGAGATATATGCACGATTTACATGACACTTTTAAGGAAGCAGTTAGGCCCTTATAGATTAAAGCCGATGGTCCTGTATTGTCATGACAAAATTAAACATGGAACGACATGAAAGAGATTTATTTGATACTTTTAAGCATAAGTAATGATCTTCTGGATGCTAACAAGATGTAATATTTAGTTAAATGAAAGGTATGATATACATGAAAACTTCATACTTCAGCGCGGCGGTTAACACATGACTTGGTTAGTTGAGGTTCAACATATGCGCAACAATTTCATATAGGCTTTCGTGATATAAACCCGGCTTAAACATGGCCATCAAACGAGGCTCTGATGCTCTCAGCCCTAATGCATCTATAAGCGACAATAACTCGTAAGGGCGCTGGACGCATTCTAAGCATTCCCGTTATACAAGACATATACACGTATATAAATACATATAGGTTATAAGACATTACCCTCGACGCGTGCATCACAAGGAAATCGGCGACAATGGAGCCGGCGGCTCGGAGAACAGGGGTGGTCGGAGGCGCCAGGGTGGCCGGCAGTGACTCGCCAGCCACTACCTTGAGCGGCGACGAGGCAGGCAGCGCAAGGGGGGCTGGGGCTGGACGGCGGGGCGAAGGGCTACCAACAGTGGCTCGCCGGCCACTGCCACGGTGGCCTTGCCGGTGAGGGCACCGGAGGCGGCGGTCCCGGCCCCACCGAGCACCACCAGGATGGGGCAACGGGGTTGGCCCAGAGGCGGAGGGAGGCGTGGCCGAGCGCAGGAGGTGGCCGGGGCTCGGTAGGAGGAGGAGGAGGAGAAGGTGACGAGGGGAGGGTGGCAGCTGGCCGGTGAGGGCGACCGGCGGCGGGAGGCGGAGGCGCCGGTGTTGGTTGGCCCGGAGGCGGAGCGATGCGCGGGCGAGGGGGGTGAAGAGGCGAGCGGGAGGAGGAGGAGACGTCGAGGGGAGGAGCTACGGAGGTGACGGCCGGCGCTGGCGGCGGTGACCGGAGTGGCGGCGGAACCCAGGGGAGCGGGTGGCGGCGCGTCCTGGAGGCGGTGATGGGCTGAGGCCCATCACGGGCGGCAGGTAGGTAGGGGCTGGGGTGGCTAGGTGCCCCCTGGCCCCTTTTAGGGTTAGGTTTTAATTATTATTATTTTAAAATATGGGCTGTTACAGTTCGTTTTTTGTGAACCTTCTGAGATACACTTATCACATACGATTAAATAATTTTCAGAGATGTGATATATTATCACTCATCTTTATTTACAAACCCTATCCTAAACGTCGAAGATAACATTTTTTAATCGTCTGACATAGGTTGTTTTATAGCAGTGCTTTACTAACCCTAAGAATTTTATTGGCCTAGTTAGTCATCATAACATAGAACTTCTCACTCAAATGATAATAACCATGAAGCCAAGAGAAGCAAACAATTCAACAGATTAATTATACTTGTGAAGCTAAGATAAATGTGAAATTTCACACCCTATGAATGGGAGATAAGCGATCATCAATTCGTCATGCATATATATGCCTACATAAGTCAAACTCAACTGATTTTGTACAATCAATCGAATTTCCAGATCACTGGATCTGGATTTGGAGTTATTGTTATTCTCTCTACGACCCCTCCCCTTAACCCGGCCGAGGTGACGGAGGCAAAGCCGCTACCGACGCATTGCAATGCCTTCGTCGCCAGCCTCGTTCCCTCTAAGTTCAGGTACCTTCGGTGCACCCTGAACACCAATCGGCTGGCGGTGCTGGACGTAGGAGGAGGACCAGCTTGTCGGAGCACGAATCATCAAATTAATTGCATGGTTAAAAAAGAGCTCTTTTTCGGTACCCCTAAACAAATATGAGCCGTTCATTTATTCTGATCTAATGGGTAATTTTGTTTGGTACTCCGATATTAGATTTAAGGAGTACCCTCTTTAAATGCTTCAAGAAAATTGAGGAGTACCTTAATATGAAGGTTAAAATTGGAATTACAGAAATAAATTTTCTAAAAGAAATTTAGTCATATGTTCCCCAATTCTCCATTGTTGCTCGTCCTCGTCTCCAGTGGCCCGTGGCTCCTTCCACAGCGCCTCCGGCCCCCTCGCATCCGGCCGCCCCGCGCACCTCCAGCCGTCCGTGCACCTCTGGCCGCCCGTTCACCTCCGGCCGCCCGCGCACCTCCGGCCCCCTCGCGTCCTGCCGCCCACGCACCTCCGGCCAGCGCGGCCTCCGGCCCCCGCGCCTCGTGCGGCCCGCGCGGCCTCCGGCCCCCCGCGCTTCCGGCTGCCCCTGCGGCTCCTCCCGATAGCGCCTGGGCCCGCGTGGGCCTCCGCTGACCGGGGCTGCATGTCCTTCCGCCAACACCTCCGGCCGCCCGCGTGCCTCCGCCCGCGCGCGCCTCCGCCAGCGCCTCCACTGCGTCGTCGACTACCTCTTCACGCACTGGCTCTCCCTCCCTGACACCGTCGCGATGGTCAGCTGCCCGGCGCGAGGAGGCCCAGCGGGGTGGGCGCCGGACAATCGAACGGGAATTCGGGAGGAGAAAGTCATACAGTAGCAAAGATGAAAAGTTTTTTCTACCCTTATAGATTGACGGTTAGATTTGATTGGTACTCCAATTAGATCTTAAGGAGTACCAGGGTACAGTAAAAAAGCTCTAAAAAAATTGACTGATTTTCCTACGCGAGGAGAGCATTCAGACGAAAGGAAAGGGAACCGAAGCACAAAAGTTAATTAGCACGTGTGGTAGGATTGCAATCATCGAAAGTCGCGACAACTCACATGTCTTCACTATGCATGAACAACGAGATGCTATTGCTAATCGACCTACATACACAAGTTAATTTAATTTGCGTCATCTGCACGGGTAATTTGCCTTAATATACAGCTTCTGACAATATGCATGCAGTGGTACGTAAGTACACGTGGTTTATATACACAAGTCAGTGAAAGTTAAAGATCAGGGCATGCATATGAGACACTCACATGCATGAACTATGTCAAGTTAGCTAAGGTTATTCAAGAGAACAAAACAGATCTAGATACATCTGGTCTGGACCAATCTACGTAAGAAAGGACGCAATTAAAATGACACCAACATAGTCAGAGAAATGACGACAACTGATAGGGAGGACTACTACTGTCTCACGAGAGAGAGAGAGAGAGAGAGAGATTATTGTACGTGTACTGTTGGGTCCAATCCTTGCAATAAAGAATCACTTGACTTAGGGCTGTCTAGCTAGGCCATGCTTGCATTAATGTCATCGCCGTGTTACACACAAATCGCTGTTTAGGGTGGTACAGCTTCATTAATTCGACATTACCGAAACATCATTTGAGTTGATCTATTCTAGTGACACTTTCTTCATAGCAGTAGTACAGTAGTATAATGCATTTGGTGTGCAAGAACTATCTTGATGGAGCCAGAAAAAAAAAGCAATTTGTTCACTATATATCCATGTCTTTTTGATGGAGTAGATGATCTATCACTGTTAATGTAAATGATCTGAAAAAGAATCTAGACAGGATATGATCATATATATAATTGGTCATATCTGACAAGAAGCATTCAGTGTCTCTCTGCCTATTCTCAATTACAGGTTGACAAACTTGATTGCTTCACAAGAGAAGATAGTGACAAGAGAAGAAAAATAACTCATACTTGAACAACAAAAGAAGAAGGAAATTACTCCAAAAGAGAGAAAAAGATGTATGGCAAGCAACCAAGCAGTCGGAGTGGTAGAAAGATAAAGAGAGTAAGGGTGATGGTCCAACCAAAGCAGTGTTTAATTTGGTTGCGAATATGTGGCAAATGTGTACATGTTACTTAAGGTTACTGCTTACTAGTTATCACAACCTAGTTACAAGAAATTAGCTGTGGTACTACAGTACTAGGACAGCAAAGATGTAGGGTTTGCATCATGCCAAAACTCCGCCTGCACCAACCCCATGCATGGATATTAAGGCCAAAGCTAGCTTATAGTTAACTACCGGCCTGTAAGTTGTGATTTAGCTAAACCTAACTAACATTCCAAATGTGCCAAAGATTTAGTTGCCAAGATGGAGGCAGCAGCTAGGAAGGAACGACCTGCATGCATGCAGCCATCAGTCATGCAAGTTGTAGGAACTCACCTCGCCCAATTTTGACTTTGCAGGAATCTAGTTGCTGACATGTCGCCTCATGCATGCATCCATGCGTTTCCATCCCAATCTCCTTTTTTCGTCAGCTGAAAATTGCCAGGTCAGCTAACTGAAATTATATGCACTGCACATTTGACATACCTGTCGGTCGATGCTCCTGCTAATATACTTGAATTCAGATGAAAGGATAGAGAGATTTTATCTATCAGTTAAGTCACTGCACATCTGGTTGTTGCAACATGGGAAATTAAAGTTGCTGTTCCCTCCTTCGCAATCCTTCCTTGTATACGCATATGATGCAAGGATCAATGCATAAATTCAACGATTTAGCCGTGCATTTATATTTTCAGGATGATATATTAATTTAGCATGCTTTTATTTAAGGCTGACATGATGATCATGAGATCCTCAGAGCTGGATCGGAGTTTGGTGCAGTTATGGATGAAGAAATATGTGATCAAGCCAGCCTTTTTCTTTTCTCACGTTATCATGCATGCATTGCACGGTTCAGATCAACACGTACGACAGAACTGACGACCTCCACGTAAATCGATCGATAAACCTAGCTGATCAATGTGAATAATGTGCTGTGTTGCTGCTGATCCAAGTTAATAGCAGAAAGTACAAGCTGTGTAGCAGTACGTCCCGAATTATTTGAGCCAAACAATTTGACCAGTCGATCGATCTGTCGTCTTGCAATTCATCTACATACGCTTGTTTTAAGAAAGAATTTTATTGTTTATTAGATGGTGCAGCCAATAAATATTCTCGGCCCCCGCATTGTCACATATACACAGCACAATCATCTATATACGTGCTTGATTGATCGCGAAAAGCGGATGGCGATGCGCACCGAGATCATCAGGTCAGGTTTGGCAACTATATGAAGCTAGCTAGGACCCAGCAATATAATATTGCTGGCTAGGACCCAGCAAAGTATATATGCATGCAGGATGAGCAATCCCTGCATGCATGGGCCATGTCCACTCTCGCCGTCTCGCGTGACCGACCGCGATCAATGTGTAGAACGATCGGACAGAAAGAAACTGATGCTGCATGCTTTGTCTGAGCCAAAAAGCTTCATCTTTAATTTTTTCTAAATTGTTGTCAAACAGAAGTTTAATTAGTAGCTAGACGCGTGGCCCGAGAGTTCTATATATCCATGGCAGTTCGATCAAAAGCTAGGGCTAGCATCCATGGACAGATAAGTGATGGTGTGGTGCGGTGTCCAGAGAAAGATTGATGTGTCGGTTCATGCATGTATGTGGAGAGGTCTAGGACTTATCTAATGATGATCTAGCTCTGAAACTAACCTGAAAAGATTGTGCGTGTGTGTGGCGTCATGTAAATCGGGCTAGATTCCTTGGACAAAATATATGCGTCACAGGTGCCGCGGCCTTGTAAGTAGCCCAAGTGTCCGCCAAGAACAGCAATTAAAGACGTACATAGATTAGCTAAGATATGGAGTTAGTGGGTAACATCGCTGTCAGTGTCCCGATCGATCGATCGATCGATGGCGATCGATAAAGTTGGTTAACTTTGGGACTGAATTGCCTCCCTGCCTGCCTGCATTAGTGGAATCCAGTAGTGCATGCACCTGATAGATCGATCGCAAGTCAAAGGCATGCACCATGCAACCCAACTCATCTCTTCGATACATCAGCCTTTCTTAACTAATCCCCTTTCTAGCAACTATAACAAGCGACAAATCCCCCGCAAAAAAAAAGCGACAAATAGATCAGGGATATGTCAACTGTGTCGTTCCATGCACACCTTTTTTCACGAATTTTGTATGGCTGCGTAATAGCAAATCGATTTATATGTATAACAGCACAAGTCAACTGTATCATGCATGAGAGACGTAGCTAGCTCGCCAACAATGACGACGCCGGTGACCACATCCACCGGCCGGCCATGCAGCCGTCCAGGATGGCCTGGCCGATGTCGCCGCCGCCGATGGCAGCAGACCTGCTGCGAACCGCCGCACCCAGCGCGCGGAACTCGCTGGCGCGCATCCGCACGGCGACCCGCTGGCCGGCCGCCGCCGGCGTCCATGGGTACGGGTACACCACCGCGCTTCTCGTCCTCGCCATGTTCTTGGACGCGCAGCTCCCCATACCTTAATTTTTCTACGAAGAAATATAATGTTTGCATGCACACTTGTACGTGACGAGATGCATATGTGTTTATTATATATAGAGAGAGACGGATACATCGTTCGATAGAGATGGAGATGCATGGAAGAATTGATAGAAGCAAGGCAAGCAACCAGCTGAAGCACATGAAGTTGGACAAGCGTCAAGAGAATGGTTACGCGCGATGGACTCGATCGATCGATGGAGAGTAGTGGAGGCGTACGGCAGCAAGAAACATGTCTATATATGCATGGTGCATATAGCATGATATGATATGATCATGCTCATATATACGAGCTTTGATCTCAGCTACCTTGCTAGCTAGATCTTGCTGCTACTTGCTAATTAGTGCTAGTTTCTTGCTGGCTTATCAAGGTTAATCTAGCTCTTCAAGACGCAAACTAATGGGCAGTCATGCATGGGATTATAGGGCGGCAGCTTTTGCTTGCTTTTTGTTACTTGGGCGCAGAGCAACTTGTTGTGTGCAAGCAACGTTCTTGGACCTGCAGCATGAGATGTATGTCATGTAGATTTTGAGATTTGCTTTGCCTGCTGCCAGCCCTTCTAGAGCATTGCATCCATATTAATTCGCACTAGATAATATATGGGGATTTGCTTAAGCTGGGAGGTTAACAAATCTGTGGCAGAGCAAAAATGGAGGGCCCAGGGAAATCTATGTGCAGTGCAAGACATGGTGTTTTCTTTCTCTTTTTTAATTTGTCCCCTTTTCCTGCATTTAATTGTTGATGATCTTCTCTTTTATCCGGAAACATATATAAGAGAGTATATTCTTACATTACAGTCTGTACATGTACGTAAATTATACAGTGTGGTGCTCTGTTACAGCACATTCCCACGTACGTACCCATCATGCACGTAGAGCAGTAGCGGCAGTACTGGTAGCCAGGGAGGGTGATGAGGAAATTGGTGTGTACGTACGTGTGGACCTGCATCTCCTGCTGGTACCTTCTCATCAAGACCTGAACCCCGAGCAGACGATAGTCCAATGATCGACCATCGTTTGCTATTTTCATCGTCAGAGGATGAAATGATCGCATGGGAGTGCTCCTCGCCCCTACCAGTATGAAGCGAATCCGGGGTACGGTAACGAAACATGTCATTCCTAATCGCCAGGTGGCGGGGATTCTTCTTCTGCCCGATGATTTTTGCATCGATCTAACCGCGTGTCACACCGCAGCAGATATCGATCATGTGAAAGGGAGAAGCTGCTTCGCTCACGCATCAGCACAAGGCTGGTATTGGAACGGGCCGGCACCGTTGCTGAATCTGCGTCGCCCCTGTTCCGTGCAACAAACCGAAACACACTGAGCACAGAGGCACGCGAGATGGATCGATGCATTATTGGTGCAGGTCCAGAGCATCGTCGTCGCGTGTCTGCCTGCACCACCGCGTCGTCCCGTCTGTAAAGGCTCCCTCCCTGTTGATGCCAACCGCACACGACCCTCTCGAACTGTCGTGGTCGTCCCTTTTTCTCCCGTGCGCCCCGTTCCTGGTTGAGCCTGCCTCGTGCCGCGCGTGTCATCATCGGCTGCACAGTGATAGGAGTTCGTTGCTGTGGCAGGGTCAAGCTCACATATCGAGACCGGCACACAGGCACTGCCGTACTACTGCACTGGGTAGGTGAGGTGAGATCAGATCAGGTCGCATAGTGGCTGGACATGCATGCTCCGTCAGATGGATCGGTGCCAGGGTCAAGCTCACAAATCGAGACCGGCACACAGGCACTGCAGTACTACTGCACAGGGTAGGTGAGGTGAGATCAGATCAGGTAGGATAGTGGCTGAACATGCATGCTCCGTGAGATGGATCGGTGCCAGGATGGATGCACGACCTGTATGTGTGTTACAACCAAACTGTACTAGAAGAAACTGCGGTTATGACGATTCAACGTCTAAATAAATGAATGCGCAAAAGATTAAACCATTGGAGGAAGAAGAGCCAACTGTATAAATTTATATGCTCTAGCTATATAGTTGTGCCATATTTTAGAGCCAAGAGGGACGAAATGCTGATTGAGTTAGCAAAAGGTGTTTAAAAAAGGAAGAACTCTTTATTTAATCTTTTGCACAACACTGGTGACGAGTTAAATGATACCATCAAGATCATAAGCATCAATAAGTAAAAACTACATATATTCACATATTTGTTAATATTATTTTCTCTGTCGGTATCTGTCTTGTGCTATTAACTTTATTCGATTTTATTTGTCAATATTTATCGCGTGCTATCAACTTTATTCGATTTTATTTATGATTACGTTAGTTTGATATGTCATTTGAAATATAGAAAAAAATAATCAGCAAAATGCATATTTCTAGGAAAATTATTGAAACTTGGTAGAAATCATTTCATTAAAAGTATTACGTTGTTAGCTTTTAGTTCACAGTATTTTTTTATATGTGGTGTTCTCTCTCTTTTTGTTTTTCTCTTCCATCACTTAATATCGATGGACAATTAGGCAGTAAGGCGCGGACCTTGATGTGTGACACTGAAAATCGACAGTATTGAGGTCGATAGCCTACCTGAAAATCGACGGTATTGAGGTCGATAGCCTACCGTGCAAACCATAGATTTTTCATACTGATCTCTAGCTTTCCCTCTTTCGCTCTTCATGCCTCAATGTCTATCTTTACCATCAATAATTTTGAGAGAAATTCTCCACCAAGAATTAACTATAAACATTGATGGCTTGTACCTAAATCTTGTATTTCTCTCTCTCCACCCACCTCATCACTAGTCATAGTGCAATCATATTATTTGATTAAAGCAATATTGTACCTTCACATGCTTCAACGCAAACTCCTCTTACTCTATTTGCCTCGGCCACATGCCCATCACGTCACAAGATACAATGCAGTAGACATCCTTGACATCTTCAAGCCCACTCTTGACTAAACCTATCACGTGCTGGCATACAGTACTGTGCCTACCTTTTGCTCTTGAACCCCACATGCGTTAGTATGACTTGGTGGACATGCCCTGCTATATTGACATCGTGTCATGACTTGCCTCACCTCGATGACGTGTTCATCTGTGTATACTCATCGAAAAGTGCTAAAACATTATATTCCTCTCTCTCGTCATGGCTTGTCCTTTCTTATTGTGCCCATGTTATCTTGCATCGACTTATACTTTTTAGCACAATTAAAGTGATTCATTACATATTTGATATGATTTGTTGCTTCCAACCTTTATTGCTGCAACAAAGTCAAATTTTCGCTTCATTTGCACACATAGTGCATTGGCATGCATGGTATTGGTACTTACGCATGCATATAATTTTCAATTCTTTCAATTTACCTCTTCTCCGTGGCTTCTAGTTGTTGTGAACTTCACCTATAGTTACCGTGCTTTTCTTATCTACCGTCCATTTAATATATAAATCCAACTGCTTATTTTTATTTAAAATTAATTTTAAAATTCATCAAACTACTAATTTTTATTTAAACTAATTTTATAAACATAGAGTTGTATTCTTTATTCACCTCATCATCCAACTGCTAAACTTTATTTTAAATTAATTTCAATTTGTAATTTAGTGAAATAGAGTTATAATCTTTATCCACCTAATATGTAAATCTAACTACTAATTATTGTTATTTTAATTAATTATAAAATTCAATTTAGAAAAATATTTATATCCTTTATCCACGTAATAAGAGTTGTACTTATTGTGAATTTCTAAAATAGAGTTATACTCTTTGCTCTTCTAATGAGAGTTATATTAACTGAATTTCTATGAACAATCTGCTTCATTTACACTATTATATTCTAGAACCACTACGATTGAATGATACAGATAATTTAGTCCACATAAACAAACGTGATGACATCTTTTTCTATTATTTAAGTAATATAATAGATAGCATGGGCACGGCATAATTGTAAGTGCTTATCATTTTCAGGTAATGAGTGGCTGCAAGTTTGAGTAGCAAACAAGACACAGCAAACAACTGAACACAGACAAAAGTCCCAGGAGTTTTGCCTTGTTGCATCAAGGACAAAAGCGTCAGACCCGCTTCTAAGAAGCTCTATGTGCAACGGTAAACACCCCGCGCTCGAGTGTAGATACTTACTGACGATTCAATAAAAAAGAAGGTCGAGACATATCTTAATTTCTCTTTCACATATGTCGATCTCTCTATATATAAGCAGTGCCATCAGCACCTCCTGTACCTACAACATCTAGTGCATCAGCGGGCGAGGTGCACGGGGACGCACGGGAGTCTTAGACGGGCTCACCCTGAAAAATCAGTAGCGCACCTCGTCATTTCCAGAACTAAATAGGTGGTACATATGCTAGCAATATGTTAAAGATCACGTTTTTACCTTATTGGCAAGGAACCCAGTATCACACCACTGCAGTTGAGAGCAGCAGTAGCACTTTCAGCCTGAAAAATAAGAAATAAATGAACCTTCAGATAGAACTTGGTTATGAAAATGAGGAATACCACCACTACTACAAAGGACTAGCCCCGTTCTACAGAAAAGAAAAATTGCATCTGTGCATTTGATTCCTAAGATAAACAGCGCCAGAAGGCACCAAAAAAAGCAAGATAATGTAACGAACAGAACCATTATACAAGCATATATATAGCAGTGACAAAATATCCTGGACAGCAAACAGTGCTGAGTAAGGTCAAGTTAATGTGCTTAGCATGAGGACAGCAGGCAACAGTAGTCCTTGCTAGTTGATAACTTTTTCAATCACTTGGACCACTTCAGGTTCCAAGACATGATCTTAAAAGATCCACCTAAATTGCCAGGCAATGCTAGACATCAAAACATCATATCATAACTCACAGATACCAACCAACAAAAGTGGTGTGATTCATAAATCAGTAACTACTGCCCAGGATTGACTATTATAGTAGAACAGAAGAGAACACTAGCAAGTAAACATTTCTTTTAGAAATCAAATACACCTCAACCACAGTTTTCGTTTAAACATGACTGGTTCCCAGCTGTTCTCTGGCTTAGATGATCGGAGCTAAAACTCTAACATAAAGACCAGGCCAGTTTCATGCCGATTTCTAGCTCCATTGGTTTGGGCGATTGAGGTTACAATCCTACCTGGCTAGAAACTACATCAAACTGGCCAGGAACCAAAACTGGTGGTGCATATTTTCTGCTATGTGAACAACACAGGAAATCATGATTCAAGCAAACATATGTCATGCTATGAATACCCGTGATATGATTCCCGAGTGACACTTTTAGCATTATAGGATCTGACATTCTCACCCACCAGTAATACTAAAAACACAACAGAGATGTAGCATATTGCAACAATTTCAGAAAAATACAAAACAGACAAGGCATTCTAACCATCACAAACTCCACAAAGGCAATGCGAGTATTATGCTGGTAGTCACCGAGCAACCTCAGCCGATAGACCTGTAATGGAGATATTGCAATGAGTGAATGAACATGTTGTTACTTGAACTGCATTTCAATTACAGCGGCAGTGTCCATGGTATAATAGGGAAAGGAAGTTTGAAGTAAAGAATGACTGACCTCTCCACATATTGACTCAAAGAATAATTTCACATCTGCCTGAGAGACCTGCACCAAGTGCATCAAATAAAACAGGAATATTGGTGTAACGAGTACAGAGATACGGAGTGCAATGGTAGAGGGTAGAAACCTTCTTGTCAATGTTTGTGCAGTAAATGGTCCTTGCACACATCTCACGCTCATCATCAGACTGCAGACCACAAAAAAAAAGGGATAATTTTTTAGACATCAGGTGTACATCCATTGAAATAAGCATGAACAATGATACTTCGACAAATATGTGGATTCCAGAAATTTGCTTACCCTGGGCAGAAATGTTGGATTGACTGGTGCAATGGCAGTTTTCGATGGCAGAACCCTGACAGGATAATAACCAAGCACAGTTCCTGACAAATTTAGAGCAGCCCTTGCACCCTCTGCAACACTGCAGTTTTTTAACCAATGGGCAAATTGACCTAAGCATGTTTAATAACCATTCAACCACTTACCCTCATCAGTAAACTCTATGAAAGCAAAGCGAAGAACTGAATTTGGGTCGCCACACATGCGGCAGTCAACAACCTTTAGAAGGAAATTTTTGAGATTATGCACGGTGACCTCAAAAAACAAATCTAAATCAAGAAAGAAAAAATACGTACCTGCCCAACATTGATAAATAGTGCTGCCAGTTGCTCTTCAGTGACCTAAATACCAAGAAACATATAAGATATTAACCTATGAGCAACTAGATGATAAAAGACCTGAAGATCGTTTGACACAATATAACTATGGATAAACAGCAAACAGCAGAAGCTAACATAAATATTCAACAGGCTTCACAAGTTATGTGTAGAAACTTTATCAAATACAAAGGGCCACACCGCCACAGCAGCCAAGTGACAAATAAATAAATAACTGCTAAATGTCAGATTACACATAGCATTACAGCTATCACCCATGAACCAACATAACCTTTCGGAAAACATGAGAAAAGACAGATGCGAGAATTACTTCAAAGTCAGCATAAGAGCATAGACACTTAGACAGTAGAGGTGAAAAGAAAATCAGATGCACAATTTCTTCAAGGGAAGTGGGCAAAAAAATATTAGGTATATAAAACAAGGGAAAACTGCTCTAAATGCACTCTTTAAAAGCCACTTCACTCCCCTAGCACTCCCAAAAATAAGCTTGCTGTACACCGCTATATATACTCCAAGTCGTCTCCATTAAATATATCCCTTCACACATTTTTTAACTCCCTACAACTCCTCTATACCTCTCTACATGATAAACTGCTACCCTCTCTAGAACCATATGTCTTTAAAGTGAACATTTCTTAAGTGACTATTAGTTCTTTAGATTCATTTCTATTTGCTGGAGTACATTCAACGCATAACAAAAGGTTGCCATCATACAGCGGTACGTCATATATAATCTGTGGTTGTGGATACAATTTAAGTTACTCTTGTAGGGAAATGCAGGTTTCTTTTTAGCGAGACTACCAATCTTTTACAAAATTTTCTATATTCACTTGATAATCAAATACATCCTTCATTACTCTTTTCTTGATTGCTAGTCCTTACGTATTTTCATTTTCACATAGAAAGCCCAAAACATTCTGGTGTTAATTGCAGCCTTCTTTGGATTTGAATCACCATATTTGCACCATCATGATGAATATGATCATTTCAACCTGTCACATTGTCCTGAAATGAACTGGATTTGGACTTGTCATTTCTCAAATGATGGTGGTAATGATGCAAGGGACACCACCACCAAGAGGGTTCATGATGTAGAAAAATTAGGTGGAAGAAATGCAGATGATACTGAAATAAGAATGGGTCTATCTGATAATCACTTGCACTGGTGTACCACGACTTCCTTTTAAAAAAATATTCTCTGTATGCAAGAAATTTTACTCTTTTTTTATATGCCATTGCATATATTCTCCTTCTTGGGCCAGAGGTATCTATGTAGGACAGGCGCTGCCTGCAAACAGTGGCAGTCCGCTAGTATGCATGAGGATTTCTGGAAATGTTTGAACTTGAGAAAACTAGAATATCTCTGCAGAACTGCGGCCAAAAGTTCATGCAGCCAGCCGATTAGCCTTATTAGTTCAACAGTGGGCATGTACAGAGGTAGAGGGGTGGAATGGTCATGGGTATTACTTAATGGAGTGCTAGATGGAGCATAACGGCATAGCTATTGAGTGGTATTTCAGCAAACTTGTTCTTGGATGTGCTATGAGAGCGAAGTGGGTTTTAAGGAGGGCTATGGGACCAATTTTTCCATAAGAAAAATACTAATGCTACAAACATGCAAAGATACAATTTGAAGACTTTGTCTGCAGACCTTAACAAAGTCTCGAGTGATTAACTATCACTCAGACACTTGTGTACAGAGAAGCTACTAATCAATTGATATCTTACTAGCTGTCCTAGTGTAAGGAACATGTAGACCGCATAAGGAACTTGCGGTTTTCCCATGAAAATTAAACAGGAAACATGCAAGTCCCATTTAAGCTTCATATCAGGAACAATACTAAAGATGAAAAGACTAGAGGCAAGTTCTTGGCTCGAACTCAAGCCCTTTTAGTGCACAAAAATGAGAAAGTGCCAGCTTCTCAAGTGAGGCTAACTTTATCTAAAAAAACAACCTTAGAGAATTTATGCTCCCCAAAAGATATATGTGTATGGGTGTGTGCTCGAAGGAAATAGAGCTTGTGCCAACTCCAAGCCCAACCTCAAACCCCTCTGAGAACAGGTCATATATAGCAATGCCTAGAATGACCCTCAAAAAGAGCATGCATATGTATCAGCTTGCTCCATATACATTTAAGTCAATGGAGTCCAAAGAAAGCAGAAAAATATGCATTTGCTAAATATTTCGCATGCTTTCAGCCAAGAGTATGACATGTGCAGTACATGTCCAACATGACCAATGCCAAAAAAAAACACCAACAGTGCCCAAAAAAAGAAGATAGCGTGCCTCTTTCTTCCTTCAGCAACAATCATGCCTGTGTCTTACAAACATGGCACCAATATTGTTCTCGAAAATACTTCTCTTCGAGAAAGGTTTCCAAATCCAAGAAAGGATACATAAATCTAATGGACATTGATACCATGCACTACAGAAGAAATAAGCTCTTAATAAGTAATATGCAAATATGAGAAACATCACTACAAGCTACAGTTATTAGAAAGCAATTAGAATAAGATAGAAAACCGTATAAGACCAAGCAGGAATATCAACAAGACCAATTTGCTTATCAGTACTGTACATAACCTAATAAGTCAACAACCATACCCAAGGCATCTATTAAAGGCAAAGAAGAAACCGTGCACGCCCATTACAGAAATTCATAAAATCTCGTCCTATCTGTGTTCCACCAAATAGGAAATCTGCATGTGTTCACTCCCAAATCTAGCATTCTTTGGAAAATGCAGGAATCCTTAGGCCTAAGAAATCTAAAATTTGTATCAGGCAAACTACAAGAGGGCATGGTTTGAATACTTACTGCTCGTTCCTATGATCGCTCCATAAAGGAACATGAAAGAAGGGATGATCAATAAGACACTTCCAAGAATACACTACCTAGGTCTTCCCAAAAAAAAAGGAGTACACTGCCTACTAGACAAACTGCTAAAAGGAACATCGAAGCAGAGTTCATAAATAAGACACTTCCAAGAGTACACAGCCTACTAAATAAACTGATACATTTTTACCATAACATGTAGCATAATCCAACAAGAAATCCAATAACAAACTGACATAGGTGGTCATGCATGAAAGCAACCCAACATGACACGAACAGTCGAACAGAGTTGCAGAATATGTGAAGAAGCCAAGAAAATAACAACCCCCAAATGCGATAAGAACACAGTAGAGGCTCGCTGCACCTCACCCAAGCACAGAAATGGGAAAACAGCCATACTACTTTCTAGATTCCATGCAAAATTAATAACCAAGAACTGCGAAACACACTAGAGTGAAAAAGTGGCATCCAAATCTATTCAAAGCAACAACAGGATAGACAAAAGTAGCAATTTGGTGGCGTATAATGCATCCCAACCTGCTCCCAGCCCCCATCCATTACACTAGCACATCCCATCTCATGATCTCGATCCTGCTATGATTTCATCCCCTTCCCAACAGCACGCGTGGCAGACAGAACCCGAAATTGAACTGAGCAATCATCAAAACAAGTGACAGAAGCATAGCAAAATGACATGAAAACCACTCAATAGGTAAACAAACTCCTAGCAGAAGAAGGGAGGGTAAAGTGGTTGGATTTATCCGTGTCTAGGAATGGACGAAGGAACAAGGCATCATCGCAGGCAGAATGAACAGAGACGGATCCGTGGGCATACCTGGTGATCGATGTCGGAGACGTAGACTGTCCGGCGGATCACCTCGTCGCGCTGCGCCTGGCTGGTGCGGCTGTTGACCCGCCGCTTGCCCCCGTGGGGGTAGCCGCCGCCGTAGCCTCCAAACTTCTTCTGCGCGCAGATCAGACGAACACCGGCGTGAGAAACAGAGGAAATTGAAAAGGTCAACAAAGCCTCTCTCTCTCTCTCTCTCTCTCTCTCTCTCCTTACCCTGCCGCGTCCGCCGAGTCCGTCTCCGGCGGGGAAGCCGACGACCCCACGGTGGCCCGGGGAGGCGAGCGGCGCGAATCCACCGGCGTTGGTGGCGGGGTAGTACCCGGTGGCATAGGCGGGAGGCGGCGCGGCGGGCTGGTGCGCGGCGGCGTGGGAGGGAGGCACGAACTCCTCGGCCATGGGGTTGAGCTTGGAGAGGAGCTCCTCCAGATCCCGCATCTCGCGCTCCCCGGCGTCGGCGCCGGCCCCCTCCTCCGCCGCCGCCGCGCGGTACGACGAGGGCGCTGCTCCGCGGTCGTCGGCGGTGGGCGCGGCGGTGGTCTCGACTACGGCCATCGGAAGGAACGAACGAACGAATGAAATGGATCGGCCGGAGGGTGCTGGGGAGGTTTCTGGAAGGTTCTGGAGGGGAGGGGATGCGCGGAGGGGCGGGGAGGGGGAGGGTTATATATAGGCGGTGCGATAGTCCGGTGGCGGATCGGAGAGGCCGGGGAGGGGTGGTTGGTCGCTGCGGCAGCAGGAGGCTAGGAGCGCATGGGATCGAGGCGGAGGGGGGGGGACAGCAGCTGCAGGGGCAGAGCCGACCGGCGCAGGGGGCGGAGCAGAGCAGGGGAGGGGGAGGCGGCGAGGAGCTCTGCCTCGCGTTCTCTCTCTCTCTCTCTCTCCTCTGCGGGCGTGGGCGTGGGTGTTGCGTCTCTCTTCCTTTTCGGGTGCTGCTCCGGTACGGTGAGCCGCCTGCGCTGCCTCCTTTTTCTTTTGTTCCCTTCTCTCTTCCCCCGTGCTCTGCTCTTTTGCGGGAAACCCCTCGTAACGCTTGCCATTTCGCCGGCTAGGGATGCCCTCGTTTGCAACTAATGGCTGTTTTAGGCTGAGTAGTGGCTGTCACAGTGACATTCTAGTGTAATCTGTGCTCGTATTTGTACGGTGCCAAACTTGTATCTGCTACTGTTGAATTTGAGAGCAAAATCTAAATCTAAAAGTGTGGGATACAAATCCCATCCTTAGCGATGCAGCATTTTACGAGAGAGAGACATGGATGTTGAGACGTGGAGCATTATCCCTACGTCGGGAAGTATTATCGTTGATGTTTCTCTCGAGATATGATCATTTCAAGAATAAGTTGTAAAAATATATACCAAATTCGGTTATATGTCTATCCATTCAACTAGCTTATTGTTTGCCTACGACTGATTAACTAGAACAATAATTGTGTTTTAGTTTATAAATAAGTTACGCACCGAAGTAGCTATGTAACCCTAGTCAACAGGTGAAAGCGAGGTACCGTACGATAGTTAGGCATGACACGTTGTTGAAAAGAAGTCCTCTGGTTACATTTCACCGTTGTTTTGTTAGACTAGCTTGGCTTAAAACCAACGTGATCAGTTCCTTTCCCTTTGAAAAGTACCTTCCGACTGGGGTATCTCGTTCAGGGGACAGGGACATGGGTGCAAAAGCAAGAGATCCGCGGGAGAGGGGAGAAAAGAGGAAGGTTCTCTCTCGCTTGGATGCCTCCTCTGACATACGGCTAACGGCTTTTGGCATCACTGTAGCACAGGGCGCTACAAGTGGCAAATGCAACGAATGCACCGCGGAAATCATCTGTCAATTCGCTATAAATAAACGTATGTACGTATATGTTGTTTTTTTTTCAACAGATGCGGCGTACAACACATTTTTCGAGTTCTGAAAAATCTGTTATCTTTGGCAAAAAGAAATGAAGATATCCTTTTCTAAGGAGTTTGATTCTGTTAACTCGTGTCTCCTTGGTTGCAGACCAGAGCTGGGGTTTGTGTATTTCGTACTGCTTATCTTGTTGCAGGGCAAAAGAGCAGTAAGGGTGACGTGGCGTTGGAGCCGTACGTTGGTTGGGTTGGGAGCCGTCCGGTGTTCCCGCCACGCATCCAGCTAACAGCATCATCTATCTACCTGCTCCCGCCTCTCTCCGTGCTGCTACTTGCCACTGCTGGTAACAATGTGAGAGAGAGAGAGAGACTTCGAGAAGAGAGAGAGTTTTTTTTGGTTCCAGCAGAGTGCATCTGTGCATGCATGAGAATATCCGAAGCAAGCATGCAATGCATTGCCTTGTTTCTTCAGACCAGACCGGCCCTGCATGCGGCCGCGTGACAGCTGCTGCATTGCCGTAGCTGCTGATGAGAGGTTATTCCAAATGCACGGCAGCTGAGCAGGTGAACGATAAAGAAATTTTCAAGCGAATAAGCTGATTATATTCCTGGTGTGGAGGTGTCAGCTTGGCGACCTCCCAAATGGACATGATTGATTGAGTCTAAAGAAAAGATCGTTTTTTTTTCCCGTTCTCTTTTTCTCTTCTTCAAAAGTTGGAAATAAAGACGTCGCAGAGAATAAAAGGCTTGGTTTCGAAGTAAAGCTGATCAGTGTCAGAGAGGATCCTTCTCTGAAGGATCGTTCTGAGTCTTAGCAGCATAACAACCGATGGACCTCTGATCTATACAAAACAAGTGGGCCTCCAACGAACGCGCGCCGTCGCCACCCTCTCCGACCGACGTTCCCCGGCCACCGCTGCGGCCACGAGGTCCTGACCACCGCTAGCTCGGCGGCGCTTTGCCTTTGTTTCTTCGGACCTTGCGCTATATCTGCGTGACAGCTCCTAGTATTAGTAACCTGGATGAACCTAAAATTCTTCTAGCCTGGGCAACTGTCCGGGCTTCCAGGCAGCGAGACTGCCAGAGATCAATTGATCAATTCAATTCGATCGATCCCCATAATCCCTGATTCCCTATTTCGGCATTTCCAAATTTCTTATTTCGGTAAAACCCTCGTCCCATAGCTGCACACAGAGTTGTGGACGCAGGACCACGTGGAGGTGGAGCGCGTCCTCCCGGCGAGCGGCTACCCAGCGATGGACTCCGGCGAGCGGCCCAGACAGCAAGACGCAGCCGTGCAGCCGGCGCAGGTGATGGCGGACGACATCCCGAAGCGCAGGTAAGGCAGTGACTCCGGCGTGGCGACGACTTCGGTAGGTGGCCGCTCCTACTCGGCGGCAGCAGGCACAAGGCAACTAGGTGAATTTTAGTTTTGAATTTCAGCGTGAAGTCATTTTTGGTTGCAGTTAGTTTAATTGCTTAGTGGTTACTTGTTCAATTTTAGCATTGCCGGTTGCTCAATTTTAATTGACATCCGGCGTGAACTCATTTTTGGTTGCAATTAGTTGCTTATTGAAGTGGTTTATTGCTAGTTGCTTGCTCAGTTTTAGTTGAGTTGTATTTGTTCATTTCTTACTCAATAGTTAAGCTCTTAGGAAACAAATTAACAATTACCATCCGGATGTTCAATACGAAGTGACAGCGGTATACCTTTTGAAATGTCCAACCCAACCAAATGTGAAATTTCCTAAAAAGAAAATTGAATGTGCATCAATGGGAGTTTTTAAAGATTGGTACAAGAGATATGACTGGATAGAATATGGGCCTGTTTGGTTGGGCTGTGGCTGTTGACAAAGCTGCTATTGGCTGGTTGTCTGGAAAATCTGCTGTGGCTGTGAGAAAGTGAATATATAACTTTTGGTTGATCCAAATCATCTATAGCATTTTAGAAAATGAGCACTGAAGCTTCAATACATTGCAAAAAGCTGGCAGAAGTCAGCTTTTCCAAACAGCTGAATTTGCACTGCAAAGTCCACAGTTACCGTTAGCAAAAGCTGCTGAAAAGCTGGCCCTTTGGTTGGGCTGCAGCTTTTTCCAGTGAAAAGCTGCTGAAAAGCCCAACCAAACACCCCCTATAGCAAGTCTCCAGACAGCATATTGGTTTTGTTGTTTTCTTTTTAAGTAACCAGGAATTTTTTTAATGCAACATTTTGGTTATGAAGTCAGGTTTAGTGATGGGAAGTATGCGTCCAAATCATTTTCAAACCATATGGGTGGTATAAGTAGTGACCACAATAAGGCAAGGTTACAAAATCGCATTTTGATGATTTTTGTAATCGAACACAAAGCGTGTCTAGTGACCTCGCTCGTGCAATCAAGAATCCGAAAAACTATGTAAATCCGCTGGACTTCTTCTCTAGAGTGTACAAGATCTCCTATTAGTCAAGACTTGTCTTTTCATGGCCATAATAAATCTTCTACTTCATTAAACAAGGATAACTTTTTGTGAGACGTTAGATTGGTATAAATATAAGAATGAAAAGGTGAAAAAGCATGGTGGAAATTTTAAGATGATTTTCCACAGAGTTCAAAAGGATCTTGCAAAGTGTTGCGCATAAAGAGTCGTCGATGTGATTATGAGAGAGATGTGATGAACAATTATCTGTGCTTATAGATGAGTCACTCGATGTATCCGTGAAAGAGCAAACAGTGGTAACGTTGAGATTAGTAGTGGTTCGTTATTCAATTTACCTATTATTTTATTATTGTTTCATACTTTTATTTTAACCTTGTTCCATATTTTCAAAAAAAAATTATAGAGCCTCTTTTAGGTGTGCTTGGACATTTGAATTTTCGTTATCGTATCTCATCTCTATGCCTATCATGTATGACTATGCTTATATGTATGATGTATGTATCTGTCCTTTTGTTGAAAA
Source organism: Stipa capillata (assembly GCA_019208055.1). Taxonomy (NCBI): domain Eukaryota; kingdom Viridiplantae; phylum Streptophyta; class Magnoliopsida; order Poales; family Poaceae; genus Stipa; species Stipa capillata. Next base: position 102,314 of record JAGXJF010002006.1, on the reverse strand, counting down.
GCTATCGTGAAAGTTGTGTTTCTTGACTTGATGCTTATATTTACATAAATACATGATGTGTACACGAATATGTCGTTCTTGATTCTCAATAGATCATAATTAGTCACTTGCACTTGTGTCTTGCCGAGGCTTCGGCATATTCCTGGTCAGCCAGTCCGCCACTGACTAGTAGCTGGTTTCCAAGTGCGCTGCACATGCAGGTGCGCGTTGGGCGTTGGGATCTTCGTCTGCGCACAATGAGGAGAATGTAATCGATGAAGACGCGACTCAAAATCAAACGTGACAAGCATATGCATATGCATGCTCCATGCTTTCCACATGCGGCATGGGATGCTAATCGTGTGTATGTCTTTGTCTCTAGGACGAACGGCATGCATCCTCATCGGCCCATCACCTGGTATGACGATGAAAAGAAGAAACCAAGCTCAACATTCCTCAGGTGAAGGTATCAGCTCGGCGAAATCTCAAATGGCTTCGTGGAAAAAGTGTGTATTTTTTGAATTTCTTTCTTTTTTGAGAGGAGAAGATATCTTCAACCAAAAAAACAACAACAAAGAGGACAATCTTGGCAGCATAGCAAATGGGACTCAAACGCAGGTAGTACGATGAAAAAAGTAATTTAACCCCAAATTATTAGCTGATATCCTTTAACTATTTTTTCAGCCACTTACCCATAAAGAAACAAATCCAGATCAAATACCATCCGAGGCTGTTTCCTAAGACGCATATTGTCGGCGGAATGGGACCCACGGTCCCCCGAACCACCGGCACAGGCCAACCAGAGGCCACAGGGCGTGACACGTGGCGGCCTTATCGGCAAAAGCCCCGCTGGAGAAGCGGGTGGGCCCGGTGGTCAAACCCGGGCACTCGGGGGATTCCCCCGAGTGCCACGTTCGTGCGAGCCATCTAAGGGCCTTGCGGTCCCAAGGGTCCAAGGCCCAAGAATCAAGGAAGCGATCGGGGCCCTCTCCCCGAGCGACCGGCATCCCGCAAGGCGTGGGCCCAGAAGAGTGCTCGGGAGGGTCCCCGGGCGGACCCCCGAGCGCCTCCCCCAAGCGGAGTCCCGAGCGACCCCCCGACGGACGCTCCCCGAGCACCCGGGGTCGGCCAAGGCAGTCCGGGACAGCTGGCGCTCTTCGAGGCCGAAGGGGCTGCTCGGGGGAGGCGGCGCTCGGGGGTCGTGGGGCCCCCCTGTGGGGCCCTCCTCCGGGCTGCCGCAGCAGTGAGCTGGCTTCTTCCATAAGCCTTAGTCCCGGCAGAGGCATTTAATGCCTGTCATTCAGGCATTAAATGCTAAAGTCCCGTATGGGCATGATATCGATCAGGCCAGTCCCATCCCCGCAGGGCAAATCCCTTTTTGCCATAGCCCCTGTCAGGGGATGGGGTCCGTCTGACAGGGTTGTTGACCGGCCAGGCGCGCTGCCCCGCGCGCCCGCGTCGCTGTCACCCCTTTCCGCCCCTTTGGGTCAAATCACCGCGCGCCTCGTGGCCCGCGTTTGGTCGCTGACGCGCGGGCCCAGGGGCGGATACTTCACCGACTTAGTCAGGAGGGGCCCGGCAAGCCTCTCTTCGCGGGTCCCCGCTGAGCATAAAGCTGTCAGCGGGGCGGAGGGCATGGCGAGAAGACACGCGGCGCATTAAATGAAAAGGTAGGCGTTTCCTTAGCGCTCACGATACCAGGTGCCATAGCCTTTGCTTGGCCTCTGTGGTGAACCCCCGGCTATATAAGGGGAGTTCCCAGACCATGCAAAGGGTTCGGATTCCAGAGAGAAAAAGGGGCGCTGGTTAGATTTCTTTATTCGGTATTAGAAGATCAGCTAGCCTGTTTGTAAGGAAGAACACCCCTGTAATCTTGATAGGATCAATACACCCGCCACGAAGCAGGACGTAGGGTATTACACCTCCGGGTGGCCTGAACCTGGAAAATCCCTGTGTCTCCGGCATCAAGCATCATAACCACCCTCATCCTTGAAACGCCATCACCGGCTCATAAGAAAAGCTCTATATCGCCCCCGGCCGAACCAACAAGGGGGTCCATTCGGACCACCGCTAGAGACGTTTACTCGTCGACAGCTGGCGCGCCAGGTAGGGGGCGTCTAGAGTTTTTTCGAGCCTGCTCCCATGGCGAATCCCGATCTGCCCCAAGATGATCTGCCTCAAAATGAGGTGAGCTTGGGCGGAAACGAAGCATCGGACGAGTCGGACCCCGCCGGCCTCGACGATCTGCTCGACGACACCGGCGGGGCGTCATCGGCTGCTGCCCGCTTTGAGTTCCGGCCACGCGCGCGGGCCTCTGGAGATGTTGCCGGGCCTTCTCGGCCGCCTCCGCCTCGCCGTCGGCTGGACTTCGCGGATACCGGGGAAGGAAACACGCTGCAGGCGGCGCAATACCTCCTCCGGCATCCTCCCGTCCCGGTGCCAGCGGCGTCCCCCGTGGGCCCGTGGCTCCAGGACCTCGCTAACCTGGTCGACACCGCCCGACGCGAAGCAGCGGCCAGGAGCGTCCACGCTTCTTCCGGGCGCGCCGGTGCCCGCACCGTCCCCTCAGCGGCTTCGCCGCCGGTGCCAGCGCGTCTGCCGCGCGCGCCTGCCGGTGGTCGGCGCGACGGATCTCCACCCTCGGTCGCCTCTCCGGCACGGGGGAACCCTCAAGATCTTCGCCACCGCCTCGGTAGGTGCGAAGTGGAGGACGCACGCACCGTCATCGAGCGCCAGCGCGAGCGCGACAGGGCGGACGAGGTCGATTCCTCCTCCGGCCCTGTCGCCGGCCGCGCGCGCTCCCGGGCGCATCACACCGCCCGGCAAGACAAGGAGACCGGCAACCCCCGTTATGGGGCGGGTTGCCAGGCCTTCACGCCCGAACTTCGACGCGTCACCTGGCCAAATAAATTTCGCCCAGAGTTGCCGCAGAAGTACGATGGGTCTTTCCACCCTGAGGAGTTCCTCCAGATCTACCCCACCGCGGTGGAGGCCGCTGGAGGCGACGAGAAGGTCATGGCCAACTGGTTTCCGATGGCCCTCAAGGGTTCGGCCCGGTCCTGGCTCATGAACCTCCCCTCAGGATCCATTTCATCCTGGGAGGACCTTTGCCACCAGTTCGTGGCGAACTTCCAGGGCACTTTCGAGCGTCCTGGCACGGAGAGCGATCTCCACGCTCTCCGGCAGCGAAAAGGGAAAACGTTGCGGCACTTCATTCAGCGTTTCAGCCAGGTGCGCAACACCATCCCCAAGATATCTCACCAGGCAGTTATCGTCGCTTTCCGACAAGGAGTCCGCGACGAAAAGATGCTGGAGAAGCTGGGCACCCGGGACGTCCAGTCCACCGCGGACTTGTTCGCTATCGCGGACAAGTGCGCTAAGGCGGCGGAAGCCCGTGCTTGGCATGACCCGCGCCCCGACCAATCGACGGTCGAGGGCGCCGGCCCTTCTCGCTCCTCCGGGAAGCGGGATAAGAAGGGCAAGAAGCGTAAGTCCGAGCCCGTCGCGGCGGCGGAGGCTAAGCCTCGTAAGCCCTCGCGCGGCGGGCCCAGCGGCGGCAAGAAGCCACCCCGAGCTCCTCAGCCGAGTTCGGGTCTGTGGTGTCCCATCCACGAGACCGAGCGGCATGACCTCTCCGAATGCCGGACGGTCAAGTTCCTCGCCGAGAGGAACAAAAAGCAGAGGGAGGAGCGCCTCGCCGAGGGCGGTGACAACCCTGGCGGACAAGAAGAGGACCTCGGTTTTCAGGAGCCGCAGGCGGTGGCATGCATCAGCGGGGGCGCCTTCACGCCCTTTCGCGCCGCCAGTTTAAGCTCTTGGCGCGTGAAGTATGCTCAGCGACCCCGAGCTCCGACGCATCCCGAGCGCTCAAGTGGTCGGCTTCCCCGATCACTTTCGACTGTTCGGACCACCCCGCGAGCATCTCCGGCGTGGGACGCCTCCCGCTCGTGGTCTCCCCCACCATCTGCAACATTAAGGTAACCCGCATGCTGATCGACGGGGGCGCAGGGCTTAATCTCCTGTCCCCCGAAGTATTTGGCAAAATGCAGGTGCCACCTGGGGACCTGAAGGCGACGCTGCCGTTCTGCGGCGTCTCTCCCGGCCTCACCATGCCTTTGGGCCAGGTGTCCTTAATGGTCACCTTCGGCACCAAGGGCAACCATCGGACCGAGAACATCATCTTCGATGTTTCCGAGTTCGAGCTCCCCTACAACGGCATCTTGGGGCGTCCGGCGCTCGCCAAATTCATGATGGCTTGCCATTATGCTTACTTGACGATCAAAATGCCGGGCCCCAACGGCACCATCACCGTGCCAGCCGACATCCAGGGCTCCGTCGCCTGCGCCGAGCAGCTTTTCTCCAAAGTCGCTGCTGCCTTCAACGACGCCCCCGAGCTCTCCGAGTCCTCGGGTCCGCCTCCAACCAAGGCCAGAGTCGCTGCCGATGACTCTGTCCCTGTTAAGGAGGTGGCCCTGGGGGAAGACGCGTCCAAGACCGGCAAGATCGGCGGTCGCCTGACCGCCAAATAGGAAGGCGCGCTCGTCACTTTCCTCCGGGCAAACGCTGACGTGTTTGCGTGGCAACCGTCCGACATGCCCGGGGTCCCTAGGGAAGTGACTGAGCACCGTCTTGCCGTGCGTCCCGACGCTCGGCCCATCCGGCAGAAGGTGCGCCGCCAAGCACCAGAACGGCAGGAGTTCGTCCGAGAGGAGGTCGACAGGCTCCTCGGGGCCGGCTTCATCCGGGAAGTCCTGTACCCCGAGTGGCTCGCCAACCCCGTCGTCGTGCCCAAGCCGAACGGCAAGCTGAGGATGTGCGTGGACTACACCGACCTCAATAAGGCTTGTCCTAAAGACCCTTTTCCTTTACCTCGCATCGATCAGATAGTAGATTCCACCGCGGGGTGTGATCTTCTCTGTTTTTTAGATGCCTACTCTGGTTATCATCAGATTAGTATGGCGGTAGAGGATGAAGAGAAAACTTCATTTACAACCCCTGCGGGGACCTTTTGCTATGTCCGCATGCCTTTCGGGTTAAAAAAACGCTAGCCCGACCTATCAACGGGCCATGCGTATGACTTTGCAGTCGCAGCTGGGTCGCAATGTGGAGGCCTACATCGACGACCTCGTCGTCAAGTCAAGACGCGAGGAGACGCTCATCGAGGATCTCGCCGAGACTTTCAATAGTCTCCGCAGTACTCGTATGAAGCTGAACCCCGAGAAGTGCATCTTCGGGGTCCCATCAGGCAAACTTCTCGGCTACTTGGTCTCAAGCAGAGGCATTGAAGCCAACCCCGAGAAGATCCGGGCCATCGACCAGATGCGCCCGCCAGTTCGCCTCAAGGACGTGCAGCGCCTAACGGGCTGCATGGCTGCCTTGGGACGATTCATTTCCAAGCTTGGGGAGCGGGGCCTCCCCTTGTTCAAGCTCCTCAAGAAGTCGGGCCATTTCGAGTGGACCCCTGAGGCCGAGCAGGCCCTCGAAGGCCTCAAGAAGTACCTCACATCACCTCCAGTCTTGGTGGCGCCGAGACCCGAGGAGCCTTTGCTCCTCTATCTCTCGGTGACACCCCGGGTGGTAAGCGCCGTCCTCGTCGTCGAGCGGGAGGTCGGGGCCGAGCTCGCGGCACCCCTCGACCCGGCGCAAGAGCTCGGGCCGCCGCTCCCGAGTGGTGACTCCGAGCAGCCAGAAGAAACCCCCGAGAGCGAGCTCCCGAGCAAGGCTCTCGGGGGAGCGGGCGGAGCTCTCGGACCCAAGTCCCCGAGCGCCCCCAATCCCGAAGGCTCAGCCCATCACCCGAGCATACCCGAGCAACCCGTCTTGCGCGGGGATGAAGTCAATCGCTCGGGGGCTGGGCCCGAGCAGCCTTCTACTCGGGTGCGCATACAGCAGCATCCCGTGTACTTCGTCAGTGAAGTATTGCGGGACGCCAAGACGCGCTACCCTCAAGCACAGAAGCTCCTCTACGCGGTGCTCGTCGCGTCGAGGAAGCTTCGGCATTATTTCCAAGCGCACGAGGTCCGGGTGGTTACGGCCTTCCCCCTCGAGCGCATCCTCCGCAACCGGGAGGCCACTGGACGAGTCGTCGAGTGGGCCATCGAGCTCGGGGAGTTCAACCTTCGCTTCGTCAGCAACCATGCAATCAAGAGCCGAGCTCTGGCCGACTTTGTCGCCGAGTGGACGCCGGTGCCAGAAGACGAATGCGAGCAGCTCCCCTCCGACCCGGGTCAGGGAGGAACCGAGCACTGGACGCTGCACTTCGACGGTTCCCTCACGCTCAAAGGCGCGGGGGCTGGAGTAGTTCTCACCGCTCCGACCGGTGAGACCCTCCAGTACGTCGTGCAGTTACTCTTTCGCGCCACCAACAACATGGCCGAGTACGAAGGCCTCCTTGCAGGGCTGCGCGCCGCCGCATCCCTCGGGATCCGCCGTCTGCTCGTCAAAGGCGACTCCCAGTTAGTCGTCAATCAAGTGTCAAAAGAATACCAGTGTTCGGACCCCCAAATGGCAGCGTACCTGAGCGAAGTCAGGAGGTTGGAACGGCGTTTCGATGGCCTGGAGCTCCAGCACATCCCTCGCCGCTTCAACGACGCCGCCGACATTCTATCGCGACTGGCCTCCTCTCGGGAGCCGGTCCCGGCTGGGACCTTTGAAGAAAGGCTCTCTCGGCCGTCCGTTGAGGCCGCCGACCAAGACGAAGGGGGAACCTCGCGCCCAGGCGAGTCTACCCAGGCGGCACCTTCAGTGGGAAATCCTCCCGTCAGGCCACCGCCGGGTGAGCACCTCGTGCTCACCATCTGTCCTCAGGTCGTCCCTTGGATCTCCGAGATCCGGGCATACCTGAAAGAAAATATCCTTCCCGAAGACGAAGCCGTTGCAGAAAGAATTGCGCGGCAATCAACAAGGTACGCGCTCGTAGATGGGGACCTCTATCGGCGCGGCACCAATGGCATTCTTATGAAGTGCATTTCTTGGGAGGAAGGCCACGATATACTCGTGGACATCCACGAGGGCGAGTGCGGTAGCCATGCATCGTCTCGCACGATGGTCGGTAAAGCCTTTCGGCAAGGATTTTACTGGCCGACAGCCCTCGAGGACGCCTTTGAGCTGGTTCGACGCTGCGAAGCCTGCCAATTCCACGCCAAGCAGATACATCAGCCCGCTCAGGCACTCCAGACCATCCCCCTCTCATGGCCTTTCGCGGTCTGGGGGCTGGATATATTGGGGCCGTTCCCCCGAGCAGTCGGGGGCTACGAGTACCTCTACGTCGCCATCGACAAATTCACCAAATGGACGGAAGCCGAGGCAGTCGTCAAGATCAACAAACAATCGGCGATCAAGTTCATCCGAGGCGTCATGAGCCGGTTCGGGGTGCCCAGCCACATCATCACCGACAACGGCACACAATTCACGAGCGATGCTTTCCTCGAGTACTGCCAAGCCCTCGGGACAGAAATTTGCTTCGCCTCTGTCGCACACCCCCGAGCCAACGGGCAGGTTGAGCGTGCGAACGCCCAAGTCCTTCGGGGGCTCAAGACAAGATCTTTCGACAGACTCAAGAAATGCGGCGCTGGCTGGATAGAAGAGCTCCCCGCCGTCCTTTGGTCCATCCGGACGTCCCCCAGTCGGGCGACCGGTGAAACCCCCTTCTTCCTCGTTTACGGGGCAGAAGCGATGCTTCCTTCCGAGCTCGCCTTCCGCTCCCCTCGGGTCGCGGCATACTCGGAGGAAGATCAAGACCGGCGCAGACTCGAAGACATCAACTTCCTCGAAGAGCATAGATGCCGAGCGGCCCTTCGCGCTGCCAGATACCAACAAAGCCTTCGCCGCTACCATGAGCGTCGTGTCAAGCCAAGGTCTCTCGAAGTCGGGGACTTGGTCCTTCGTCGGGCGCAGACGCGGGAAGGCAAGAACAAGCTCTCCCCTATGTGGGAAGGTCCATACCGAGTGACTCGAGTCACTCGGCCAGGCTCGGTGAGGCTCGCTGCCGAAGACGGAATGGAGCTGACCAATTCCTGGAACATCGAGCACCTGCGCAAGTTTTTCCCGTAAATAGCCCGGGTAAGTTTTTGCTTTTAGGGCCGGCTCCCCGAGTGCCAAAAGCGAGTCATGGGAAGTGTCGGGTTCGTCATCCCAAGCCCCGGTCGCTCGGTCTGGTTCCCGAACCCCGAGCGCCGGTCCGGCCAAAGGTCACCCGAGTATCCCGCGCGCTCGCACCCTCGCTCGGGGGCTCCCTTGTATTCCCAGCTATTTACATAGCATTATGGTCTATAAAGATGCAATTTTCCTTGATATGAATCCCCCATGCAAAGTTTATATTCCTTAATTCAGTATCAATATCAACGCTTCCTCCATAGTTAGCAAAAGCGTGGCTTTCCGCGCGGTGCGGGGCTCCCGAGCCCCCATCTCTCGGTGCGAGTAGGTCCCACCGCTCCGAGCCCGAGCAGTCAAGCTTATCCAAATACTTGTTGTCGGGCCGTAAGACGTTCGGGCAATTAGCTGTACCCCGAGCACGTCCGAGTCAGGGCAAATAAGCCCCTGGCCACCGTGCTCCGCTGGTCAACAAGACCCGAGCGCCACCCAACTTCATGTCAGCCGGATAGCTTCACTCCTCGCGCTCGGGACAGGACGGCTGACCCGAAAACCCGAGGGCCGCGTTAACAGGCAAACCCCACGAGGGACCTGTGGAAAACACCCCTTTTGCTAAGAAAACCATATAATCATTCGCAAAGTGAGCAGGTTCACCATGATGAAGTTCCCGGGCACCGCCCGCCAGATCAATACCAAGTCACAGGGCGCCAAGTCACCCTGAGGCCCGATCTCTAAGCTAAGCTTCTAATCGCATTTCTATGTTTTCAAAGCTCCCGAGCACTATATATGAACGGCTAGTTTTTTCCTCGCCAATTTTTCCCAACTGCCTTCTGTGCTCGCGATGGGTTTATACCTGAAGGCAGCGATGAAAGTCACGGGGAGTGCTTCGGGTTGTCCGCTCAAAGCCCTGGTGTCCTGCCTGGTTTCTTAACCCTGGACATCAGCCTGGTAAATAAGCCGCCCAAGTACCCTACGCGCTTTCACACGCGCCCGGCGGTGTCTTCCAGTAGCGTTTCCAGAGACATAAGGAAGCATTGCCGAGTTAAAATGAAAGTTCTCAAAGTTAGGAAAAATCATGTAGATACAATGATTAACGCAATACATATCAACAGTTAATTGTTGCAATAATTGTCCCGAGCGCAAAAACTTGGGCAAATTCTGCAGGCAAAGTCAAGAAGATAAAAGAAGCTCGGCTCGGGGACACTCTGTGTCCCATGGGCCGGGCCTCCGTAGCTTCAGCCGCAGCGCGTCCAGCTCTCGGGGGCTGGGGCCTTTGGGGGCCTTCGGGGCGTCCCGAGGACCGTCCTCCGTCCCTCTCCGAGCAAGAACCGGACGCTTCGCCCGAAGCAAGCAAGGAAGTGAAGCCATTTCCAGTACAAGTACAACAAGAAAGAAAAAGCAAGGATCAAATGGCTTTCGGGCCAAAGATCTCTTTGCATATCAGAAGCTTAAAAGTTCTTACAAAGGGGTCAAGCCCCGAGCTAAGAAAACAAAGACAGAAAGAGGGAGGGGAGCTACTCTCCGCCGGCGCCGCCGTCGCCGTCGCCGGCGCCTTCGCCATCGCCTGTGCCGGCATCCCCCGAGCGGGAAAACCGCTGGGCAATTTCATCAGCCGCCCTGCGGACTGCCTTCCGGGCTTCCTCCTCGGCGGCCTCATCAATCACCTCGAGCCCCTCCAAGGCTGGCGTCAAAGGAAAGTTTGGGTCACGGCCGCGGTAGCACGCCAGTGTGTGCTCCGCCACCACGACCGCCAACTCCCGGCCTTCTTCCTCAAGGCGGCGGCGCACGGCTTCGCCGAGCCCCTCGAGGCGCTCGGCGATCCTCTCGAAGCCCAAGGCGACGTTCGCCGGGTCGGCGTCGTAGCCCGGCAAGGAGGCGGTGCCAAGTCCAGCAGCCTCAGCGGCGTTCCTCGCGCGAAAGAAGATGGCCTTCATCACCCTCACCGTCTGGTCCCGCTCGGTGACCAGCCGGACCTTCTCCCTCTCAATCTCCTCCGTCGCTGCGGCCGCCGCTAAGGACTCACGCTCCCTCAACTACTCCGCCTCCCGGAGCTGGTGTTGGAGATTGCGTTTGGTCGCCTTTGAGTCTTCGAGCCGCTGCTTGAAGTGTTCGCTCTCCGAGCGGAGCTGCGCCATCTCCTTGGCGAGCTCCTCGCGAGCAACGGCCACCCGCGACTCGACTTCGGCGTCCAGCTTATTCGCCGCCTCGTCAAGGGAGTGCTTGAGTTGGCCAAGCTGCTCCGCCTTCGCGTCGAGCTCTCCGTCCCGGAGAAGCTGCTGTTCTGCGCGGCGAGCGAGCTCGGCGGCGAGCTGCTTCAGCCGCGCCTCCTCGTCGGCGGCGCGCTTCTCCCGCCTCGCCAAGTCCAGCTCGCGCGGCTTCACCAGCGCGACCCGGCGGTTGAGCTCCCGCTCCTGCCGATCGAGCTCCTACGTCCTCGGGATGATCTCCTCCCTCATCTCATGGAGGATATCCCGCTGGCGCTCGATCTTGGCAAGATCATTCTCGTACTCTCGCTTGGCGACGCGAGCACGGGCCTCTAGCATCTCCGCCATCTCCCCCAAGACCCGCTCCCGATCCTCTAAGGACTTCTCCTTGAAGAGGAGATCCTCGCGGAGCTGATCGATGGCGGCATGCGCGGCCTCAAACATATCGGAGGGAGCCCCCCGAGACGTCTGGCCTTGCCGCGCAGAAGGCTGCTCCTCGGCCGGAGCAGCAAGGCCTTGGCCCCCAAGCTCCTCCTCCTGGGGCTCGGGGCGCCCGGCCACGATCAAAATCCCGGCCCTTCCCTCGGGCCGGATACCTTCGGCCCCTCCAACCGGGGCCGTTCCTTGTTCGGTTGCCGCCACCCGCTCCTCGGGGCGCGGCAACACGAAGTTCCTCCGCCGCCGGCGTCTCCTCCGTCGTCGCCGGCACCTCCAGCGTCGCCGGCGCCTCCACCTCCGCGCTTGGGGCAGCTTCCTCCCGCGAAGCGGCGTCAGCACTCGGGGCTGGCGCCGTGCTCGGGGTCGGGCTCGCGCTCGGTGCAGAGGGCGCGCTCGGGGGCGGGCCCACCGACTCGCTCGGAGCCGAAGGGCCGTTCGGGGGCGTAACCGCGCTCGGGGTCGTTGAAGCCCTCGCCGAAGGAGGAGGACTCGGGGACGGGCGAGTTCTCTTGCGCTCCCTAAGAGAACAGATGCAGGCAAGTTCGGGTCAGCACCCGAGCAGGACACTTAGCCAAAAAAGGAAAAAGAGAAGTTGGAGGGAAGAAAGTTTTTCAAAAACTTACTGCCACGAGCCCCTTAAAACATGGCGTTCCACGCCGAGGGGCAGCGGCGGATCCTTCCTCTTCTGACCGACGGCGGCGCCCGCGTCCGCCGCCGACGCGCCTCCAGAAGGCGCAACTCCAGAAGGCCTTTACCCGGAGCCGCTACCTCCTGCCCCCTGGGCCGCAGAGCACACGGGCGGAGGAGGCGGCGGTGCAGGGCCACTGCCTCCTGCCCTCGGCGTCGTAGGGCGCACGGGCGGAGGTGGTGGCGGAGGCACCGGGCCAGAAAAGCGCAATGCGGGCCCTCCCTGCACGGAGGGGCCCGTCCCGGAGCTGCCTCCCGCGTCCGTCGGTCGCCTCCCCGTGGCCGGCGGTGCTTGTGGACGTAGCTTCGGCGCCTGCGGCCGCAGTGGCGGGGACGGAGGGGGAGGGGCTTGCCCCTTGCCCTTCGGATCGGCCGGATCATGGATCACGGCGGGGGCCCTCGGCTCCTGAGCTGCCCTCGCCGCTTCGGCCTCCTCGCCGCTCGCGAAGATCCGAATGCCCACCGCAGGCCTGCGGCTGCCGTCCTTCGGCGGGGCCACGATGCCCTTCGCGTCGCACGACGGCATCATGTCAAGGATGGCCTGGCGATCTGCGCTAACGTAGAGCGGCAGGTCCGGCCCGCGACAGGACGGCGCTCGTGGCGTCCGGCACCCCGAGCAGCGACTTCAAGATGGCCGCTAGCACCGCCTCGGTCCAGTTGTTGTCGGCGCCGACCTCCGTCCGGGTGACGTCCATGTCCCCGGTGTACATCCACGCCGGCCGCTCGCGTTTCCGCAGCGGCGCCAGCCGGCGTCGCAGAAAGTCGCCGACGACCATGGTGGCAGTCAACCCCAACTCCCGGAGTTGGGAGATGCGAAGGGTCATCACCACCAGCTCGTTGTCGTTCTCGGCGAGATTATCCCACGACTTGTCATGCCTCGCCGGCTCCTCCGGAAGAGTGAGCGACTGCGCCGGGTCAGTGTTGATGTAGAACCACATCTGACGCCAGTCGTCCCACTTGTTCCGCAGCGTTTGCTGGATGTAAGGGTCGGCGAGCTTCGGGCGAAGCTGAAAGTTGGCGCTCCCGCTAACCTCCGTCCGAGCCGAGCCCCGGCTCCTCCCGACGGAGCGGAGGACGAAATAGTGCCGGAACAGCGGCACCGACGGCATCACCCCCACGAACATCTCACAGAGGTGGGCGAAGATCGCCAGCACCACCACGGAGTTGGGGGTGAGGTGCAGCAGGTGAATGCCGTAGGCCTCCAGCACCTCCAGGAAGAAGGGCGAGAACGGCGGAAGCAGCCCGGCGGCGAGGAAGCTGGCGAAGATGACGGTCTCGTCCGCCCGCGGCGCCGGCGGGTACGTCGCCGGCCGAACCCTTGTCGGGTGCGGCCGGCCCTCCGGCACCGCTACCTTCCGAACCTTGTCCATTGCCTCCTCATTGAGGAAGCGGGACTTGGGGAGCACGGCGTCATCGGCGTCCTGCGCCAGGGGGGTCGATCGGGTGTGGCGGCGAGTCATGGCGGCGGGGATGGTGGCGAAGAAAGAGGCGAAGGTGGCGAAGAGAGTTTTTTCTTTTCGGATGGCGAGAGGAAGAAGACGGAGAAGAGCGCCAAAGCTTTGGGAGCAAAGTGTTTGGCGCAAAATCCGGAAGGTCCAAAAGGTGCGGGGCCGTTTTTCTTTTTAAGGAAAAAGGGCTTCGGAAGTTGCAGACCGCCCGCACCCGTTGATCTTCCGCGCGATCGTGGGTTGTCAGTTGTCAGTCCGCTGCCACTGACATTGGGCCTGCGGCCGCGCGAAACCCGGAGGGCGTGCAATCATGGCCTGCGGAATTACTGCCGCGCGCAGTAAAAACGCAGTCGCACGAAACCCGGGGCACGCAACCACCTGCGCGCGGCATAAAAAGGCGCGCGCCTTTCCCGCGTAGGGCAAAAACCGAAGCGCCGCCGCCAGGTGGAGAGAGCGGATTGGCCGCCCCTTCCACCCCGCACGCGCGCATTAAAAGCACTCCTCGGCAGGGCGCATGAAGATGGGCCGACCTCTCTGGTTGACCCGTTAAATGAAAAGAAGGCCTTATCCCCAGTCGCGGCCCTTCGGGTCGCGGCCCATTGGGCCGTCGCTGGAAGACAAGGCCGGGGGCTACTGTCGGCGGAATGGGACCCACGGTCCCCCGAACCACCGGCACAGGCCAACCAGAGGCCACAGGGCGTGACACGTGGCGGCCTTATCGGCAAAAGCCCCGCTGGAGAAGCGGGTGGGCCCGGTGGTCAAACCCGGGCACTCGGGGGGATTCCCCCGAGTGCCACGTTCGTGCGAGCCATCTAAGGGCCTTGCGGTCCCAAGGGTCCAAGGCCCAAGAATCAAGGAAGCGATCGGGGCCCTCTCCCCGAGCGACCGGCATCCCGCAAGGCGTGGGCCCAGAAGAGTGCTCGGGAGGGTCCCCGGGCGGACCCCCGAGCGCCTCCCCCAAGCGGAGTCCCGAGCGACCCCCCGACGGACGCTCCCCGAGCGCCCGGGGTCGGCCAAGGCAGTCCGGGACAGCTGGCGCTCTTCGAGGCCGAAGGGGCTGCTCGGGGGAGGCGGCGCTCGGGGGTCGTGGGGCCCCCCTGTGGGGCCCTCCTCCGGGCTGCCGCAGCAGTGAGCTGGCTTCTTCCATAAGCCTTAGTCCCGGCAGAGGCATTTAATGCCTGTCATTCAGGCATTAAATGCTAAAGTCCCGTATGGGCATGATATCGATCAGGCCAGTCCCATCCCCGCAGGGCAAATCCCTTTTTGCCATAGCCCCTGTCAGGGGATGGGGTCCGTCTGACAGGGTTGTTGACCGGCCAGGCGCGCTGCCCCGCGCGCCCGCGTCGCTGTCACCCCTTTCCGCCCCTTTGGGTCAAATCACCGCGCGCCTCGTGGCCCGCGTTTGGTCGCTGACGCGCGGGCCCAGGGGCGGATACTTCACCGACTTAGTCAGGAGGGGCCCGGCAAGCCTCTCTTCGCGGGTCCCGCTGAGCATAAAGCTGTCAGCCCCCCCCCCGGGGCGGAGGGCATGGCGAGAAGACACGCGGCGCGAGCACCGGCGCGGCGCATTAAATGAAGAGGTAGGCGTTTCCTTAGCGCTCACGATACCAGGTGCCATAGCCTTTGCTTGGCCTCTGTGGTGAACCCCCGGCTATATAAGGGGAGTTCCCAGACCATGCAAAGGGTTCGGATTCCAGAGAGAAAAAGGGGCGCTGGTTAGATTTCTTTATTCGGTATTAGAAGATCAGCTAGCCTGTTTGTAAGGAAGAACACCCCTGTAATCTTGATAGGATCAATACACCCGCCACGAAGCAGGACGTAGGGTATTACACCTCCGGGTGGCCTGAACCTGGAAAAATCCCTGTGTCTCCGGCATCAAGCATCATAACCACCCTCATCCTTGAAACGCCATCACCGGCTCATAAGAAAAGCTCTATATCGCCCCCGGCCGAACCAACAAGGGGGTCCATTCGGACCACCGCTAGAGACGTTTACTCGTCGACACATATAAAGGATGGTTTCAGCCGCATAGACTATTGATGTGGCCCTCTAACTCCATCATGTAACATCCTCAATTTTACGGGCTTGAAAATTTTTTTTAAAGAGAGAAGGATGTGCAACTATGTAATATATGTTAAAAATATTTTATTAGATTTTTATCTCAAATTAATTCAAATTTGAAAATTTGAGAGCAAAAAGTGTGTTTTTGATTTTTAATTTAATCATCATTTGAAAAATTGCTCCGAAAATATTTTTATTGGATTCCCCATGTCCAAATTGATTTACTAGAATTTTCTCATAATTCAGACAAGCGCCGCAAGGACATATGTTTCAAGATAGGTGATACTGTGTACCTGAAGGTATCCCCGCTCAGAGGGATGCGTCGTTTTGGAATCAAGGGCAAGCTAGCGCCTCGCTATATTGGACCCTTTGAGATAACTGCCCGTCGTGGAGAGGTAGCTTATCAGTTGGCTTTGCCGGAAAAGCTATCCAATGTGCACAATGTGTTCCATGTGTCGCAGTTGAAGAAGTGCTTCAAGGAACCAGAAGAAGAAGTTCGGAAAGCTTCGTTGGAGGATATTGAGGTTCAAGATGATCTGACGTATGAGGAGTACCCGATCAAGATTCTAGATGAGAAGGCAAGAACCACCAAGAGGAAAGTGATCAAGTTTTGCAAGGTTCAATGGAGCAACCATTCCGAAGAAGAAGCAACGTGGGAACGAGAAGAAGACCTGAAGGAGGAGTTTCCAGATCTGTTCTCTAGCTTCGAATCTCGGGGTCGAGATTCTTTGTAAGGGGGGTAGAGTTGTAACATCCTCAATTTTACGGGCTTAAAAATTTTTTTAAAGAGAGAAGGATGTGCAACTATGTAATATATGTTAAAAATATTTTATTAGATTTTTATCTCAAATTAATTCAAATTTTTGAATTAATTTGAGAGCAAAAAGTGTGTTTTTGATTTTTAATTTAATCATCATTTGAAAAATTGCTCCGAAAATATTTTTATTGGATTCCCCATGTCCAAATTGATTTACTGGAATTTTCTCATAATTTTTGGAACCCATTCAAATTAGTTTTGAATTACCTTGTTTTTCTCTATTAATTTAATCCGAAATTAAATAATGAGGTGTGGGCCCCAGCATGCATGCATGCATGCATGCATGCAGCCAGGCAGCCGTGGTGCGTACTGGATTAGGCGCCGGTGTTTTTTTTTCTTTTTCTTTTAATCTTGGTGATTATCTTTTAATCCTAGTGATTATCTTTTAGAGAAAAGCAAATGTACATGTACATGTGGGTACATGAGTTAAGAATTTAGTTCAATTCTCATATTTGTGCATCTCAAAAAATTCTTCAAAAATTCATAGATGTTCATCATATTATATTGTACAAATCCACAAAATTTCATGCAAAAATATAATCAAGAGTGCCCTACACAAAAAAGACAAAAAATTCAACTTATTTTCAAAACAATGCAGCAACAATTTTTTGTCTTTTTTGTGTAGGGCACTCTTGATTATATTTTTGCATGAAATTTTGTGGGTTTGTACATTATAACATGATGAACATCTATGAATTTTTGGAGAATTTTTTGAGATGCATAAATATGAGAATTGACCTAAATCCTTAACTCATGTACCCACATGTACATGTACAAAATCCACTCTCTATCTTTTAATCTTTATACTTATTTCTTTTTTCTTAAATTGTAAATTCCTGCATTATCTCCTCCTCTTCTCCCCTATATAAACCCCACTCCCCCTAGGATTTCCCTTACCTTTCCCTCCCCAACATCTCTTCTCCACCACTTCATCTTCCCCAACTCCGGCGGAACTCCGGCGAGCAATTCCGGCCACACCGTCGCACCCCTACACCGGGGATTCGTGTTGGAGCTTCCCCACGCCGTCGCGCATCTACTACCGCAAGAATTCGGGAGCTTCTTCCACTACACCGACCGTACCGCGAGCTTCTTCCTCAACTCCGGCGATCTCCTTCTCTCCTCCGTTTCTTCACCCTCGGTAATCCCCTCTCAAATTCCTCTCCGAGATAGACTCCCCACAACCCGAGCAACATTTCACCTCAACCAATTTTACCCATCTTCATTGATCCAACCCTAGATTGTGTTGTTCTCCCCAAACCCTAGATTTTGCTCTCTATACTGTAGCGTGAACAGTACTCACGTGTACTTTTCATATGCTACGACGGTATAAACCCTAGCCCT
Source organism: Stipa capillata (assembly GCA_019208055.1). Taxonomy (NCBI): domain Eukaryota; kingdom Viridiplantae; phylum Streptophyta; class Magnoliopsida; order Poales; family Poaceae; genus Stipa; species Stipa capillata. The sequence continues at coordinate 85,248 of JAGXJF010002006.1, read as the reverse complement.
CTGTCCTATCTAATTTTTGGCTCCATCCAAATCTTGTCCGATCTGTGATCTTAGGATTAAAATGGAATCTTTAGGACCCCACGAATCCAACGATGTAATCGGATTTTTAATCCGACCGTCGGATTTTGAAATATATTTAATTTAGTATGAAATCTGAGCAAATTTTGTGATATCTTTGTACTGGAAAGTTATTTTGAAGTGAATCTTTTTCTGTAGATCATTAGTATGATAGGGAGCGTTTCTCGAAATTTTCATGATTTTTGGATTAATGTAGAATTTCCTAGAATTAAAATAAGCTTTAAATCAATTATTAAAAATGGTAATGCTCTCTGTTATTTTTGTTCAATTTTAGTTTAGGATCAGAGAACCCTAAAGACAATTTACCATGTCAACCAAAGTATTTTCCCTGTAATGGTTAATGCTATAGAAATCAAGTTGTGTTCTAGATTCATTTTAAATTGTTATTTAAATGCTGTTTCTAGTACTAAGTCCATTATAAATCTGTTTTAGCCTCTAAAAATGCATGTCCAGTACCCAACAATTCATATTATATTATTTTAATGTTGGAAAGTCATAAGAACCATTTTTGATAATTTATTAATGTTTTTCCATGCTTTTAATGTAATTTCCATGCTTAGAAAAATAATTTTAATTGATTAAGTTATATTTCCAGAACGCATGTAAACATGAAATGTTTCTGGAATCAGTATAATAACATGTTGATTCAATTTCATGATTTATTGATGTTAATTAGTATTTTCTACTTATTTGTTACACTAGAAATGCTAGAAAATGCTTTAATTAATTAATGTCCAGATTAAATTTTTGGTACTGTTCCAGTACTGTTAACATGTTCCAAATTGTTTCATACTTGGTTAGTACATGTTAATAGTAGAGGATACAATTTAGCTTAATTTCTAGTCTTTAAAATATTAGAAAAGCATGAGTAAATCTAGTTTTTATGATGTTAATTTGTTTTTACTGTTATTAAACCATTATAAATATTTAGGATTCACCTAAATATTTATTTGTGGTTAATTATGAATTGTTTGTCCTTTTATTTTAATTACTAGCATGCTAAGGTGTATGTGTGTATGTATAATTGAATATCTATTAAATATACCCAATAAGGGTTATATACTATATATATATGTCTATGGTTATGGCCAACCCTAGAAGACCATTCTTTCTTCGCGATGACGCTATCGCGTCATCGTTCCATTCCACCTCACCTTACCTTCATCGGGCTTTTCTCTCGTGTTGCTTTTCGGAATGCTTTCCTGGAGTTGGTTGTTTATTTATGTTGCTCGTTGCGTTGCGTCAATAGGGAGTGAAGAGACCGACCCGACGACCGAAGCAGCTGAAGAGGGAGAGTTCTACAACGAAGGCATGCCATCTTTTCTTGATCATGTTGATCCTATATTTTTAAAGTCATTATATTTTATTGTTCATAAACATGCATGCTGTTTTATTCTAGTAGCTAGCGTGTCGACTGACACACTTTTACCATGTTCGCTTGTCGCCCTTTTACCTTGATACCCTGAGTAGTATAGTAGGTTTATTCTGAATAGAGTAGAGATATGCTTAGCCATGTTTAAATACATCTTTAGGTTATTTTGATTTGCCTCTACAGAGGAATGAATATCGGATCGATGATCCTTGTTGAAACTTGTTGAGCTCGCTGAGCTAGGGCCGGATGCCCGATGTTGTCCCTCTCTCTCTATTCTTCCTATTCTACTCTGGGTGAAACTTACCATCTAATATGGTGCGGGCGACAGCTGGATCATGTGATGAAGGAGCATATGGTTGCCTACCCGCAGAAGACCGGTTTAAAGGAACCATTGGTCGTCCGTACCGCATAAGGCCGAAATCATGTAATTGGAGAATTGTGACAACAGTACAACCACATGCTATATGGGCACTGGCTTGGTTAAGTAGGTTAGTTGAGTCTTGGTGTCGACATTGCCGTACCGCAGAAGGGTGGACGTAGCTACGAGGACCTCGGCACAAAAGGGGGCCACGTAGGATAAGCAGGTGTACGCTCCTCCGTGTCGAAACCTAGTGGGCATGTCACATCGGGATGAAACTGGCTAAAAGATCTCGTCACGGTCACCCTGCCGACACACCGATGGGCGTGTGTACAAGCCTGCGCAGCTTGGCATAAGGGGATGATCGTGTCATGTGGGTAAAGTGTACACACTCTGCAGAGTTAAAACTAATCGGTTAGCCGTGTCCACGGTCATGGACAGCACATGCCTCATTTTTGATGAAAAGGACCTGTCCCTCTCCCCCTTGCTACTTCCCTCTACCCCTTTGCTGATGAACCTATGGTCGAGCTAAGGCGGGAGTCCTTACTCGAGTGTGTTGGTCGTGGACCACACCTGATGAAAACACCCCTGATAATAAAATTGTTTTACATCAAAAGATGCCTTCGAATCTACCCTAATATTTCAACTAAAACCGCATTTACGCAAATAAACCCTACAGCCTTCCTTTGAAGCCTTGCATATAGAATGGTAGGACCATCTGCTGCCAGGTGGCTTGGTGAGTACGCGAAGTACTCATCATGCATGTGTTTATGGTGGTGTGCAGAGTAGTATGCTGAGGAAGGAGCTGATGAAGACTTCTTCTACGATGAGCCCGAAGAGTAGGTCGCGTGGCTGCCGTCAATTGCCTGTGGCGTGGATGGAGTCACTTCGCTTTTATTTCCGTTGTTTTGCCTCTGATGTAATAAATGTCGTTAAGACATAGTACTTTGTAAGCCATGTGGCATATTGTACTCAAATTATGTTTTATCTTGAATGCATGTGATGTTATTCATTTCGCTTGTGTACCGTCAGCATGATCCTGGGACTGACGAGAATGTATACAAGGGGGATCTGGTAGTTGAAACCAGGTTCCCACACATCACCTCTATCCCTATCTCAGTCATTCACCCACTCACTCACCTCTCGCTCTTGATACCCTTCTTCTTTCTTTTTTTCTGCACCTCACCTTCAATCCATGGCCATGCTGGCCCTAATCAAGGGTGCTGTTGTGTATTCCCTATGTTCACTATACTAGTTCCCTCACCATACTACCACCTCTGCTCAAATATATTCCCCTAGAAAAACCCTAGCCCTCTTGACATAGGCCTTCCGGTGCTCCATCCATGATGCCGTTGATGGCGCGACCCTCTTCTAGCCTTCGCGGTGCTCCAAGGCTTGCTTCTTCATCACCTCAGCTTTACCTGGACATCCTTAGCGCCCATACTCGTCTCGCACCACAACCATTGCGCGCTCTTATGGCACCGCTATGCTGTGCTCATTGCCATACAAAAACTCCAAGAGAGACGGGAAAGAGGGAACCGATATGGAAAATGAGAGAGGAAGGAGGGTTAGAGGTTGAATAAGCTGACCCGAATAAAAGTGAGAGAAAAGGAGAAATAAATTTTTATTTTTATTATTTTATAAAAGTACCTTTTATATGAGCCACATCATTAAAACCACTATACAAAGCAGTCTTGGAGGGTATTCGATCCGGTTTTGTTTCCTCGGATAGTCAAGGGGATAGAAAAATAGATGAAGGGCCCGTTTGGGAAACCTGAAAAAATATACCCCTGTAAACAAATTACAGGGGTATTTTACAAGGCTCTAACAAAACCCTCAAATACAAGGGTAATCTTTTTGGTTGTTTGGGTAAGGAGATATTTAAACCAGTGAGCTGACTTGAATCCAGACGTGAGCATAGTGAGCTGAGCTGATCTCTTAAATCACATATATAGCATAAGCTCACTATATAGCCAAGCTGAGCTGAGCTGAAAATGACTTATATAGCATAGCGAGCCTAGTTATAAATTCATGTAATTCATATAGTTGAGCTGATCTCTTAAGAAAAGATGCATAGAGCGAAACATACACACAAAGATCAGCTACTGTAAAAGAAAAGGGAGGAGTTTTAACACTGGTTGTAGTTTGGCAAGCAGTCACAGCAAAAAGAGCAAGGCAAAAAGAGCAGCAGCAGTGTTCCTGGCAATATTGTAGCACGATCCATGATAGCATCCTCCGTGCGTACTGATGCAATCTTATACGAATCCTCGGTTTACGTATGGGTATCAAAGCTAGAGCACCGAGCTGTGTGAAGTACATAATGTGTATATGCATGTAATGTTTAAGCAGAATGAGCATCGAATCAAAACAGAACGTATGGTATCGAACAACGCCGACGAGGACAGGAACGCAATATTGCCAGTTTAAGCAGAAGCAGATCTCCATTGCTGATTGTACAAAAGGTGCAATTACACAGTACACCATCCAACTAAGTTACGTTCTTTCACAAACTGAGCCAAAAAAGTGATGTTCTCTCACAGGGAGAGGGAGAGGGGGCCTCTCGACTGCAGCCTGAAAATAGGTTCAGAAATGACTGTTTAAGCAAAGGTCTGAAGAGCAAAACTTTTCATATAAGACAAGTAAAGAATTTTACCTTTTGATAAAACACGCAGACTTACATCTTGATGTTGAAGTACTCAGGATCAAAATGGTGCAGCCTTATATATCCATCCTCACCACCACTCGAAAAGCTAAGGACATTACATGGAGAAACAAGATCGTTAGACTTGGAATTCATAGAAGACATGACAAATCAAGAATGAAGTTCAACAAGGGAGCTGAAAAAAACCATATTTCTCAAAAGCATTTGGAGAAACATAAATTAGCCATCATGAAAATAAAGAAATACATCACAAAAGGTGGAATGATAGCTCTCATAAATTGTATTACCAAAATGTATTCGGTTGAAATCACTGAGCTACCAAAACCATCAGATACACAAAGACTTCAACAGGTACAATAAAAACAGAGCAAGAAAGCATGATCATTGGTAGAACTAGTAGGTTAGATACTTTAAAAAAAAATAGGGGACCATGTAGCTCTCATATCCAACTTTTCATCAAAATAAGGTAAAACATTAGACGTTAGCCATCACAAAACAAAGTAAGAAAATTAAGCATATACGAAGTTCACATGTTTTTACTATGTTTCCGACAACTAGTATAGAAGTGGTATGATATGGATCAACAGGAAGGTATTTTTCACATGTAACTATACCCCATCATCTCATTAGTTGTTACAACATTTCAAATAAGGGTAAAAGAGTACCACAAGTAGAGTTTGGAGGTGAAAATGATGCACCTTAATAGAGCCGTACCTTCACCACCATTGATTACAGGCCTAGATCAAACGAATGACAGTCATCTATCAGTCTCTGAATCTTGGGATCTCTCTGTGTTGGGTTACTTGGAGTAGAAGAGAGGCCATTGCTAGATGTCAAATATGGATCAACATAAGCAATATTAGTGTACAATTCTCAATACATAAGCAAAAAATTGTCAAGTCACTTACATGGAGTTCCAAGCTTTGTCACTTCCTTCTTCAACCACAGCCCTCGAAGCCTTGAATCATAACACAGAAAAAGCTCCCGGTTCATTGAATCTTTAAAGACATCGGAAGCAAGCACCTTGATCTCATCGGACAGATCAACCATAGCAGTCAACACTTCCAAGCATTTGCAAATTGAGTATTGTTGTCCTTGTTGCAATGCTTGGTCTTTCATCCTTGAGTATTGTTCTCTCTTGAGTTCAACGTAAGCTAGCATGCTATCTTCAATGCATGGTGCCAATATGGACCCTTTTTGCTTCTTGGGTCTTGCTCCTTGTCCTCCACGAATCCTGCTCCTTGAATTAGCATGATCTTCATCATAGTCTTCAGCTGCAAATTCTTCATCATTGTGATTTACTGACAATTGAGAATCAAAACTCCTCCTAATGGCATCCCTTCTTTCAACTTCATACATGGAGTTTTGTTCTTCATCTTCAATGGCGTAATTGTCTATTCCTTCGCTTTCCATGACCATCGTTTTTGGAGGCGGATCTATGGTACTCTCTCTTTCACCTCTAAGATGTTTCCTACTGGCACTTGACTCCTTATTTTTCCTTCTAGCATCAAAACCTATATTCAAGGTGCTCTCTCTTTCTTCTCTCGATTGAATGGGCAAACTAGAAGTGAAGCAATGTTTTTCTTGGGCCAATTGACCTATTAAGACATCAAGTGAGTCTATAAGAAAACAGTAGCTACCCTAGATTATTTAAAAGAAAAGCACTAACTTACCTTCATACAAGAGATCCAACGCCTCAAACAATGGAAAACTCTTATTTTCATACCTCCTTAGCTTTGGGTCCTCCTACCAAGTAATAGAAGGATCAAAGATAGTTTGGATACAACTAAAAAGATTAAATTATAATGGTTAGAAGCTTACTTCAATGATCTCATCCCATTTCTTAGCTATGGTGTTTATAATGCATGCAGTTGGGTTCCATGAAATGCCACTATGCCTGACGATTGATTTAATTGCCTTGTAATCCTTTTTCAATTGGCCTTCTTATCTTGAATTTGTGACTTGGTGAAACTAGTTTCTAGAAATAGCTTGTTGATATCCTTCACGATTCGGTTCCAACCTTCAGAACACCATTCGTTCTGACCACGGTAGTGAGAAAGATTGTATTCAGTGAGTACTTCGACCAGTCCCTTTCATACTTTGATGTCCACCTCGCCCTTTGTGCCATTAAAATCTAAAACAAAGAAGAGAAAAAGATCAAAACATAGAATCGTTGAAACTAACAGAAATAAGAGAAAATAACAAAATAAGACAATACATCATCTAGTATTGATGCTCATCAAGCAGATCTCCGTTGCATTATTCGGTCCTACTTCTTTCATAATCTATCCACATCTTCTTTGCTATGTCATCTCTCAGCACATTGCCCACGTTTCTTTGGTTACTTGGTGGCGTAGAACCCTCTCGTGGTGTATCATCACCACTAGGAAGAGTGACAAATTTACGAGGGTCAATCGGGGATTTTGTTGTACTAAGCCATTCGTCGTCACCCCTGTGGCTCCGGATTACATTATGTAGTATAATTGTGGCTATGGGAATTTTTACTTGAGTCTCTATTGGGTAATATGTACCTACCCTCAATATAGGAAACCGCATCTTTAGAATTCCAATAACCCTCTCAATATGGTTCCGTAGACGAGCAAGGCGAAGATTAAAGAGTTCTTTGTAGTCTTTCAGTCGATAGTTGCTCCAACCTTGCTCTTTGAGATGGTACCGAACTCCTCGGTAGGGAGCAAGAAAGCTTGGTATATTTGCATAGCCTCCATCCACCAAATAGTACTTCCCATTAGGTACTCGGAAACCTGATTGGATAGCAGATTTTAAGACCCCGGCATCTGATGCTGATCCCTCCCAACCAGTGGAGACATATACAAAATTCAAATCGAAATCACACACAACCATAACATTTTGTGATAGGGTCCCCTTCCTATTCCTGTAAAGTGCAGCCTCACTGCTTGATATTGTCACAGGGACATGAGTCCCATCAATTGCCCCTAGGCAGTTCTGCAATGAGGAAATTAGAGTTACTAATTGAGATAAAATAGGAGAGAATAGAGATTACTAGACTTCACAGCCATAGATGACATGTACCTAAAAGTAAAGCCAAAACTGTGGACTCGAGGATATTTTCCAATGGGTGTCCATAGATGGAGGTGTGATAGGCTCAGATATTAACGATGTAATTGCATCAAAGCATGCACCGATATGCCTGTGAATGGTCTTTGTACTATGCTGGAATCGATCGGTCAAAGTTTAGAAACTAGCATTCCGGGAAAGCATGTATATGAAGATTCCTAATTGCTCCTCGACGGTAACACCGCTTGTGTTTTGTAAAAGATTTTTTTGTTCTAAGATGGTTGCAAAGTGCCTGAAAAATGTGGGACTCCATTCTAAGAATGTTGCGATATCTGTCCGGTTGCCCTTCCAATAGCTCAACGATGTACTTTGCACCCGTAAGGATCGATGTATTGCATGGAGTTTTAATTCTCCTAGAAGCTTGGTATAACGCCAGGAAAACTAAAAGCATCATTTCTTTTTCCTCCTCCTCCTCGGAATCGGTAAGAACAAGATTATCCATATTCAAATAATCCAAATTTGTCCTAACAAATCAAGGTAGTTTAATGAGAAAAATTGAAGCATCTATACATAGCAAGTACTGTAAGGAACAAGATGACTGTCTTTAACTAAAGGAACATAGGTAAGTGAACTAACTTTAGTGTTAGGGAGTGTCTTTGACTATTCTGAACTAACTTTAAGTAGGCACAAATCTAGATGATCTTTAAGGCACTAAATATCACGAGTTATTGTGAATTTGAGATCAATAAATGTATAAATGTATACAGCTTAGGTAGTACTAATCTTTGTACTAGTTGTTGTACTTCGACCTATAGCTCTTAAGTTTGGGCAGCTGCTGCAAACCAAAGATCTGAACCCTGACACTCTACCTTCACAGCTCTCACAGCGGCGTCAGGCGTTGGCTCCTCATTGATTCCAAATCTACTTCATGCTGACAAATCTAATCACATCTATATACCACACACACAATATAATCAAAGACTCCAACAATGGCTTACTACAATCGTGGCGACAATAGAGATCGATGCAGGGCGTACTGGATGTCGCCATGGTGCTGAGCATAGTCTCAAATCAAATCATTCACTGACCAGGTTGGGAAGGAGCATTACACCTACACCGTGCATCACACGAACTTCCCAGAGCGACAGATCGGAGGGTGGGGAGCAGGATCGGACCTTCTTGATGGCGATGGTGATGTAGAGGTAGAGGAGGAGCAGCACGAGAACGACGACGCAGAGGTAGAGGAGGAGCTTCTTGATGGCGACGGCGACGGCGACGCGGTGGTGAGCTTCTTGATGACGACGGCGACGCGTTCTCGGCGGCTCCTTGGCAGTGGCTCCTTGAGCGCCGGATCTAATCGCCGTGGATGGGGACGGAGAAGAGGCGGAGGCAGGGAAGCCAGGGAGGGAGGAGAGAGCCCGGCCAGGGGCGGCGTTGCTCCGGCCGCCGCCACCCGCTACTCTGTGCTCCGGCCGCGACTGGGATTGAGGAGGAGCAGCGACTGGGATTGAGGAGGAGCTCTCGGCGGCGGCCCGATCTCGATTGAGAAGGAGCAGCGACTGGGATTGAGGAGGAGCTCTCGGCGGCGGCCCGATCTCTCCACGAGCAGGAGCAGGCCCGATATCTATCGGATTAGAAAACGGAGCACTAGAGAGGAGAATCATTTTCCGGGCGTAAATGAGAAACCGACAGAAATGGGCCGGCCCAATACCGGGCATCCAAATAGTAATTTTCGGTCCTGTCGTTTTTTCTTCGTGGGCTGTAAATTACAGGGGTATTTGGGCCAATACCGGGCTTCCAAACGGGGGCTAAAAGGTCTCTCGGTGGGGTTAAATATACTCTTTCCGCCGTACGAATTCTGGCACGCTGGAATGGTTGGCACTCGGTCGGTCCGGCCAGCCACGTATTGGGCCAACAGCTACTACTGGGAAGGAACAACACTGGCATGTGAAACGCAACAGCTAATTTTCGGGCCGGTTTCGGTTTCGGCAACGCGCGCCATCGCCATGGCGTGTTGGTTTTCCGTTGTGTTTGGCGCCGGATGTCGTGTGCGTTAGGCCTCTGCACACCGGTGGATTCTGCACATTCAAAAACACAAACAGCGATGCAGTTGCAAGCATTGTCATATCTAAGGGGCCAACTTAATCCAAACCGAATTGTTCCCCACTTTTCTGTGGCCCATACCGGAAGGCCTAACACTCAAATGTGAAGCCTTTTCTTTTCTTTAAGGTAACTCAAGTGTGGAGCTTGAGAAAGCAGATATTTCTCAATGAAAATTGAAAAAAAAAGCTGTTCAGTTTGAGCGTGATAGAACCAATATAAATATGTTTTCGAAATATAGATGATATCCAATATGCAACCTCAACTGTCGCTATCTCATTTAAATATATTATTAACGATCTATGATGTCATTGTATTAAGAAGACACTTTTTCATCACATATATAGTCTACTAGCAAATGTGCCCGTGCGTTGCAACGGGAGAAAGGCCGTAGCCGGCGAGGGAGCCGAGGCGCTCCGCGGGGGCGGCCGCGCCGGCGGTGGGGGCGGAGCCAGCCCGCGCGGCGATGGTGGCGTGGTCGCTGTGGTCGCGGGGAGAGCGGAAGAGGCCGACGCGGAGCGTGCCAAGTACCTGCTCCTCCACACGGTGCGCACGCACAAGGGCGCCGCCGACGAGTGCTACAACTGCGTGTAGTCGACGCCGCGGGGGCGGCGGCGGCGGCCGAGACAGAGAGGCAGACGTCGTGGCCGCGGGCGCGGAGCGGGAGGCGGAGCGCGGACGGGGCGAGGGCGCGGCGGTTGGAGGAGGCGAGGAGGAGGAGGCGGTGTTGGGTGGTGGCGGTGGTCGGGGATGGGCTCCTGCGGCGGGGGCGGACGGGGACGCGGACGATGCCGCGGGGGCGGCGGCGGCGGCCGAGACGAAGAGGTGGTCGGGGACGGGCTCCTGCGGCGGGGGCGGACGGGGACGCGGTCGACGCCACGGGGGCGGCGGCGGCGGCCGAGACGGAGAGGCGGACGCCGTGGCCGCGGGCGCGGAGCAGGAGGTGGAGCGCGGACGGGGCGAGGGCGCGACGGTTGGAGGAGGCGGGGAGGAGGAGGTGATGGTCGGGGACGGCGTTATGTTTTCGAAATATAGATGATATCCAATATGCAACCTCAACTGTCGCTATCTCATTTAAATATATTATTAACGATCTATGATGTCATTGTATTAAGAAGACACTTTTTCATCACATATATAGTCTATTTTCACCTCAGCATTATCAATAGGTTTTTTATGTTTTAATAGTCAAAGTTAGAAAATTTTAATGCTCTTCAAGCATGATATATTTGTGAATAGGGAAAGTATGTAACCGAGATGAGCTAAAGCTCAGCTCAATGATGGTTTGCTCTTGCTCTCTTTTCTAGAAATATCATTTGACTTATTTTGATGATTCAGTGGATAAAAGACATTTCATCACCTTTTTTCAATATGTGGCTAGCAATTTTGTTTGAGATATTTTAGGGATAGCTATTGAAGCTAAGGGGATTTCACTAATATTTTCAGGTGGGTTCGGTAGTATTTTTCTGCTAGTGCAAATATTCCGGTATTGGATTTTGCTGCCATGCATTTGCGGAAAGTTAAGGAACGTTTGTCTCGACAATAAGCTGATGCATTTACCAGCTGAGCTGGTGTGACGTGCATGTTCTTTTTTCTCACGTATTGGGCAGGTCTGCGAAGAGGTGGAAAGAAGGAGCAATTGCTGGTTGGGGCTCGGATGCTGCAGGACATGGCGCTGCGTCGACATGTTCAAGAGGATGAGCCGAATCACTCCAACAGACAACCAAGGATCGCTGATGGAAGGATTCCAGCACTGAACGAAATTGCATCCTCTAGCTATTGTAATATTTTGGATGTCCTGGTAGTATGTTTAGGTTTGTTACCTGTACTATAGGACTCTAGCTGTTTGACATCGAAAGGGACTTATGGGTAAGCCTACACTTAAGCCTGTAGTCAATAATTTCCATTTATATTTTCATGTATTCCGACGCTAGCAGTAGGCGTCATTTGTAAAAGACCGCGTAAGTGGATCTGGTACTTCATCTCTATTCTGTTGTTAGGAGATGGTGGAGCACGGTGGTCGTATGGAAAATATGACTCGCAAAAAAGTATGAAAAATATCAGCGAAATATGATTACCTATATACACTGAATATTAAAAACGGACATTATGCTGTCATCAGGTCCTGAACATGACATGTACTTCTTTATCCTTTTTTCTTTATATCTTATCTTAATTGTCGATGATAACAACAACAAAAGTAGATTGTCAATAATCTTCATTTGATACAGAACATATGCCTTAGCAGAGGTATTATTTGGCACGGCCCAGGATACGACGACCAAATGGGCCATCTACCACGTCGCATAGAACGAACACAAGCACCGGATCCGAACGAAGGCCCACGATACGGCCCAAACTCCTGCCGCGAAACCCTAACCTGGCTCCGACCCACCTATAAATACCCACCCCGCGCCGCCTCCCCGCAAACCCTAGAACCCTCCTCCCTCCTGCGCCTCCACTCCCCCTTGCCTCCCTCTCTGGTACCCGCCGCCTCCTGCTGCCTCCCATCTCGCCTTCTTCTCATCCATTGCTAACCTCGTTGTTGGTTTGGTTCCTCGCAGAGACCGCGGATCCGCTCCGGTGAGAACCCGCCGCCATGTCGTCCAGCGAGGTCGCCTGCACCCTCGCCGCCCTCATCCTCCACGACGATGGCATCCCCATCACCGTAAGTTCTCACCTCTCGGTTCTCTGTATCTTTGTGCGTTTCTTGGTTGGTTTCGTTGCCTGAGTTTGGTTGCTGGTCGAGTGCAGGCTGAGAAGATCGCGACGTTGGTGAAGGCATCCGGCATCAAGGTCGAGGCCTACTGGCCGGCGCTCTTCGCCAAGCTTCTCGAGAAGCGCAGCGTCGACGACCTCATCCTCTCCGTCGGATCTGGTATGCATGCCTTACTCCCTCTCCCGCTCTGCTATCACTTAGTATGTTTGCTCCCATGGCTTTGATGTGCGTAGCTACTTGTTACTCAAGAAAATTAGGGTGGTTTGGTTGGTTTTGTTGTCAGCGTTGTCTAGATCTCATGTTACTTTGTATAATCTTCCTGGAATTGCAGTTTGATAGTTCTGTATGCCTGTATGTGTTCGAAGCCTACTTGATGTTGGCTATCCTTAGGTAATCTAGTTATCCTAGAAAGAAATCACTCTTTTTTATCCTATTAAGTAATTGTAATTGTTGCTCTTGAAGCAACTGGTGTATGTGTCAGTTCAGAAGATCAATCCAATTTAGTTACTTAATATGAACATTCTTTTGTTTATTATGTGTTATATTTGTTATCTATTTAATGTCATCGTACCTCCATTCCAAAGCTGAAATCTTGAATGCTTGCTTGTATGTTAGTCTAGTATTTGGTATGCTATTGAGGAAACGTTGCATGACTTGGCTGTTCTGCTTATAATCAAGCACATGTGTTTCTGTAGCAGTAGTAGTTACATAGTTCCATTAAAGTGAAATCAAGGATGTTCTGTGCTTGGCATTTGTATTACTGGTCTACTTGGTAGTAGTTTTGTTTGCTATGGAAACAACCAGTAATTACCACTTTGTTTGTAGGTGGAGGTGGTGCCCCAGTTGCTGCTGCTGCTGCCCCGGCTGCTGGTGGCGCAGCTGCTGCCGAGGAGAAGAAGGAAGAAAAGAAGGAAGAGGCGAAGGAGGAGTCCGATGATGACATGGGCTTCAGCTTGTTCGACTAAGCTGTCCTGAGCTCAGTCCTTAGGGAGATTGCCTATGCTTTTCAAGATTATCTTATGTTATGCCTTTTAGGTTTTCGCTCAAGTACTCAAGTTTTGAGGTTTTGATATGTGATGTTATTGGGAATTTAGTATCTGCGCAACGAGTACTGCAAACCTCCTTGGATGGTCTTATTAGAATTAAACTGTTTCTACATTCAATGTCTACTGTTTGAGAAGCTCAGTTGATTGGTTGTCGAGTTATATCATTGTGGTTGCTAATCTCCCTATCTGGGCTGATCGGTTTGTTAGTTTGTACATATCAATTGTAATGGCCCGCTGAGATGAATGGCATCTTCACTACGGATAGTGGAGGCTTAGCTAGCTCGAATTGGAGTCTATTGGTCAAATCATCCGCGTATAAGCAGGGTGTTACCGAAAGGAGCGAGGCTCGTGGCAGTTGGATCGAGTCGCTGAGATGGGGGCTGATTATGTCGGATCGGTTGAAGTAGGAAGGTGCTGGAGCCAGTGGATCAGGACCTGGTTCCAATTTTATTTCTTCCACATGCAAGATTTACGGTTAATCAAGGTCCAATCGCGTGACGCTCCAATTTTGTTACAACCTTCACGAAACTGATGTCGATGATATCTGGCTCATCGTCTTAGGACGGTCCCTTCCGAGATATACAGTAGCAGGATTAGCCAGTGGTGCTCTGCAACAGCACGCATGGCGCCCTTGAATTACCCAAATCTCTCAGGAACTGGACATCGAGGACGCTTCGACCACCGCGGAAGATAGCTGGCGGCTACCATCAATCTCACGGGAAAGTGAACGGCAGCTTACTCTGTAAGTGATGTCCGGTGGGGAACGAGAGAGCCAGGCACGTGGCGACCACCTCCTATTTATCAGGAATAAGATTCATCCTCGTATACAAGCCCAGCTGGAGTGTTCAGTCTGTAACTCCAGGAATCCAGCCGGCGAGATGCGCAAGCACATAATGAAGAATGATAGTTGATAACCAACCTTTTGCTGCATCTCCCATGGCATTGTCAACATCCTTCATTTACAAGAGCTAGGGACAAAATTCTCTAGACCTACATGTCTGGCCTACAAAAACCGAACACCCATGCTACCTGTTGCGTAGTGGATCAGCCAGGAGACACAGGCAGGGTTCTGGGTCGCCACCGCCATATCACAAAATAACACTAGCTACTCTAATCCATCCTGTATATTGGTATCTATCCTGATCTGCTAATGATATAAACAGCAGATGCTTGCGGATGACGATCTATTGCGCTTGACATGCCCCCGCCAAAATCTTCTATGGTATGATTCTGCTGCCACAATATCGGTTGTTCCAAGGGTCATTTACATTCACCAGAAGTGATCTTGGCTGGTGACGAGGTATATGCTGACGGCTCCCACTGACAAGAACTGTAGCAAGGATCAAGACCCAGATACCTTAGCTAATGTTGCTACGGTGAAGGATGTGCTTATCCCATCTCCGTGCCTTCCCCTTCTCGATAAGTGCCATTAAGAACTGCAATGTGCCTTCTGCGTCTTCGATGTTGGGCAGCTCGACACTGAAATGAAATAGGGGGATGAAGGCTGAGCTCGTGGCCCTGTCTCTTGCTCTGCCTCTTTTGTCCCTTGGTGATGTTTCTCCGTTGCTCCCAACAATGTTCACTACCTCCTGAGCTCTGTCCAGATGAACAATGGATTTGAGGGTCATCTCTGTTTCAGTCACCCACTGTGTGTCAGGAGGAACACCAACAAACTGGGATTATCCTAAATCCACCAAGTACGGGCTCGAGACTAGCAGAAACAGTTTCTCAGTAAGCACAAGAAACTTCCCGGGCTCTCTTGAGGGTCTTGCACATGACAAATGTCTCATCCTTTAGTCTGCCACCATCAGCTTGGAGAAGCAAAGATACTCCAATTGCTTCTTCCCAGGAGTATGGGAACAAAGGACGATCTCTGGCCACAGGGCTCGAGAAACAGACACGCAGGGGGTGGGATTCATGAGGATTGCTTCGGTTTCTGATGCTCTGTGCGGTTCTGCCTGTGGCTTCAAGAATACTTGCCATAGGCCTGGCCACAAGCCCAGCTGTTCCCATTGCTATACCTGTAAACAGATACACAGTTGGTCAAAGATTGGAACAACAGGAGCTGAATTCAAAGCCCTATTGGAATGGCATCACCTGAGATAACCCCCGGAAGACCATGTTTCTCAGCACCCCTGATTGGTGATTGAAGGAGCCCAGTCAGACCCTGGATAACAAGATTGAAATGCAAAAGTTTATATGCTGCTTTAGAGACAGGTCCAAGAGGATTCTTTGGCGCAAAGTGAAAACTGGAAGCAAGTATAATAGCTGTGAACTCTCACACATTGGTGATTTTCTTCCCAAGTGTATGTCAATGGAAGGATGCGGTTACTGAATCGCATACATATATAAAAATTATGCAGCAAATCAAGTACTCCTGCTACAATGCAAGGAGCCATCTACGGTTTAGCTGTTATGTGTGGAAAGGCATTAAGGCAACATGATAACACATAATAAAGAGAGACGGCCCTCACCTCTAGAAACCCATTCAGTACTCCTTCCCCATGCAAACCTAGCTGTCTCTCCCGCTCATCCAGTTTAGAAGCAGCTTGCTCATCATATGTAAATGCAACAAGACTCTGCATAATGAAATTTTTCCGTGAGCTGTGACTTCTGGAGAGCATAATTTCCAATGATCAAACACGAGCGCAGCATAATACCTTATAGGCAGTTTTACTAAAGTGAGAAGTGGCGCTACTGACTGCATAAACGGTACTTCCGATAAGATTTTTTGAACCTTGTGCGATACCGTTTAATAGCTCAACCGGACTCTGTCAAAGAGCAAAACATAGATCTTTGAGGAGGATTAGAAAATTGCTAATTCCTGCTAAGATCTGCATTTACAAACCTGCAATTTCCCTTTCCTTGAGGCAGACATGAACTCTTTTAAGCCAAATCCGACATTCCTAGCAAAACCCATAGGATTCCCTATAACACCAGCGGAGCCAAAAACCTGCACTTACAGTATATCAGAACAAATTCTGCTCAACTATGTACACTGTTAGAATTTACTATCCGCCTCTTAACAGGAAAAAAAGAAAGAAACGGAGGTAACGTTGGCACAAGCACACAATGCAGCCACTCAGATCCAGCAAATCTGAGGGAGAACAAACATCCATGTTGTTTTTGTTCCCAGGATTGTCCAATAAGCATTCTTAATTTAGTAAAGTTATTTTGGTCATCATTTGAAGATGCATCTTGACTAGAAAGAACACTATCTTGAATGGTACCCATTTACCTTATAGAGTTCATGAAGCAACTGCCTGCTATAATGCCTCACAAGAATGTCCTGAATGGATTGCCAGCTCGCCATAAGATTTTCCACCATTACTTCTCCTAGGTAAACTGGTACTCCTTCAACATCAATGAGGGCCATAAGGCCTCTCTGCAGCCAAAATGCTTCATTGAGATGGTAGACAAGGAAATACATCCTACGTAACTTCACAGAGCATACATACAGACCAAGTGCTGTGAACAATCCATGTGCAGATGTGCTACCAGGGATCTACTGTTACACATGAACATTAGTTGCACTACACTAGATTAAAGTAGGACAAGCAAATATATTGTTTGGCACTCAGGCATGTTTGAGATTTTGACATTCCGCGTAGAATTGTGCAACTTAAGACAGAGCCATAGATGATAAACTATCTTGTGAACTGTAACAATCAGCAGCACTCCCCAAGAGAAAAGAGAACTCATTTAATGGGGCCCCAGCTGTAGTGTAAAATGAGTATGTGTAATTTCCTCAAAAAGAAAAGAAAGAATGAACTTGTGTAGATAACAAAAGGACGACGGGGGCGAAGATGGAGGGGGAGGAAGGTGGCCAGCGACTTCAAGGTGGAGGTCGCCGCGGGGGGGCTCTCGAGCTCTCCTCTCGCCATCTGCCTCAAGATGAGCAACCTTCCATGTACCACACTTTAGCTTTAGGAAATTTGGTGTCTCATGCAAACATACCATTGGGTTATCCAAATTCCAACTGTAGGCCAATACACGATATTTGGAAGAAGAAGCAGAAATCGAGCAGTGCGATCCCAAACATTACAAAAGAACAGAAGAAGAAAAGGATGTGGATTTGATGGACAAGATTTATGGAGACTTATGGGCCACATGGATGAGCATTCTGGAAACGGCCTCTTCACATATTTTGAAATAATCTAAGAGATAGTCCACCACCTTAAGTCCCTCTAAAATCTGATCGATACAAATAAAATCCAACTGCCCACATGATAGGATAGAACCCAAAGATGGGTTTGCACTAGATACTTTCCCGGTAATCAGTAGTGTGGAATACTTCCGAACTTCCTTCATCTAACAAAATGTTTTTTAAAAAAAGGGCCCAAGAATTGGTCGGCCCTAATTTGAGAAATCACTGATGGGTGACAGCTTAAACCTTCCAGTGCACAAAAACACCATGGGAAAAAAAAACTAAATAACTTTTAAGGCAAGTAGAAATAGCTCCAGTCTCCAGGTTACAGCAACAAAAGCATACTTGAATGTTGACTAAAACAGAAACTATACATAACACTCAATCCACAGAAGTAAGGAAATACTCCCTCCGTTTCACAATAGATGTCATTCTAACTTTGAAAAAAAAATCCAAAATAGATGTCATTCTACAAGTCCGAGGAAATTTTTGGCCATTTTTTCCTTTGCATGTCCCTACAATTCATTATTCCCAAGGTAAATTACTACTATGGAATAGTGTAGTACAGACCATCCAAGAGCAATAAGTAAGATAGGTAATGCAGAATTCTGCATACATGCCCTAGTAGGAGTGTAAATCCTAAAATGACATCTGTTGTGGAACGAAGGGAGTATGATATAAACACAAATACCTGATCCTTGTGGGAATCAACATATATGATATGAACATTTCGTATGGAAACTTGGATATTATCCAGTATCTGCCAATAAGAAGAGTCAAACAAATGCAACAAATTTCAGCACATAAATGTTACTATTGTTTAAACAATATAATTGTAAGGTTGTTACCTTTGCTGATATGTAGGATAAAAGTGATTGCCCCGTTTGGTTATCTAGAAGTCAAAAGAATTAGGAATTTTGTGAATAGCTTTCAATGTGTTAATTCATCAAATAAACATGAGATTCACAACAGTTATATTAACATTATGATAAACCAAAGTAAATATAATATGTTATGAATTGATGACGATCAGTTCATCGTTGGCAGCCTCCAGATCTTCTCATGCAACTTCATAGAGGAACATGCCTATGGAACTCTGTATTCGCATCTTGGTGACACTGATCTACATACTTATCAGTTAGTATATGTATCTACAGGTTGCGGATTTTTTTATAGTGACAAACTGACCTCTCAAATTTGCAAAAGA
This sequence comes from Stipa capillata, assembly GCA_019208055.1. Taxonomy (NCBI): domain Eukaryota; kingdom Viridiplantae; phylum Streptophyta; class Magnoliopsida; order Poales; family Poaceae; genus Stipa; species Stipa capillata. The sequence continues at coordinate 66,523 of JAGXJF010002006.1, read as the reverse complement.
TAATGAGGAACATAGGAATCAAGACTGACCTGTAACTCTTCGGGAAAATTTAGTGAGCTCAATAGCATTAAGTTTAGCCAATTTTCCAGCCAACTCTCTCTTATCCAGAGAATCTGAACTCCACTGATAAAGAAACAGGGCATTCATCGGGTCAACAGGGTGGAAACATCATTCACAAGCTAACTGAACAATGCACGACCAGATACAATGACATGCCTCGGAATCCTCCCGCGGACATGCACATACAAACACGTCTCTATAACAATAATTATAGGGTCCCATCCGAGTTTTTTCCATGGAATCCTTATGCTTAGCTTCCCGATTCGTCCTGCAATGCAGTAGAATGGGAACTTAGAATCAACAACTACACATAGTTTTATCTACACACAACAAAATGGCCAAAGTACTGGTGATGGCATCCAACCAAACAGTCCAAGAGGGGTCATGAATCAATACCGGTCTTAAGTGCCAATGGCAGTTGCAGGTAGTCGAAGGCTTCCAGAATGAGCTCTACATTTTCCAATAGTATTTCCTCTGCGGAAAACGAAGTCATCAAAAACTTTCACACCATCAGAGAGACAGCAGAATCCCGAGCTAATCCGCATTAGTCGATGCCAACCACACGCTTACCGAGACTCAAACAACTGCAACACTAAACGCGGCCACAGAATGAACCAACAAATTTACTGCTGCGGCAGCCAGCCGAAGGCTTGACGAATTATGGAACAGCGGGGATCAGAACGACCGCTGGCTCGCGCGTGATTGGGCCGAGCGGTGGAACGCGGGCTGTGGCTGGTGCTCGGGGGAGGGGGGAGGGGATCAAGGACGAACCGTTCCAGATGCCGATCTTAAGCTGCTCCTTCTGGATGCCCATGACGTAGCGGCCGAGCAGGCCGGCGAGCACCTGGCTCACCACACCCTCGAACATAACGGCGGCGGCGGAGCAGGAGGAGGACGCGGAGGAAGAGCTGTCCTAGAGAACCCGCGCTCCCATGGCGAGGGAGAGGAGGGGGCGAGGCGAGGAGGGGAGCGTGGAGGGGAGGGCGAGTTTGGGTTTGGGAGTTTGGTTTGCTTGGAGGAGGCGGAGGGAGGAGACGGCGATTCGTGTCGTTACTGCTCGGGCTCGGTGCGTGCGATGTACGTGTGTACAGTGCTCCCATGTACGTATATTTGGCACGTATTTTCATATGACCGTATGCGTATTATGTATACGTATACTTTTTGTGTGTAGTGAAGAGGTATGTATGTACCGGACGCTTCTGTAGATTGGAATGGTATTTGTTTTAGGGATACCTTACGTACATTTCATAATAGAGTTTATCTAGCTCGAAGATCAAACCCAGATTGCATAGCTGGGCACAATCCTGCCTTAGAAAATTGGAAACCGGAAATATTGTGGCCATTCCTGTTTATTACGAAGATACAATTTGCAGAGCTTCCCTGTATGCTCCAGTAGTAAATATACGGTTATCAAAAGCCAAAATTTGCAGTGGTGCTCTTCAGATTTTTCTTCCTCCATTTTCATCACGCAAACTGGTCAGAAAAAAGCTCTGAAAAACCCAACCATTGCATAACGACTGTGTGTCTGCGTTTACTGGATAATTTACATGACGTTACTACGTGAAACAACACAAGGATGCGCACCCACTGGTTGTCAAAACTGCGCTTGCTGCAAACCGCCCCTGCGACCTTCCCAGCATCGCTGGTGCACCTCCTCCATCCTCTCAACCGGGTTGCAGATGCCACTGCAATTCCAGTCGAAGGACGCTGCGCACGGGTTCCCGGCCTGCACCTTCCATTCGCAGTCTGCATGATCAGAGAAGATGCCACATGAAATGTGTGAGTAGCGCTAGACTACCTGAGAGCTAAGCTACCACAGGTATCCACAATCTGAACAGTGAGCTGAAGTGCTTTGTTATTGCAACAAATGCCAGGTAGACTGGTGCTGGATGGCAATGATGGCTGCAATGAGCTTAGTTGCATCACAACACATGCCATATCATATTGACCAAGGCTGGCAGTAATGGTTGGTGAAGTATATGTACGGTACATTCGCAAAGATAGAGGTGTAAGAATAATGTACTGATGATCTCCATTAAGAAAAATAAAAAAAAAGGGAAGTGCTGATGGTCACTCACCACATTGTACATGAGAAGATAGAACCATGTGTTGTGTCCATGCCTACTGAAGTGCAAGAGACAAAAGAGTAACTGCGACAGAAGATAGGTCAACACCCGCTAGATTTGCAAACAGCAGGCACTGGCATCGTCTTATTTCGAGGTCATTCAGGTTAAGAGTAATCAGCTACTGCCAAGTGCCGGTAACATTCAGGTGAATATGTGATATAGGAACAAGTTTGGTGTATGGAGAGCTGGGGGGACAGAAAGGTGTTAAAGGCAAGTCTTGAATCTTGATTATCGAGAAGAGTGCTAACTGACATTGTAGTTGTTCAGACATATGTATCGTCCTTTTCTTGGTACAAAATTCAAAAGGATTAGCTCAACTACTTAGGACGGTAAAGCATATAACTTCCAGGTTAAGCGATATCCTAATGAGCATGCACTAATTATCTAGATACAATAGCAGAATATGCTGAAGCAACATGGTAAATCAATAGTAAAAAAGTAAGATGTCAACCTGGGGGAGTACCACAACAAAGGCTTCTCTCATCAACATGTTCAACATTCAACCCAATCAACCAAGAGCCAAATGATACATCTTCATTTGTATATTTGTGCAAGATATGCCTGAAAGTGATGTCAAACAAAGATGAAATGGGGCAGTAACATAATCTGGTTTACTGGCATTGCTTATCCACATTAGAACTCACCGATTTGCTGATATGTAAGTCACTAAATCCCTGGTTACAGCATACAGCTGCCGTGTTGCATGCCTAAAGTAGTTGTTACCTTCAGTCCCAAACTTCCAATGATCCGGCTCATAATACTTAGATTCACTGTGAACATTAAGCAGGCGCTATAATACACCATTTTTTAGAAGAAACGTCGGTAAGATGAAACCATCTGTTTGGGGGCATATCTAGTAAGATATGTCCTTATAATAAGAGAATGCAAACTCATGATCTTGATTATTCGATCAGCATGGGAATGAATCAAGTTTGCTGAGTCCGAAGAATGAGACTTGCTTTGCTAGCACATAGCAAGACTAACTTCCCACAATCGAATGGATGATACTTCTTCACCACGCCATCGGACAGCTCATATCACGAGTTTGCATTCTCACTTTGATGGCAGTTCTCATCTGACACATTCCCCCATATGTTTAATACATTAATAGAATGGAAAAAATCTGGATTTCTAGAGTGTTACTTGTTAGCAATAACAGGTCCAGATTTCATGCAGCCGATGTACACCCGAGGTTTTGACCTATGTCTCGCCAAAATCGATCTGGTGATACCTGTGTTAAGAGGGTGTCAATCTCAGACTCTCTGTACGTGCTATTCAGGATCTATCAGAATACCGGTGAAACAGGGTTGTCGTACCAATGTTGACATGAACATCATCATCAACTTTGACATAGAAATCAGCACCCCACATGGACAGAGCAGTTGAAAGAAACATCTGAATCTTCAAAGGAAGCCCACCATAGCCTTCAACATGATTCTGCAAAGGGTGACCAGTGTTGAGAGCTCATCAATACTGTTTTAATCATTGATAAAAACTGAAGTATTTGAAACTAATAAACCCAGCATACAATTCTCAAAATATCGTTGTATTCTTTATCTTCTGCATCTATGGCACGCTCCACTTCACTGCCAGGACTAGGATTTGCACTACAAGAAGTCCCAAAATTCAGTAATATATTAAGCAACGAACACTGACTATTTTTTCCCCAGAATTGAACTCGGTCAAACCTTCGTCCAATAACAAAACGGATGACAATGCCCTTTTCCTTCTCCAACCTTTTCAAATGCTCACCTAGAAACCATCGTATTAGATACAGATATGAAACATAAACAATGTAGTAATGTGTTGCATTGAAAGGGCTTCACCTTGCGGCATCCACGTCTGCCTGACAGAGTCTCTGCGCTTACGATTAGCAAATGTGGTCAGGATGCCCATGACGAAAAACATCCTAGGCCGCATGCTTCCCTGGTCAACCGCCGAATCACTCGGCGAAACGCCCTGGTTCCTCATCTGCGCAGCTCTAGCAGCAGCCAGGCGCATCTCAATGTCGGATATCGTTCTATCCAACGCCCTGCACACAGAAACATTATAAGCGAATCCGGACCTGAACAAAAGATTCATGGCTGCTCAGGCTTCAGAAGTTACACGATGACTTCGCGAGTTTGTGACACTTGGTTCAGTACGGCCCTCGAATGATCGGAACTTGCCTGCAAAATCAGACCAATTAGCAATTTCGCACCCAAATGAACATCAAGGAAAGAGAGAAGGGTGAGAATACAAAGAGACATCAGTACATTACCTTGTTTGGGCAATCGGGTGGCTCAGGAACTGCCCAATACCTGCAGAAGTAGAGCAAACATCACCATCTCGCGCCTCGAAACCGACGAGCATTGTCTGAATTCGCGGCGCGAAGGAAAGATTGGGGCAGCTAGGGCCCAGAGAGCAGGAAATCCAAGAGAAGTAGCGGATTTGGGGGGCGAACGCGAACCGGTTGACGACGCAGACGCCGAGGAGGAAGCAGGCGGTGCAGAGCGCGGCCACGCACCTCGTGGGCACCCGCACCGGCGTCGCCCTGTGCGGCCTGGCTGCCGGCGCCGCGGCCATCGTCGTGCTCGCTCCTCGGGCTCCTCGTTCGAATGGGAGGAGAGGGAGAGGAGTGAGACGGTGAGAGAGAGCTGCCTGCTCTGCTCACCTGCAAGGCTGCAATGCAGTGGCACTCGGTGCTCCGTGGACTCGGTGCATATAACCCCCTGCCCCTCCGTGATTTTTGGCCTCTTTGAGAAAGTACAATTCCTTTCGACCGGATTTATGAAATGGTTTGCTGTTTCGTATATGTTTTTATAGAGACCCTCGGTGCAACCAGTAAAGCGTTTATTAATGACTGGACTCATCGACGTGATATTTTACTCCAGTGAGACAAGAGAAAAGAAGGATTTTTTTTTAGTAGACTAGGATTTAGAGACCAAAACAATTATGCGAGTGGATCTCCTTCCTCCGTTCTCTCTTCTCTTCGCTTCGCTCTAAAAGGTTATAAAAAAATAAAATCATTTACCGTGTTATAAAATATACCCATCTAAAGTTTAGTGCTAAAATATCATCGTACATGTCTTGAACAACAAAACAAATACATCTTTTATATAGCATAATATTCATTATTCAAAATATGCTAATTTATTTATAGGTTGTATTTTTTGAACCAGATCTCACGAGTGGACATGATATAATATAATAAACTTTTAAAATAAAATTACACTTTTCTAAATGGAGAAAGAGGAGAGAGAATATAAGAAAATCCGCTTTAGACAATTACAGCCCGACTTGGAAGATTTGAATGTACACTTTATTATAGGTTACCATGGCTGCTTCTTCCATTTTCTGCTACGGCTGTATCTTTCTGTACTAGTAGCTTTTTTCTTCAACGAAATTTTGAACCTTGCAAGGAAAGTAAGGGAAAACCAATAAGCCACACTAGCCCGACCTTCTTCTTCACTCTTTTCCTCTTTATTGAACTTCACACTAGTCCAGTACGGGCAGTACCTTGTTCTTTTCCTTCGAGGCGAAGAGCTTTTCGCATGGACCAGGTCCACACCAACGACAGCGGCATTAATCATCGCTGCATCTACCCTGCCTCAATTTTGTACGCATAGCTCAAATCGGGCGTGTCCTCTGCCGCGGCGGCGAGCACCGGCTCCCTGGACGCGGCGTTCCAGGACCAATACCACCACCGGCGCATGCACGCCGCGCACCGACGAGTCCACGGCTTTCGGCTTTCGCTCCGCCTCCCAGTCCCATCACCCGAGAGGCGCTGCGGTCGCTGCTGGCCCGGTGCACGAGGTCCACGGGAGAGCGGTGGCGGTGGAAGTGGAAGAAGGTTCGTGGGGTTGCTGCATGACCCCGCAAAATGCTGTAGCACGAATCCACGCGGGGGCCAGCGCCGCGCGCACGCCCGATAACTAGACCCTAGTGTTAAGGCCTCCTTTTCGGCAGGAAATGTTTCGCGGGACCCGCTGTCATCGATGGGTGCTAGTGCAGCTGCTGTTGCGTTTGCGGTCCCACGCACTCGAGCGTTTTAAACAGTCCCAATGCTACACCATGTACTATATTTAAATCATATCATATAAGTAAAATTTGATACGACACCCTATTTAATAAAAAAAAGAGTAATCATATCTTAATCTAGATATGGCTCTTAGCACCAAATCCAAAACATCTCATAATTTTTCTCTCACAAAACACATTAAATAAGAGCTCTTTTAGATACAACACTAAGATACAACCCATTGAGCAGGTTGTATCTAAACAGTTATTTAATACAATAAGATATAACTTAAGATACAATGTATTTGGTGCCCTTAATCTCTTGTTAATTATATTGTCATCTGTGATGATTGAGTGGCTTAAGACGGTAACAAGGGCGTGTACAGCATTGATACTGTTTTTCTGTAAACGGTATTGATATTTAGGTCGTCTCTTCCGTGTTGCATCACCCAATATTTCGGGTGAAAAGGAAACAAGGTTAAATGAATAAGACGTCGTCCCCTCTACGATATAAATTTTTTAGGAAAAAAGATAACACGATGTGCCATGTTTCTCTTTGCATTTTGAATCTCGTGTAATATTCCTGCATATTCAGATACGATACCACTACATGAATACGGATGATACGACACCGTAATTCTTAACACGCGTTTTCCTATTTATATGTGTCTTCTGAGCCTAACAGGGACTAAAGAAGATATGCTTTCCTCTCGCGGTCTCGCTGAATACAATGATCATGATGGGTGTGCACTTTAGTTGCCATCACGTTCAATTTGATCCCTTTTGGTTTTAGCGTTTCTCTATTCGAGCGTTGATGAGGCTATGCATTGCGTTGCACATGGGAATGTGACGGTGCCAAGTTAGTACTACATGATTAGGGATTAGCCCTCAGCGACCCAGCCGTTAAATGAATGTGATGGGACCAGGTAGTACTGCATGATTAGGGATACAGTCATCAGCAACCCATGAGCTAATTGAAACAACAATGCTGCTATACCTACTTCTCTTTTTGCAACATGGGAGATGGTGTACTTTATTTGCAGACTAGCAGCAAGTGCTCTAAATATTCTCTTTATTTGAGCGAATGTTATAGAGATGTTAAATGGAGTACATGTTAATGCGATGGTTTAGAATGTATACACTTAAATTTTCAGAAAATTGATAGTTAAAACTGTAAAATATATTAGAAGTATAACCCAAAATGTCATTGCAATAGCATTAGGTTAACAACAAGCCCTTACATGAAGCGTATGCGGTAGGCCTACTAATTTTTATTTTTTATGATCATCAGTACTTGACAATCTGGATACTAGGTGTGAGTTAATTAAGCAAGTCGTTTATATTATGCCCTTACCTCATACCATGCGTTTCTACACACACCTACTTTTTCTCAATCTTTATTTTCTCTTTCTAGCCGCACAATATGACACACACATATAGAGAGATATCCGAGAGAGCCTCTACTCTACTACGAATTTAAAAGACCATGCTACATGTGTACAAGACTATTCATTTTATTAAATTGAGGTATTGCTTGATGTATCTGCTAATTTTCATGTTAGGGCGGCGTATTTTGCAAAACAACGTTAAGTGAGTGTTGTGCAAACCAGCTCAATCTCTGTGTTGACAGCAGGTTGGACAGTTGATGTCAACCCAAGACAAACGGACATCATCACTGAAAACTGATTTCTTTATATGAGTATAAAGAAAAAGTTTAATCCAGTTTTCTATTTCCCATGACAATAACTTGTTTTCTATTAAGATGTACTCCCTCCATCCTATAATACTAGTAATCGAGCACGTGCAACGCACGTTTTCACAATATGTAGAAACATGCTCTAAATAAGAATAAATCAAAAATAAATTATATATCTAGCCTCTGTGAATTTTCCCAGATTTAGATACACATGTTTGAAACCAGAAATAAAAAAATCATAAAGTGATATCTCGCAATCATTTTCAACAGCATAGAGATTAAATCCCATCACTGCATCTTTCTCCCCATGTCTCCTACTCTACCCACTACGGCCTCTACACCACCACTCCACCTCGCCCCATCCTCTGATCCCACACATTCCATATATATAATCACAAATAAAGTTTGTTTCACAAATCATCGGATATTATTGTTACATAAAGAAGATAGTCCATGAAATAGATTCAATCAAACACCCAGACGTTCTACAATTGCATATACTACTCCCAATAAAAAATAAATCATAGCAGCCATTCAACTATTGTTTCAGTAAAAAATCATATCATAATTGATCCAGAGGTCTCCAACCTGTATACGTAGAAAATGTGGGATGAAATATTTCGGAGAAATCAAGAGTAGATTGAAGTGTCTTTTTAATAGAAAAAAGGGCACCTCAAACTCATGATCTCTAGACCAGCTCTAGATATCCAAAGCCTATTGAGTATTGCTCTTGTTGGAAATTGCAAGAACCTTTGCGCTTCACATCTACAAACAAGATTAATTTTCTGGATTTGCAAGAAGGAAGAATATAACAGAAAGAGAAATCAGATAGTAGGAAAACAAACTTGTGCACACGGTAGCCATGTGCTGTGCATATTTGATTTTTTGCTGGCTTTTGATCGCTGCTACCGTCTACCACCAGACACAGAGTTTTGGGCCGCTGCCGCCACCAGCATGCTCCTATTTCCCGTCGGACACAAAAAGTCACATCGATCCATTAGGTGTCCTCAGTTGTACGTCGATTGCGGTATCAAGAAACCAGATCAACAAAGAAGGCCAATTAGCGTGAGACAGCACAGCCATACCATGATAAAATGAATAGGAAAGACATACACTCCATAAGCAAATTAGATCTGTGATACTAAGGACTTCGGTGATATTAGGGAAATCCTGAACCAAAAAAAATCGACAGCAAGATTTGTTGCTATCGAGATTGTCGTAATTTAATGAACCAGCTACCCATAAAATCTTCTGTCAGTGTTGTTAGTTGTTGCACAAAAAAATATGATTCCATGGACCATGTAATTCTTATCACAATTTGTGCGATAAAGAACATAATTTTCTTCGATCAATTGCTCAACAATCAAGTTTTATCCATCTCACATTCAATCACATAAAGTCATTCAATTCTGAGCAAGGCAGGCAAAAGAAGAAATCTTACGTGCAATGGAAGGAAGAGGATCTTTTTTTATTAATAAACATTACCTCGGTAGAAGATAACGACTTTCATTCAGATAGATATTTGCTGAATCTCTCAAACTCGTGGCATATCTACAGAATATAACAGTAATTAATAATTACAATCTGGAGAGACATGCAAACAAAACTGAAATTCAAATGACCAAATGTCAAACCTGGTAAGCCAGCTCCCTTGTGTGGCATAATACAAGTGCTGCTACCTGACCAGTAACAGGATCAATTTGCTGAAGAGATGCAAAAACAGCAGTCTTCCCCATCCCAGATTTTGCTTGGCAGATGACATCCATTCCAAGAATGCTTGAGGGATGCACTTGTGTTGCACTAATGTGGAACCAAACAAAATTGGAGCAGCACCCCAGTGAGTAAAAATTGAACCTTCTGGGTCCGTGTTAATGGAAAGTTTTACCACATATTCCTCCAACAGAAAAATGTCAGAAGAAGTGTACCTGCATATCAGCAAGACAAGAATTTCATTATTAAATTAGCAGCTCACAAATAATATGAATTGTCAAATTAGCAAGGTCATCGTGTTGATCCCCTTACGACAATCTTCAGGCCCAGATATCATCAATGCCTGCATCACGATCTCGTCTCCCTTAGAGAAGTCGATCACGGTGGATGACGTGTCAGTGGAGCAGCATGACGCGGCATCATCGACAGTGGCGGAAGGGCACGAGGAGGCACGTGCGGGCGTCGGCGGGCGCGGGTAGCCCCTTCGCACTATGGACGGGACTGGCCCGCTGGACGAGCGGGCAGGAGCCGGGGAGTCACGGCGCCAGCGTCGGTGGCAGAGACGGTCCCGTGGGCGAGGCGCGGTGGTGTGGAGTGGCGGCGGGGGCGGAGGTAGGTTGGCAGCGGCGGCCGGATGCAGTGACGCGGAGGAGGCGGTGGCGGCCATTGGAGGCGGGCGAGCGACGGGTGAGCGGCAGGGGCGATGGGGCAGGGGCGAGCGGGGCAGGCGGCGGCAGGGGCGAGCGCAGTAGGGCGAGTAGCGCTGGTAGCGGCAGGGGCAAGCGGCGGGCTCGCGGCGAGCAGCGCGGCGACGGCAGGGGCGAGCGGCGGGGAGAGCAGTTCTGGCGGCGGCATGGCAAGTGCGCGATTGAGGGTAGGGCAATGGTTTTCTTTTTTCTTTTGATGATGATTGGGGATTTGATCGGGGAAGATTGATCAGGGAAGAGAGGTGTTGATGTGACTGCTACATTATTAGACAAATGTTAAACGTTGGATTAGTAGAGATTAGTGAAGATGGATGGTGGATATTGTTTGGATCTGTTAAACTGGTGCTTTTAATAGTAGTGTAGATAAGTTATATTTTAATTAGTTAAGACAAGACTTTGATCAATAATTATTTCATTAGTATGTAGTTTATGTGACATCAAATTGATATCATTAGATTCGTATTCAAAAGTACTTACTTATAATTATAACTTTGTATCACATAATCCACATATTAATAGAGTAATTGATGGTTAAAAGCTTGTTTTAATCAATCAAAATACGTCTTACTTTATCGGACGGAGAGAGTAACTATTAGGCATCTACAATGCATTGTACGTACTTCGTAACCTGATATATAAGAACCATCTCATACAATGCAGTCACCAGTTTGGTGTGCTTAATTAGATTGTCGCTTTATCTGTTATAATTGCACATAAAACCCTTCAAGCATCGGTGCCTCGTTAAGCTAAGTTAAACACCTTATCTGTTTTACACGACAAGAGAGTGATTTACTTTGGTAAGCATCCTCCAAGCACATCAAGAATATTGTACCACCGCAATACAGCCCAATAAAATATAAGTTTCATTGTTTTCGCAGTTGGCTTTTCTTAAAGAAATACAGTGGCTTTTCTCGGAGCACAATTTTAGATTGAGCACAGAACTCCCAATGCCTCGAGTACGATCGTGATCGACAATAATCTCAGGAACACAGATCCAATGGCCAGGGACGCAGCACGGCAGCGCCATGTGGCTCAAACTCAAATTTCGAACGCACTCGCAGATCGCAAAACGCCTGGAAATTTTTGGCGTTGCCGTTCTGTTCCCGTGGCCTATAAAAGCTGCCACACGCCCGAACCCGCAGTTTCTTCTTGAAGAAGCCACAGACTCGAACCTCTTGTCCCCCTCTTTCCTTCGCCGCGCTCCGCCGAATAGCGGCGCCTCGTCGCAGCCACCATTTCCTTCTCCTCGCCGAGGCGAGCACAGGAGCTCTCCCTCTCCCTCTTTCTCTCGCATCGGTTGGCCCTGCGAGCTGCTCGGCACGGATGATTACTGTGCGTGCTTTCTCCCATTTTCGGATCGTGTTGGTTGCTAGTCTGTTCTGATCTGGGCACGGTACGCTTCCAATTGATTTGATCTGCGACGATGTGCAACCGCGTGAGCGTGTTGGTTTAGGCTTGTGTCAGTTCATTGGTACGGTCGCAACTCGATCTCCAGCGAGATGGTTTCGTTGGGAATCTGGTTCGAACTTTCGGGATAGTATCAGCGCGAGATTGTATTCCGTGTTCCCTAGGGCTGTTCCTGTTCGATCGATGCCTGTGCGCGCGTGCGCAGAACGCGCGAAATCTAATCCTATTTCTGCCGCGTGTGCCTGCCTTAGTTGATCGGGAACCGGTGATCATCCGAAGAAGCTAAACATTCTAGTTCGCATTTCCGCCGCTCGTGCCATGTCCCGTAGGGGCGTAGGGCTATAATTTTGTGATTGCAATCTAAGTGCATCGATGCGTGAGGTAGGGGTTTGCATTCTGAAAAACTTGACAGAGCTCAAGACTGCGAATCATAGCACGACTAATTTCTGCATCACTGTGTACTCGCATACTTACTCAATCTGAGTTGGTAGGATCCCAGGCCTTTGCAGTTGGCGATCAGAGGTTTTATTTCCTGCTCGAAATTGACACCTATTTGAATGCCAGGATGTCCAACGTGACAGTGTGTGTGCGATTCAGACCACTGAGTCACAAAGAGAGGAAGGCTAATGGTGACAAGGTCTGCTTCAAGAAATTAGACTCTGAATCTTTTGTTTTCAAGGTTTGGACATTCTTCTACCTTTAGCTCTGTAACGAGGCACGCAATGGATATTCATGTGCAGTTTCTTGTGAGATGCACAGTTATATTTTCTCGAGATTACTGAATTTGTCAGAATTTCTCATGCCCCCGGAGCATCCCCTGCACAAACTACATAAGCTGGTAGGCCCTGTGAGCAGGAATAGAACCAATAACTAATAAAGTGAGAAACAAATGCATTCTCCATAGGAAATGCCTGTGATCTTGTTGGCATGATTTTTTGTGTTCCCTCATGTTTGATTAATGCCTTTTCCCTGATGTGTTGGCAAATACTTGAGTTAGGATGAGCGGGACGAAGATGTCGTCTTCAGCTTTGACAGGGTGTTCTATGATGACGCGGAACAATCTGATGTCTACAATTTCCTTGCTGTGCCCATTGTCGCAGGTTTTGATTTTTTTTCCTGTTCTTTCTAAATTCATTCATCAACATACTCAACGCTTTTCTTCTTACTACAGTTTGATCATGATTGGACTCTTTGATGGCCACCATAATACTAATGGAATAACTAATTTTGGGAACAGATACTGTCAATGGAATAAATGGGACGATAATTACTTATGGTCAGGTATGTGTTGCTGTAAACACCATAGTTTGCTTAAAGCGATGCTTGTCCTACTACAATCTTAAACATACACTAAACAGTGCATCTGTTAAGCATGTATGAAATGAGGTACTTCTACTTGAAACAATACTAACATTTTATTTGAACTTCCCATTTGTATAGACTGGAGCTGGAAAAACATATAGCATGGAGGTAAAGTGAATATCCTGGGGCTTTAATGTATGCGATCATCACTGAATCCATCACTTCAGCTTTGGCCTTACATATTTGTTTACTTTGGATGTTGACACAGGGGCCAAGCATCTTGTATTGTAATGAGCAGAAAACTGGACTAGTTCAGCGAGTTGTAAATGAGCTTTTTGAACGTTTAAGAACATCAGTAAGCATGGCCACGTGGACTGTGAAGTTGTCAATGGTAAAATACCAGCCTCATGTGCTGATTTTGAATTCATATTGATAGATCTTTGCTTACATGGATTTGCCATTTATCAGGTGGAGATATATTTGGAAAAAGTAAGGTGAGAATCTGGTTGATAATGTTTCGGTATGCATCCTGTGTCGAGTTTGTTTTGTAAAATGCTGCTACGAAGGGAATCAAGTTTTATCTCCTCATATCTCAGGGATCTTCTTGACTTGTCCAAAGACAACCTACAAATCAAGGAGAGTAAAAGCCAAGGGATTTACATTTCTGGAGCAACAGAGGTCAGAATGAAGTACATAGCATCTGTCCTTCCATTTCTGTTTTCCTTCTATATTCAAAAAGAAGTGTTCAGCGTCTGTCTTTTCATGCCTTCCTTTTATATCTTGTAACTATTCAATTATCTGTGCAGATATCTATTATGAATAGTTCAGATGCCTTGGAGAGCCTTTCTGTAAGTTTTGTTGAGTTTGTCTTTTAGCACCTTTCTGGAAATACATGCCAATTTAGTTCTGCTTACGTGTCCAAATTGCAGGAAGGAATTGCCAACAGGGCTGTTGGAGAAACACGTATCCTCTATTTGCCATTTCTGAAACAGTTGTGAAACATTTTTTTCGAAGAACATGGCAGGAGCTCTGCCTTTCTCATAGATAGAAAGAACAAATTACAAAATAAAGCGCGATTTACAAAGGTAGAAGGGGAAGCACCGGCAGAAACCATCGGGGAGCTACCTAGCTAAACTAGGCCCGAGCAAGAACCGAGGACCACCGGCCGAAGCCACAGCAGAAAAAACTTAAAAACCTGCAACAAGACCCTACAATGAGCCTCTGGGAAGCTACCGAGCTAAACTAGGTCAAGAGCGAAAACCGACGAGGCAGCAACATTCAACGCCGGCCAGCTCAACGAACACAGAAGAAGCCGGGTTCAGTGATTGCCTGCAATGTCATCGTCCCCCGCTCATCGCGCTCACGACCCAGCGGCTTCGACTTCACCTCAGCAACCAAAAAACCAACCCTGCTGCCGCGCTGAGACGAGCCTGCCACGGACACGCTCGCCAGAGCGATCGACACCCGAAAGGGAGGGCCTGCGCCAGAAAGAGGGGCGAGGTCCAGAGACGCCTCTCTGGCACCAAAAGGACCGACGAACGCACCGCCCAATGCCATCTGCTCATCAGCTATGCCAGCTACCCGAAGCCCCAACACCTGTCGAAAGCCGGCCCTCGTGCCAACGTCGATACCGCCAAACCTAGGACTCCAAGGCGCCGCCCCCAAGGGGGAAGGGACGCTGAGACGCCATCGCCGCCCGAACCAGCAAGCCAGTTCTTCGGATTTCTCCGGGAGATTTCTCGGATGGTGAGATCCAAACGACAGCGCCTTCAACAAGGAGAACGACGCACCAAAGCGCCGTCACTGCCGGCATCTGTCAAGAACGAGGGCTTTCGTCCGAAGATCATAACACCACCGGACCCATCGTTAGCAAGCACCGAGGAATCGACACAAGGGACCAACGTCGACAGCCTACTCCTGTACTCTGCACCTGTACCTACGAACTGGACCTCCTACACCTGTATACCTGTACACCGGCTCAGGCCATGCCCTCACTGCCATCTCCGGCAGCGAAGAACGCGCCCCCCTGCAGCCGCGCCTGCTGACACGCACCGCCGCGGCACCACCAACGCGGCTTTCCCTGGAGGAGGACTACAGCGCAACGTCCTCACCGACGACCTCACAGACCTCACCGACGTCCTCACCGACGGGTCCCTCCAGCGGCCGCCCTAACCCTTCACCGCCAGGCCTGCCGTGCAGCCTGGAACCAACCCCGAGCTCCGCCTCCCCTCCAACGACGCCACCACCGGAGGCGTCCTCCTCATCCCGCACCAAGCCATGGCTTCCTCACCCCTCGTCAGATCCCGCCGTCACCACCCAGCCAGCCGCGGCTGGCAACTCGACGGGCGGGGGGGAGCGGCCCCCAAGCCCCCCTAGCGGAGCGACCGACGCCTGCCAAGCCTGCCAAGCCCCGCCGGCCACACAGATCTGGGTCTAAGCTCCACTTCTGAGCTCCATGCCCCAAACCACCGAGCTCGCCTGCTTGAACCGCCGCTGGACCGCGCCGCCACGGCGACCCGAGCCACCGAGCTCGCCGCCTGGCCCGCCGCCTAGCCCGCCGCCGTTCCCGAGGCCCCCGACGAGAAAACGCTCCTGTCTCCAGATCTGGGCGTCCAGAGGGGCGGAAGCACGCCGGCTTCAACCCTCGCCGCCGGCAAAAAGAGGCCCCCGCCGCCACCGTCCGCTACGCGGGCTTCGCCCGGCGGCTTCCTTCGGTGGCGGCGAGGAGGGAGGAGGGGGAAGGAGGCCCGGCGGCGGCTAGGGTTTTTTTCGCCCGAGCCGCCCGGGGGAGCGACGCGGGCGACGCCGTTTTTGTTCTGTCTGTCAGTTGTGAAACATTGAATGTTGTAAATTTTGTTGTCCTTAATGTGCATATAGAAATGAACCTGGCCAGCAGTAGAAGTCACTGCTTGTACATTTTTTCAGTGCAGCATGGATCCACTCCAGATGAGAGGTATGCTTGAGTAACAAACATTAATAGTTCAATGATTGGTGAGATGGTTCTTGCTTCCCTTTGAATTGATGTAGCGGTATTTAACCATATATAAGCTTTCCGATATGCTCTTAATCAATATTATAATTAAACAGGTCTGTGTCTGCCTAGTGCTCATTCATGCTAGATAGCATTGATTAATGCAAATCTGCTTCCTTGTGCAATAGACTGTCATATCTGCCTGGATCGTATATAAACTGCAATCTTGAAGAAAATGATGCTGGTGTGGGCAGCTAGTGACTTTCTTTTAATCTGGCAGGGTAACTGCAGGGAAGATTATTCTTGTTGACTTAGCTGGTTCGGAGAAAGTTGAGAAAACTGGCACTACTGCAGATTTACCTACAGGCGCCACTATACCAGTGACGAGTAACGGAAAAACTCGTCACCGGTATACAAAAAATAAGTCAGTGACGAGCAGAATAAAGTGCACGTCACGGGAGAAAACAAACCAGTGACGAGTAACCTAATCCGCACGCCACTGGTAAATCAAAACAGAGCAATGGCGGGCTCAGAAACATGATCGTCACTGATATATTTAAAATCAGTGACGAGCCGTTTGTCGCTTCCGTCACCGGTAAATTCTCCCCATGGGCCACGGTGGGCCATTTTACCAGTGACGGGCTCATAAGTCGGCTCGTCCCTGATATACGCGTATTCAGTGACGACCGGCTCGTCGCGTCCGTCACTGGTAAATTCTCCCCATGGGCCGCTCTGGGCGATTTTACCAGTGGCGTTTCTGTTTTAAGGCCCGTCACTGGTAGTTCGGCTATATAAGAAACGGGCGCGAACTTGCTCTCTGTTCCTACGTGCTAGTAGTCCTTGAGCTGATCTCTCCCGTCGCCCTCAGCTCCGCCACGGCCGCTGCTACCTCTGGCCGAGGTAGTTCCTCTCTCTAGCCCTCTCTCTCTCCCCCTTACCCTTGAGGAGCTAGGTAATGATGCATGCATGGATGGAAGCTAGAGATCTAGTTGATGATGTGAGGATTGGAAGGATAATGGAAGCTGCTGATTTGGAAGTTTTTGAAGCTTTAATTCTGTTTGTGAGGATTGGGAGATGATGGAGGGTGCTTAGAAAGTGAAGTACCAACTGAACGGTGGATTTGTGATTTGTTGCTCTCATGTTAGCTCCATGAGAGAAAGAGAGAATTAAGAGAGACATCCTAATTAGACTCTAGCTCATGGAAGATTGGTTCTTCCGTAACGCATCAATAACACAAGAACAGAGGTCACTAATAAACCGTAGCATCAATAACACTAATAGCTCCATGCGGTTAGGTAACATGTCACCCATGCATGCCCTAAGCTTTCGGTGTGCCATGTGCCCATGTGAAGGGATCGTGTCCAGTTCGCGTGCTCGTCTGCAGGGTCGTTTGCAGTGGATTGCCCCCTGTCTGTTGAGAACCTTTCTGTGCATTGAGGTGGCCTTGCAGGCTGAGGGCTCCGTCCAAACTAACACACTCTCGATCGATCGAGAACCGTCGGAATATGTTTTCAAATTGTTGACCATGAAATGAAATATGTATGAGCTGAATATTTTTGGAAGGCTTTGTGATCGGCCATCGAGCCATCATTTTGATAAATTTGTTGACATATTGCTTGTGTGGTACCGGCCGTCGAGCCGAGGCAACATTCGTTGCTCCGTTTAATTTTTCAGGGAAAATGAGTTTGTCAACGTTTTGTGAACGTTCGACATGCTCAATTTTTGTTATTTTAGCAAAGGTCATGCCGAAATTTTGTATGGTTTGCTACTAATTAATTTTCGTATATCTTAATTAGGGATCGGAGAACCGATGGATCGAAGTTGGATGTATGACGGCGATCGGAATACACAGAGTTTCTATACATCTTTGAATGAGTTCTTTGATTTTGCCGAGCGAGATATGGTGCGAAAGGGTGCCACGAAAATATGCTGTCCGTGTCGTGATTGCAAAAACTTGAAGATGTACGAACGAAAATCAGGTTTTTTGCACATGCACGTAGTGCGATGGGGTTTCATGGCAGGTTATACACGGTGGAGAAGTCACGGTGAGGAGGATGAGGTTATTGCCGACGAAGGGTTAGAAGAAGAAGCAGGACATGGAGAGCCGGAAGCAGAACAGATGATTGTGGTGATGTCGGAGGACACGCCGAAGCGGATACGCGAACCGTGGGGGACAATTTGACTGGAATGGTCCAGGACCCTCATGTGCAAGAGCAGGTCGTGAAAGAGAGGAATAACGAAAGTGCGGCTCGTAGAGAGGCTGAGAAGTTGGAGACACTGCTGAAAGACTCGAAAACTCCCTTGTATCCCGGTTGCAATCCCGAGTACACCCGCCTCTCAGTCACACTCAAACTTCTTCGACTCAAGGCACTCCACAACAGCACGGACACAAGCCTCGACGAGACATTGGAGTATCTTGCAAAAGTTCTGCCGGAGGGGAACGTGTTGCCTCGCGGTTGCGATGAGGCCAAGAAGGTCGTGTGCCCTCTTGAACTAGAGGTGAGGAGATACCATGCGTGTCCGAATGACTGCATCATTTATCGGAACCAGTACGCGGATCTAACCAGCTGTCCAGAGTGCAAAACATCCCGATTCAAGCGGGGAAAGAACTACCAACCAGATGGTGAGAACGGAGTGAAGAGCGGTGGTCCTGCGAAGGTGGTATGGTACCTTCTACTCATTCCCCGTTTGAAGCGTCTATTCGCAAACAAGACAGAGGCAAAGCCCATGCGTTGGCACGACGAGAGGCCGCAAAAAGATGACGGTGTCCTGAGACACCCTGCAGATGGTTGCCAGTGGAAAGTTGTCGACGACCAGTACCCCGAATTCAGAGTAGAGCCGAGGAATATCAGACTCGGTATGAGTACAGATGGACTCAATCCTTTTGGAAAAATGAGCAGCAGGCACAGCACTTGGCCTGTGGTTGTATGGATGTACAACCTCCCTCCGTGGCTCTGCATGAAGCGGAAGTATCTACACCTCTGTACGCTAATTCAAGGGCCACAGCAACCAGGGAATGATCTGAACGTGTACCACCAACTACTGAAGGAGGAGCTAGATACACTGTGGGCTGAACCAGGGGTCCGGGTCTGGGACGCTTACGAAGGAGACTACTTCAACATGAGAGCTATGATGATCACAACAGTGCAAGACTATCCCGCTTACGGGTATCAATCCGGTCAGGTTTGCCACGGATACCAAGGATGTGTTAAGTGTATGGAAGACACAACAAGTCGTCACCTACCGCGGTCTCATAAAGTCGTGTACATGGGGCACCGAAGATGGCTTCAACAGGATGACCCGTGGAGACAAAAAAAAGAAAAGTTCGACAATACGATTGAGACCCGAGGACCGCCACGTAAGAGGAGTGGGGAAGAAATATATGACATGTTGAATTCTTGGGACCAGTGCCCTAAGGCAGGAAAGAAGCAAAAGAAGGTAAAGCCACTTGGAGGCGTATGGAAAACAAAATCTGTATTTTGGGACTTGCCTTACTGGCCTTTTCTCGAGACGCGTCACTGCATAGATGTCATGCACATTGAGAAAAATGTTTGTGAGAGTGTGCTTGGTCTCTTGCTCCACATGGCAGACAAGACCAAAGATGGGCCAAAGGCACGAGCTGACTACGAGGAACTGGAGATAAGACGAGAGTTGTGGGCCAACGAGGAGAAGAGCAAGATAGGCAGGAATGTTACAAAAATCAAGACAGAATGTCCCGCCGCTTGTTACACCCTAAGTAAGGAGGAGCTCGATAAATTTTCAAGTGCCTCGAAGGTGTCAAAATAACTTCTGGCTACTCGGCAAACATACGGAGATTTCTAGACATGCAGAACCACAAACTAATCGGTATGAAGTCTCATGACTGTCACGTGATGATCACGCAGATACTTCCGGTTGCAATTAGAGGGCTAATGGAGCCATGGATCCGCGGGACACTGCTTGACCTCTGTAACTTCTTCGACACTATCTCTCAGAAGTCCATCACTAAGAAGCGTTGCCGGCGACTGCAGGCGGAGATCATTGTCATACTCTGCGAGCTCGAGATGTACTTTCCGCCCGCATTCTTCGACGTCATGGTTCATCTCATGATCCATATCGTCCCGGAGATCATCGACCTAGGTCCAGTATTCCTACACAACATGTACCGTTGGAGAGGTTCAACGGGGTCGTGAAGCGATACGTTCGCAACAGGTCTCATCCGGACGGGAGCATCGTCCAGGGCTTTCTCACGGAGGAGAGCGTCGAGTTCTGCACGGATTACATGAAAGTCGACAAACCTATAGGCGTGCCTGTTAATCGGCACATTGGCAGGCTTGATGGCGTAGGTCACCGACGCGGAAAGAAGGATTTGCATGTGCACAGTGACTCTCCGAACCGATCAGACGATTACGTCAGAGCGCACACAGTAGTGCTACAGCACCTGTCAGTGGTCCGGCCTTACGTTATTCAGCACATGGCAATGTTAAAAACAAAGCACGGCTCAAGAAAGACCGAGGCGGCTCTCATGAAAGAGCACAATGCAACGTTCGCCAGGTGGCTAAAAAACTACTTCGACGAACATAGCTTCTCAAAAGATGATGACGTAGCACGGACGGTGTTCCACGTGGCACAGGGACCCCTGATGAATGTCGGGACGTACCAAGCATACGACATCAACGGATACACATTCTATACAGAGGCACAAGACCAGAAGAGCGTGTACCAGAACTCTGGGGTGACGATGGATGCCCTGACCGGTAAGAAAAAGGACAGATACTACGGTAGGCTGGAAGAGATTTGGGAACTGGACTACACCGTAACCAAGATCCCCATGTTCCGGGTAAGATGGGCGAAGAATGTCGAAACGGAAGACTATTTCACTACCATGGTCATACCGAAAGCAGTTCCTATTGAGACAGTAAATGTGAAAGCGATCAGTGCCAAAAATGAGCCGTGGGTATTAGCTAACAAGTGGCCCAATGCTTCTACATAGCCGACCCGACGAGGCCAAGCCGTCATGTCATGAGGAGGGGCAAAAGGAGTATCGTTGGAATCGATGGTGTCGTTGACGAAGACGACTATGACCAATTTGACGACCCGGATATGGAGGAAGACAATCAGCCATGGCCCAGCAGAAGGAGAAATACTACATGTCCCGCCGTGCGTCCCTTCAAAAGACGAAGTCACTCCGAGGGGTTAACCTATACCAGGAAGAAGACCAAGACTACCGTTGAGAAGACTGTCGAAGAGTGACAAGATTACCGAAGAATGTCGTAATTTAATTAAGTTAATTAATGATGTATAGCTCACTTTTGTGAAATTTATGTATATAACAATAATGGTATTTATGTTAATTCTATTTATACGCACGAAGTTATCATTGCGCGCGCAAATAATAAACAAACGGTCTCGTAAATAATTCTTTAAGAAAGTTATATCGTAAATAATTATTTAACATAGTTATATCGATAAGAAAATTGCCTAAGTTTGGATTCAAAAAGATTGGGCCATAAGTACTAACCCTAACTAACCCTAACTAACTAACCCTTACGAACCCTAACTAACCCTTACGAACCCTAACTACGAACCCTAACTAACTAACCCTAACTAAACCCTAAACTAACAAACCGTAACAAACTAACCCTAACTAACCCTCACTACAAACCCTAAATAACCCTAATTACTAACCCTAACTAACCCTAACTAACCCTCACTACAAACCCTAAATAACCCTAATTACTAACCCTAACTAACCCTAACTAACCCTCACTACAAACCCTAAATAACCCTAATTACTAACCCTCACTAACCCTAAGTACTAACCGTAAATAACCCTAACTAACAAACCGTAACTAACTAACCCTAACTAACTAACCCTAACTAACCCTAGATAAGTTATCAGTGACGAGCGGACAGGGTAGCGCGTCACTGGTATAGTTAGTATCAGTGACGAGCGTATAGGGTAGCACGTCACTGGTATAGTTAGTATCAGTGACGAGCGTATAGGGTAGGCACGTCACTGGTAAATATACCAGTGACGAGCGCTGAATATGGCACGTCACCGGTAAGTGATACATATAAACTCCTCACGCGCGGGACTTGGGGAATATTTCCCCAAGTCCCGCGCCTGCCCTAATTCCCGAAAGCGACCCAACTGCCCTCGCGCGACCGACGCCGCCAGGCCGCCGCCGCTCCTCGCCGGACGCCGCCTCCCTCACCGCACGCCGCCTCCCTCGCCGGACGCCGCCTCCCTCGCCGCACGCCGCCTCCCTCGCCGGACGCCGCCTCCCTCGCCGGACGCCGCCTCCCTCACCGCGCGCCGCCTCCCTCACCGGACGCCGCTGTGGAAGCTCCGTCGAGTGCCCGCCGCCGTCGAAGCTCCGTCCACCCGCCGCATTCTTCTTCCTCGCCATCGCCGCTGCTGCTCTTCCTCTGCCCACCCTCTCCTCCGTCTCTAGGTAAACTCCCCGTGTAAATCTGCTTCATGTCATTTACTGCGGTCTAGTTATACAACACCTAATTACCGTATATTTCTGAACAATATGTTTCTATAATATCGGGTGATCTTTGATGTAATAGTGTCATGTACTTATTCACTCTTAATCTGAAAAGCTGCTTAGTGTTGTTTAGTTCTTAAATAAGCTCTTAAAGAAAGCAAAGACAGTGGGGTTAAAGAGGCATGTGATGGCGATTTGGTATGTTGCTTAGGTGTGCACTTTTCGTGGTGCATTCTCCCAACCTTCAAGGCCTTCTTTATTTCATGCCCTAAGGGCCTTCAAGATGTTCAATGAAGTTAGCATGACTGACTTTATATTTGTGAGATGAAATACTATAAAGAATGTTCAAAGATTGGATGTCAGTGACATGTGAAATGTATGGAATGTATGCTTGTGGTACCGGCCGTCGAGCCGAGGCAACGTTCGTTGCTCTGTTTATCTTTTCAGGGAAACTGAGTTCAACGTTTTGGCAAAATGTTGCGTCGTCAACGTTTTGTCAACGTTCGATACTCTATTTTGTTTAATTTTAGCAAAGGTCATGCCGAAATTTTGAATTTTTATTAATTGATTTCAATAACCTGCCACTATAATGAATGGATATTAGAAATACTATAATGAATGGATATTAGAAATACTATAATGAATGGATATTAGAAATACTATAATGAATGTTTTTACTCTCATGAAAGCTTTCATCAGTCTAGTTTCCATTTTTTGTCTTCAATAAGTTTCCAGTACGTTCGGAAATGTCTGGAAGTACCCCCTCTTCATCGCGGACACCAACGGATGTCCCGGCATCATCCCGAGATATGGAGGGGCATGCGGAAGCTCCCCGGGACCTGGCCCTCGAACATACATCTCAGGGGACCGCCATCGTCGAACAAACATCTCAGGGGTTCGCCGGGGATAACAACGAGTACGAGTCATCCCATGAAGAGTCCGGCGGTGCTGAAGACGCGACCGATCGTGACGAAGGGACCGGCCGTGAGTACGAGACCGCTATTGAAGAAGAACAGGCGGACGGGGCTCCACCAGCCAAGCGGAAAAGGCGGCTCGCGCCTAGGAGACCTAACAAGTTGAGTACCGAGACGTTCGTAATCACTCGAGTGGACGATCTGGGCAAACCTGCCAGTCCTGTAAGAGCCGCACAGGGGTACTCAAACGCCGTAGGCTGCATCCTGCGTGAAACGGTGAAGATCACAACCTCCGACATAAGGACGAGAGAAACCGAGCATCTTCGAACTCTCCTCATGGACAGGCTATTCAGCAGGTACTCAGTCCCCGAGGCCGACAAAAACAGAGTCGCGACGAAAGCCCTGAGCATGATGACCAAATCATTGAATACCTGGCGATACCATGCCAATAAAATGAAGGATAAAGATTTTGAGACCGTCATAAAGAAAAAATGGCCTACGATAGATGAGGCGGACTGGACCGAGTTCATTCAAACTCGCTCCGGCGATGAATTCAGGAGGAAGAGTGATTGGGGGAAGGACATGCGGGGGAAGATCGTGGGTGACCACAGACTCGGCAGCCGTGGTTACCAAGGGAAGAGGCCTAAATGGGACAAGGAGGACGCCAGGTTGATTGCGGCCGGGAAAGAACCCCCTTTCTCGGACATCCAGGAAGGGCGCGGAAAGGATTTTGTGAGGGCCCGCGCAAAATTTGACCCGGCGACTAGGGAACCGATCTTCACGCACGAGAAAATGAAGGACGTGCACGAAGAACTGGTAACCTCTGAACCCATTTTACTTTATTTGTCCTACGTAGATTAATTTCCTAAAGATTACGTTTCTGAACGGTTCATGTTGCTTGCAGAGAAAGCTGAGCCAGCAACCTGAGAGCTCCCAGGACTCTGTCGGTACCGAGAGGTGGCAAGACCCTATCAACAAGGCTCTCGGGAAGCCGGAGACTCGTGGCCGCGTCATGGGCGTCGGGTATGGGGCTCGATGGGCTGATTACGGTCCCCAAACCCGCGAGGCTGCCCGCGAGAGGAGGAAAGCCAAGCACGATGAAGAATTCGATGCGCGAGTGGAGGCGGCTGTGAAACGTCTGTTAGGGCCTCTATACGATCAACTACGACGCCCACCCACGCATCCTGATACGCAGCCGCCGCCCTATAATCTGGATACGCAGCCGCCGCCCTTCACTGCTGCAAGGAGTAGCAGCCCCTCCGTATCGGGCGTTGGCCCCGGGTCGCCAAATACAATCGACGGCCTAACGGTAAGCATCGTCGGCTCAACAAATCATAAGGGTCTCGTACAGATTTCGTTGTTTGGACTCTAACATCGCTGACCCGTACGTATGTTCCGCAGGTGATAACTCCGTGCCATCTCCAGACCCAAGTGCTCGGCTCGATGGTGACGGTCGCGTACGGTCGAGTCCACCCAATAACGCCAGAGAACAGGATGCACTGCGTGGATTTACCACCAAACATGGCGAGGGTGGAGTTGACTAAGGTGGTCGGCACCTTTGAGGACCTGGTTCTGAATGACCCCCCTGAAGAGGGATACGAGAAGCTAGGAGCCTGCAAGGGGTTTTTCCTTAGGTGGCCGAAGGACGCGATTAAGTTGATTGAGACCTCCAATCGTCCAGCACCTTCGCCGAGCCACACCGAGAGTCCATCAGCAAGACCATCTCCTCTGGGTATTTCCGCACCTCTATCCTACAAGGATTTGGAGATGGAGCATGCCGAGGAAGGCGCGGAGCATGGCATGCCTCGTGACGAAGAGGCACGAGAAGTTGTAGATACGCCGCCACCCAAGCATGACAGGCAAGACCACACGAAGTTGACTCCTAAAACACTCGTGGGCGCAGCCAAAGAAGCGATGGCCGGTCAGAGGGCCGTATCCCTGGATACGGAGCGCACGAGCAAAAAAGGGGCGGCGAAGAAGGCACATGCTAGCACCGGAACTTACGATAGACAGGGTGAGGCCAGGTTGAAGAAATCCTTAACGTACGCAGCATCTTCCCAGTCAGCACAGACAGCAAAGGGTCGTCAGTGGCGGGCCTATCACGTCCCGGGTCACCCGATGGTACCGAAGGATGAGTTCGACGTCCTCCCGAACGAGATGAAGATTCTGCACGAGAACATTCGAGACATTGAATTAGGACCCGATGAAACGAATGTCTCGTATTACACGGCGAAGGTGCCAGAGGGTTTCCATTTCGTCGAGCAGTATCCCGCGGACAAGTTCTATCTGGACTTTGCGGAGATCTTCGGCATGTTCAACCTTTATCGGCTCGAAGCTTCGTTCGTCAGGCTATGGGCGCTTCACCTAACCAGAGAGATCAGACGCCTGAAGATTCTCGATGTTGCAATAGCAGATCCGTTTCACATGCACGAGAACAACGTTCGCTCCCAAGAAGGTAGGGAGATTATGAAAGAATGCCTCGTGAGTGCGATGATAGCGCATAAGGGCAAGGACTACCTACTCGTGCCCTACAATCCCTTGTAAGTCATTCTCTACTTTGTGCTTTCGTAAATTTCTCTTTCGCTTGTGCACCTAGCCAACTTCGTGGGTTAATATTGGTTTGTTCACATGTCTGCGCAGCGACCACTGGATCCTCTTAGTGCTAACGCCGAAGGAAAGGAAGGTTGTTTACTTTGATTCCATGAAGCGGGTGAAGAAAGACTACACCCTGCTCAAGAAAGTTCTGGATGATGCTCTCTTCGACTTTGCACAGAAGGGAGGAGGAGCAACTATGGTAAAAAGAAGTGGCGCTCCACGCTTTAAACACGTGACCGATTGGTGGTGCAGACAGCAGCCGGAGGGTAGTGTGACGTGCGGCTACTACGTCTGCTGCCACATGGACGACTTTGTACGGGCGCGGAACACGTTTCGCAAACAAGACGACCTACGCAAGTGGAGTAATAACCTCGAGCACAAGCCATATGACTGGAAGCAAGAGTTTGCACGCCTCCAGAATGCGTTCGCGAACATCATCAACAAGGACGTCGTCTCCGATACGGGGCTTTTCTACGCCGGCACTGACCCAAGGGAGGAACACGCCGCTCGCACAGAGCAGCGAGTTCGCCAAATCCCGACCGAAGACCCATTCGCGCGCCCACATGTAGCTTGGCCCTAGAGGACGGAAAAACATTGCATATGTATTGTGTTTGTGGTCGTGTATTCCCGAACTGGTCTACTTTGTACGTTTCTGCACATATTTACGTATTGGCACTTGTTACTTTCGTACTCGGTTTTACATATGTACTTATCGTGTGCGACATCCGAGAGCGCGAGTGAGGTGGCCTTCGAAGCATACCGGGCACGTAGCATGCCGACGCAACGAGGCATCGTCGCAAGCGCTATTAGGCCACAGCGGCACGCCCTAGGAGAACGGCGACCGAAGGGGTACACCCCCTCCAGGACCCCTGTAGTACACAGGGGCTGGAGAGCGCCCTAGGAGAACGGCGACCGACGCCCTAGGAGCGCCAGCGAAAATGGTTGCCGCGGCAGCGAAAATGGCTGTTTATGCTGCCGCGGCAGCCATTTTTGCTGCCGCGGCAGCCAAAACGGCTGTTTTTGCTGCCGCGGCAGCCAAAATGGCTGCTGCGGCACCCAAGCACGTTGCTGCCGCGGCAGACATAATGGCTGCCGCGGCAGCCAAAACGGCTGTTTTTGCTGCCGCGGCAGCAACGTGCTTCGGACCCTCATAACAGCAGTGACGAGCGGACTGGAGAGCTCGTCACTGCTGTATACCTTACCAGTGACGGGCCTAAACCATGGCTCGTCACTGCTGTATACCTTAGCAGTGACGGGCTCTCATGTGTGCCCGTCACTGGTAACTAAATTACCAGTGACGAGCGGGTGGCCCGCCACTGATAACCAGTTACCAGTGGCTGGTCACCAGTGACGGGCCGGCCCGCTCGTCACTACTGGGCTTTTTAGGCCCGTCACTGGTGTCCCTTTCTGCAGTAGTGTGGTGCTAAAGGACGAATTCTTGATGAGGCGAAAACAATCAACAAATCTCTCTCAGCTCTTGGGAATGTTGTCAATGCCCTAACTACTGGTAAAGACAACAATCCTTTGTGCAAAGGATAAACACAAAAGAAGTTACTCCATTATTATACCTTTCTGATTAGTGATCACCTTTACCTGTCTTATTTTTTAATCTCCAGGTAAAGCAAATCATGTGCCTTACCGTGACTCGAAGCTTACACGCATTCTTCAAGATGCACTGGTTTGTCAAAAGTTTCTTCAGGATTTCTAAATCGCAAGGTTTGACTAAATGCCTACTGCTTGCAGGGTGGCAGCTCAAGAGCTGCATTGCTGTGCTGCTGTTCTCCCAGTGCTTCGAACTCACCAGAAAGTCTGTCTACTCTTCGCTTCGGAACCAGGCATACCCCGTTAACATCACATGCTATTACATAGGAGTAATATATACTGCTGCAGCTTGTCATTACTCCATGGCAATATCCATCCAGGACGAAGCTCATAAAGACTCCACCCAAACCATTTCCCGTCGAAGCGGATAGCATCAAGAAGCCCACTCCCTGTTCTCATGATCAAGATGATTTGCGTGACGGAATACCGAGCAAGGTTCATAGCAACCAATCGGAGACGTCTGATCGGAGCCTCGATTCTCACTATCAAGATGATTCGTGTGACAGGATACTGAGCAAGGTTTGTAGCAATCAATCAACTAGAGGTGATCCTGCTTAGGCGATATCTCATTCGCAACCAAAATTTTGTGATTCAGCTAAGGCTAAGCCTGAAGGAGGAAGATGTCGATCTGCTGGAAGAGCTGTTTGTGAAGGAAGGGATCATCTTCGATCCGGATTCCGTGCTGGACATCGACTGCGCGTGCCAGGACGCTGCAACCCAGCAGATTGCGTCGCTCATGCAAGCAGTGGAGGAGCTCACAGAAACTGTACAAGAGGCATAATCCAAACCTCTAACCTCCTGCTGTTCTTTATATCCATCTTGCTGTCATGGCCTTAGGGCGTTCCACGGCGTAACTCTCTGATCGCATGTTGGTGGTGCAGCTCACCGATGAGAACGAGAAGCTGAGGCATCAACTCGAGGTGGCGCAGGAGATCGCAGCTCGGGCCCAGCGCGCCGCCGCGGCCCAGAGTGGTGCGCTGTTTCGTTTTGTGCCGGCGGCCGTCCTCCATCCCTTCGGGTTCGTGCCGGACTGATGGCACAAGCCGGCGTCAGATACATTCTGCGATTACTCCTGACATCGAATACACTAACAACGTTGACTGCTAACATTATCTGGCGTTCTCACTCTGTAGCAGTAGATGTTGGAGGAACCGTCGGTATGTTTGCATAATTGCGTGTGTGCCTCCCTCTTCTGGTAATCACGAGCCTTTGAAGATTACGAGTTCTCCAGTTTTTCCGGTGCTGTTACTACCTGACGTGTGATCATTTGTACTACTACCTGTCTGCCCTTCTTGATTTTGGTAGGACAATGGAGGAATGGAGTTTCTTTTTGTTTTCGCCACTAAGCAAATACCTGTCCCATTTTAGCCATTATTCCTCTTCTCGTTTCGGCCACTTTGCTGTTACAAGCATGTTCATTTTCTGTCACTCGCGTCAAAATCCCACTGTTACTAGAGATACAAAGGGACGCTACCGTCTTATTTGCTGAAATGAGCCTTGACGGAAGAGTAGTTAGTGCCAAAGCTAAATCTAGTCTTAGCTTAGTGAACCCTTGGCCGAGTTGCTCGAGGGATATATGCAGTGGCGTTCGAAGTTGCATACGTGGCACAACATCGAGCCGCTCATCTCCTCCCCACCCCGACAGCTCGC
Source organism: Stipa capillata (assembly GCA_019208055.1). Classification (NCBI taxonomy): domain Eukaryota; kingdom Viridiplantae; phylum Streptophyta; class Magnoliopsida; order Poales; family Poaceae; genus Stipa; species Stipa capillata. The sequence continues at coordinate 37,308 of JAGXJF010002006.1, read as the reverse complement.
CGCTTCTTTCTTTCCCCCGTGCTCTGCCCCCGCCCCAATCTCTCCCTCCTCCCTATCCACCATGGCCTCCGCCTCCGCCTCGTACCATACCACCCTCCTCCGCTTGCCCAAACCGGTCCATCTCCACCACCTCTCCTCCTCCCCCACCCGCTTCCACCGCCGCTTCGCGCTCTCCTCCGCCGCGGCGCGCCTCCCCAACGCCACCGCCGCCGCTCGTTTCGGCGCAAGGAGGAGAGCCAGCGCGATTCCACTAACGTTTGAGACGGAGGTGGGGGAAGAGGATACGCCTCGGTGGTCCGCTGCGCAGGCGCGGTTCGACGAGGAGGATGAGGAGGAGGAGCAGGAGTGGGCGGGCCGCAACGGCGCGGCGCGCGGGGAGGAGGAGCACGATGGCAACGAGCCCGGAGGGTTCGGCCCGGGCGAGGGTACTGGCGATGGTGAGGATTCGAGCGGGTGGGCGCAGCGGAGGCCGCGGCCGCGCGAGCTGTTCGTGTGCAACCTGCCGCGCCGGTGCGGCGTCGACGACCTGCTCGAGCTCTTCGGGCCCTACGGCACCGTCCTCTCCGTCGAGGTACGCTCTGAACAGCTATATTCTGAACCACCTGTTACACTATAGATTCGGATAGTGCGATTGCGCGAAATCTCTGTCGGCGCCTCTTGCGTTTACGCTTCAACGACGACATCTTATCGAGTCACTGAAGAACTATTGGATGAATGGAACATGCGGAGTTCAGATCCTAAACATGTCATTTTCATGTTTCTGAAGATGATAATATTGGTTACTATCGACTGAGTGAACTGAACTTGATGCCACTTTGCTAATATTTGTTGGATGAGTGCCTGCTTCAGTTCTGAGTGAAAGCTACATTCCATTTCCTGAATAGTACTAGCCGTATGCATATGATATGATGGTGTTAATCTTCGGGTAATATTTCATTGCTTCGGATTAAGATTTCAGAGGTGCACTTTGATTTTAATACATGAAGTTTTTAAAACCTTGCAGGTTTCACGCGACGCTGAGACTGGAATTAGTCGAGGATGCGGTTTTGTTACAATGCGTTCTCTCGCAGAAGCTAGAACAGCCATCAATGCTCTGGATGGATTTGTGAGTCACACAACACAAACAGCTTCAGTTTCTCTGTAGTCTCCTCTTCCCACTTTGTGTACAGATGAAATTATCGTCTCGTAAAGTGATCCATTTACAAATCACTAACTTTTGCTGGCATGTTTCTCCCGTAGGATCTGGATGGGCGTGAAATGTTTGTAAAACTGGCATCTCACATCGTTTCTAATAGGAGAAATCCCAGCCTGTCCCACACGCCACCCATGAAGGATCATATCTTTGAAAGTCCATACAAGATCTATGTTGGCAACCTTGCATGGTCCGTTCAGCCGCAACACTTGAGAGAGTACTTTACTCAGTGTGGAACCGTTGTTAGTACAAGGCTGCTGACAGATCGCAAAGGAGGGAGAAGCCGCGTCTATGGATTCCTTTCATTTTCTTCAGCCGAAGAGCTCGAGACAGCATTACAGCTTAACAATACGGTATAGTGCTTCAAGTTTGCATTTTTCCTACTTATTTCAGTCGTTCAATAGTTTGGTATTAGAATCGAAATTGTAAATTCCCTATTTGGATTTCTTTCAAGAATTTCATATTTGGATTTGCTTCACAACTGCTATTGGAGTAATTTTGTATTAAAAAAAGCTAAATAAAGAATATGGTCATCAATTTGATTTAGAATGTTTCTGCTTAATTAGAAGCTTACCAGTAGCTCCCTGAGACCTAAGCTACCCCATTTCATATTTTGCTCTGAATTACTCGCTCCTCCCATTTCATATTATGCTCTTATATCTCTCTCTCAAAACGGTTTGCTTCTGTGTTTGCTCTCGCTCTCAAAGATATTGCTTCTATGTTCACGACCATCGTGTCTTATGCCAACTATTGCTTTTGCAACAGAATTTCCATGGACGGGATATCATTGTCAGGGAAGCTCATGTAAAATCGCCAGATGCGCTAAGCTCTTGAGGTTTACACGTGAGAGCTCCTGCATTTTTCTCTGGCTTATTTGCTGATCGAGTCCATTCTTCAAGGCACAGGTCGCACAGGTAACATCTTCTGTATGCATCGAGTAATCGAGTACGATGAACCATTGCAATTTTGTTAAACACCGTCATCAACACGGATTGCCGGACTGAGTCCAACCGTAACTGGTAATCTGGAAGTTTGTGAAGAACTAAATTCTAAGAATAGATAAATTGATGATTTGTTCTAGTCAGAAGCAAGGGATTGAAGTGCTTTGTTTGGTATATGTGTGCTCCACGAACGTATCACGCAAGGTGTTGCCATACAACTAACTTAGTTTGCCATGTATTCGTTGTATAGGTTTTTGGGGACACTTTTGTTTGGTTTCATGCCTTTGAGATGAAAACTATGGTAACTTCAACCGAATTCGGCTACCATTTTGTTTCATGTCAAAATTTTGATAGGTTATGTTTCCTTTAGCTCTCTAGTTCACTTTTGGAGCTAAACTTCTCCGAAACCTTGCGGCCTATTTGGCTACCGTAATGTTGTCGACGCCAAAAAGTTGGCTTATTCGTCATGTGCTGTAATTGTGCATGAACCAAACAGGTTATAAGAGACTAATGCCAATGCGGAACCAAGTCTAAACAGGGTAAAGTCTGCTGTTCCAGTTGCATCCCAGCCAATCTCGACAAAAGGCTGCATCCCAGCCTGTGAACAGGATTGCAAGCAAATTGACATGGTAGTATCGGTTTCCGTTTTAGAAACATTTGGTTGCACGAACATTTTAGCAGAGATTGCATCAGATCAGGTAAATGAATCTCAGAGCAAAATAGCAAATAATAATTTGCATCTGGTAAAACGCTTCGAGAATCACACTGAACAGATAGTGGCAAACAATGTACGGTACTGCTAATTGTAACTGACAAAATCTGGATGCATGATTAACAGTCGTTTAACGGACAGAATTGCGAAACCAGAAAGGTTTTACGGCATAACTCACAAAGCATTACATAATTGATTTCTAGAACAATCACAGCTTTAAGCAGCTAAGAGCACATCAGACGCAGGGCTCTATTAGGCCACCAGAGTGCTGGCGGTGGTCGACTCACTGCAGAAAAGAAATAATTTTGTCAGCCATAATACAGTATTACAGCAGGGGAACAATTGTTGGTACGAGAAAATACGCACGATCAATCAGCGTTAACAGCCATCACAAAAACTGGGGCAACTGAGTGGAATATTATATTGAACTGCCTTCACTTCAACAGTGATTTGCATAGATCCAATTTTCATGGTTCTATGAGTATCTTGATCATAAGCTACCAAAACGTACTTCTTAACTAAAATGTGCAGTCATAAATTTATACACCCTATCAAACTGCATCACACTGCCATGCTGAATGCTAACAAAATAAACCACCACCGAGCGAAGCATTTTAAATAAGAGCATTATGATCTTTATGTCAATTTTGTATTTCCTGTCCTGACTACAAAATACAGTACAAAATCTCACACCTATTTTGCAACTATAGAATTAGAACTAGCAGATTCTAGATAGCTCATAGCACACAAAAATATCATTCTTGATAGGATTCATAGCTGCTTTATATTTACATGCAACAAGGAGTGCCAAAAATGGCACTATCATTCCATAACATCACATATTCATGATTTGGGCATGCAGAATGACACTAGCAGAGTGAGAAACAATAGAAGAATGCTCAAACTCACTCCATCAAACACAAACATGCATACTAGCTTAAGGTCCCCTTCCCTGTAAAATCCCTATGACGCGAACAAGCCAACAGATTAGCATCTATAATTTGATATACAGGCTCAAGCAGCACTGCATCTACAATGCAACACTGCATCTAAGTAGCACGTAATTAGCGACAACATCCCAAGTCCCGGACAAATACTCCTACTCAAGAAAATGCAGGTAGCACACTTCGACAACTCATATGTAGCAATTGGCACACATACAACAAACTATTCACTGTACAGAACAATTGCCAACTAAACTGATCAACACCGCCCACTTAACCGAAGCTATATCAGAAAAAAGATTCATGGCATTGGGTGCGAGTGACTTACTACTTCCAGGTGGGCGGGAGCTTCTTGGTGCGCTTGTAGTAGCGGGCGAGGCGGTGGATCCTGCTCTCCACAAGGATGAGCCTGAACTTGGAGTCCTTGTCCTTCCTGTTTCTCTCCAGGTGCTTCCTTATCGCCACCGCCTTCTTGATCAGGAAGTAGAGGTCCTCCGGGATCTCCGGCGCCAGCCCTGCGCACCAACACCCACACATCAATCAATACAAACATCAACACATGGACCAACAACTGGAGGAAGAAGAGGCGGGGATCTCATCCCACCGTGGGCCTTGAGGATGCGGAGGATCTTGCTTCCGGTGACGCTCTTGACGAGGGGGATACCGTGCTGGTCACGGAGCAGAACGCCGATCTGCGACGGCATCTGGCCCTTCTTCGCCGCCTTCGTGATCATCTCATCTACCTGCAGACGAACCAAACGCATCAGACTAACTCAAATCGAAAAAAAGAACAGCCAAATCAGCGACCAAACTGAAGAGCGGAGGAAGCTCCCACATCGGCGGCGGCGGTCTTGACCCAGCTCGGGGGAGTCCTCTTGTACGGCAGCGCCGACGACGAGATGCCCTTCCTGCGCCACAGAGCCACAGAGCCGCCATTAGAAAAACCACTGGAAAAAAGCAACGACGATAACGGAGGTGGGGCGAGAGGCGTTACCCGTGGCTGTGCATGCGCCCCATGGCTGCGGTGGCGGTGGGAGGGTGCTCGCAGCGGAGGTGGCGGCGGCGCGAAGAGCGGGTGGCGGTAGGATAGAGGGGAGCCTGGTTTTAGGGTTGTGAGGTTCCACTTATTTGGAGGGTTTTTAGTGCTTGAGATAAACAATTTTTAGATCCACGATCACGTCGCATTGCAGCTAAACCTGTTAGTGGACCGGGCCTGGCTGGCCGAGCGGAGCGGTGCGTGTAGCTCGCCCGTGCTGGAAATTAATATTTTTAATTATTTTTCTTATTTCATGAGGGTAAGATATTATTTATTATAACTAAGATTATTACGGTCTGTTTGTTTCCGCTCGAAGATTGAATCAGGGATTGTAAATTGGATTTTCATAATTTTTTCTAAAGCATCTAGTCATCATTATCTTCACCGATAAAAGTATATCTTTTATGCATTGTTCTTATCTTTAAGTTTTCTGTGGCGTACAACCTTGTACCGCTCTTAAGTTTTTGATTGTTTTGGAATCCTAAACCCATTACTTAGGAAGAAAAGTTTGCGAAAAGCATAATTCGTGAGTAACCGTGGGTGGGGTTGATTCTAACACGCGTGAAACCAACAGCCTGTACCCCTACATCTTATCCTCTCCCCGCTTCTCCACCACTCACACCTTTCACAAAACTCAAGTTTCTCTCCTTCTCTCTCTCTCTCTCTCATCGACGAGGCTCCAACCACCTTCATCACGGCGCCTCCTTCCCCTGTGTCTACTAGCTGCTGCACTGCCATCCCCCCGCAATGTCGTATGGGCGCGATCATAGGCAACCCCTTGCCGTTTGTGGAGGAGCCACAGCTCACCTATATCCACTACCACCCATTGGCTTAGGAGGTCCTGGAGAAGTCAGGGGAAGGGAAACCATGTATTTAGGGTTTTTTTCCCTTGATTTTCTCGATTTTTTTTGGGTAGAAAGTTGTGATGGATCAATTTAAAAGTTTGGTGTGTAGGGGATTTTGAGCTTCAATTTAAATTTTTTATTGGCTGAAAGCTTCGGTCCCATCTTCTGGAAACCAATTCTTCACCCAGTTGAAAGCTTGGTTCTTGTTTGATCTTGAGGCTAACTTTTGGTTGAAAGTTGGTACAATTAGGGTTGAAAGCTGAAATTTTTGCAGTGAAAAGTTATAATTTTGGCCAAATGTGCATAAACAAGGGTAAAAAGTCATTGGTTTTAGAGTCGAGACCTCTCGTTTTTCTTTTAGTGCATTCTTTGGTCTAAATGAAAACAGCCTCCATAGAGAAACAAACTAAAAGACACATGCAGGAGCACTCAAACTAGAAAGATGCACAGGGGCGATCGTTCCGACTGCTATCGGAATTGACCGTACAGAGGTTGTCCATAAATTACCGATGTCCAAAAGATTGCATGTAGATTAGTCATTTTCAACTATTCCAGATGAATCATGTGTACCCCCTCTAGTCTTCTCACATATGAGATCATCTGGCTGTGAAGAAATGGCTATCTACACTCTCCTGCATGGGTATGTTCTCTTGCCTAGTTTCATCTCTTCCACGTCAGCAAATATCCCATGCATGCTTGAGTGTTGGGACGCCTGAGTACTATGTCGATTTAGAAAAGTAACCCAGTACAACGAGAGGTGCAGGCCAACGACAGATGCAAAATCAAATTGTCAGCTAACCATCAAGAGTGGGACTCTTATATGAGCATAATCGCAATGCGATATATATAAGAAACAAACAATCCTCTCTGACCTAAGATTTTGCCATTGTTTGGGTGGTTGATAAAAGGCTAGCTGACATTGCATAAACACCAACATAGCACACTACTGTACCTCCCACAAGAATGTATCAGGAATTTCGTACAGAAGCCAATTTCATAAATAACAGAAAATTTCCCAACATCCGCATGTTACAGGCCCGCAATTTCTCTTATGTACCGGCAGAGGGACTATTGGTGCAACACATATTAGATGGCTTCGCTTAGGGCTGAATTAGGATTTCACAAACAGATGTTCGAAAGAGATTGGACACAGGATGGATAACCAAACGTTACATTACCGAGTCATCCACCGTAAGAACCACCATCTAGGACTGTGCATGAACAACACAACCACTTAGGTAGAGCAAATAATCTAGTCAAACTCGAAATAATGATCACATTCGCCCATCGAACATAACGAATATCACAATGCAAACAGGTAGCGGCAAACAATTAAGTAAGGTCAACGCTAACCATAACCCACAAATATGGATGCATGTTAAATATAACAGACAGAATTGCGAAACCAAAAATGGTTTATGGGATTCTCCGAGTAAACATAGAAAAGTTCGGTCTCTTGTCCATCTAACTCGCTCTGGACTCAAAAAGCATAATATAAAATTGATGATTTCTAGAACAAGCCCATCTTGAAGCAGGTACAGAGCACACCAGATGAAGGGCGCTCTTAGGCAACCAGAGTGCTGGCTGTGGTGGACTCACTGCAAAAAGAAAGGATTTTTGTCAGATCACAGCCTAATAACAATTGGACTATGAGAAAGAGACATGCTACCCAGGATGCAAAAAATTGAACAACTACAGACATAATCAAATAAATCACATTTAACTGTTTTTAAGAATTCAACATGATAACCAAATTAGATGAGTCTGTTTTTCACTTCAGCATGTCAGGAGTATGAGAACAAGAAGATCTATTAAGGGATGTGTTGGGGACAATTCAGGATGCAGGAATTTACAGGGATCAGTACATTTCGTGCAGGTAATAGGGAAAATTTCCGATATTCCAAATCTCAACGGTTTAAGGTATTGCATTAGACTATCATGCAAAACCTAACAAGTAATACCAAACAAATAGAATCAAGCTCTAAAGATGCATTTATAAACAAATAGTGTTCCCATCTTTATTGAATTTTATAGTTCTGTCCCACCAAGAAGCACACATCGTTCCACAATACTTTGACAAGTCATTTCTAATTATCTTACGTCACACAATTTTCATTCTTGATAGGATCAGTTGCTGCTTATTATTTATTTGCAACACAACAAGCCCAAAACCAATAAAATCAGGCTTAAAAAATCAAAACTGTAACTTGGTCATCACATCCTTATGTATTCAGCACAAATGCAAATGTACTATCATTATCCAGGACATCACACAAAATGATTGAAGTAACTTCAAAGAAGCATCACATTGTATTCTCAAACATGCCTAGTAAGCTCAAGTGGATAAGATAAGCATCGACAACCATCTCAGCAGCATTGCATCTACAACAAGTTAGATTTGTGAGTAGCACAACAAATCACCCTACAGCTCCTAAGTAGTAATTAGCAAACATACAGTAGTTACTATCTCACACAGAATGGTTACCAAGAGAACTGATTAGCACGGTTCTGGACTTCTATGTGACTATGCCAACAACTCAACGCAAGGCGCGAGTGACTTACTACTTCCAGGTGGGCGGGAGCTTCTTGGTGCGCTTGTAGTAGCGGGCGAGGCGGTGGATCCTGCTCTCCACAAGGATGAGCCTGAATTTGGAGTCCTTGTCCTTCCTGTTCCTCTCAAGATGCTTCCTAATGGCCACCGCCTTCTTGATCAAAAAGTAGAGGTCCTCGGGGATCTCCGGAGCCAGGCCTACTCACCAACACACAGATTTCCACATATCAATACATTTTGTGAAAGCGTAAACACAGACTTATAATGGCAGTGTAGTTAAGAGAGGGGATGAATCTGACCATGGGCCTTAAGGATACGGAGGATCTTGCTTCCGGTGACGCTCTTGACGAGGGGGATGCCGTGCTGGTCACGGAGAAGGACGCCGATCTGCGAGGGCATCTGGCCCTTCTTCGCAGCCTTCGTGATCATCTCATCCACCTGCACACGAACCAAACGTATCAGACTAACCCAAATCGAAAAAATCCGCGACCACACTGAAGAGCAGAGGAAGCTCTCACATCGGCGGAGGCGGTCTTGACCCAGCTCGGGGGAGTCCTCTTGTACGGCAGCGCCGACGACGAGATACCCTTCCTGCGCCACACAGCCACAGAGCCGCCGTTAGAAAAAACACACTGGAGCAGAGCAACGACGATACGGGAGGATAGGGGGGTGGGCGAGAGGCCTTACCCGCGGCTGTGCATGCGCCCCATGGCTGCGGCGAGGTGTGTGTGGCTCCGGCTCCGGCGGGCGGGCGGGAGCTTGCTGCTGCAGCAGCGGCGGCGGCGGCGGCGGCGGCGGCGCGAAGGGCGAGGGGAGCTCGAGCGGCGGCGGGATTGAGGCGTGCGGGTTAGGGTTTTGGGGGTGGTACTTATAGTGAGCGGCGGCGCTGAGGGGGTGGGATGCTAGGGCTGCTCAATCTGGGCCAGGCCGTCGCTACGTCACGGCCCAGTAGGAAAGATGTTTCGGCCCCGTGACACAGCTTGGAGCTTCTTATTGTATTCTCAAAAGAGTAAACTTCTCATGTAAAAAAACAAAGGAATAAACTTCTTTCTTCTTCTTCTGATGAGAGAGAGAGGTTACATTTTCCTTTGAGACTTATTGTTTCAATATTTATTTATTTATGAGATTCTGTTTTTGCACATGAAGTTGTATGCCTGAATGTCTTGTCAAGATGAACACAGCAGTACCTTTTGATGCCTAATGCTTTGTCTGACGTTATGGTAGATTATGATAATCTCATTTATTCAATTAGTTTTTGTCTCTTTTATTATTTATTTAATTATTTATTTTTTACTTTTATAGCTATTATTTTAGTAGATTATAAAATAAGTTTCACACAACATAATTTAACAATTTCAAAACGAGGGTCAAAGTAACTTTTGAGCGAGTGCACGCATTACATCACGTTCTACGTCGCTGAATATTTTGATATTTTCTGGAAACGGCGAAGGTGGTTTCTCTGCGTCCACACATCATCATATGTCAACACCACAGTGTTCGAAACATGAGGAAATAGCACCTAAGAGCATCTCCAGCAAAGCCGCTATCCCACCCGCTGTAGCCAAAATGACGTTTTTATCACAAAAAGCAAGCTCCAGCAGCAACGCTATCCTCCACGCCATTTTAGCAGGCGCGCTATCCCGACCCCTCCGCACGCTAGATTTGGCATCTCTGCTCCCGACCTCCATCCCCAACCACCGCCACCTCAACTTCCTTCGCGCGTCCTAGTCGAAGTGCCGGATCCGTCGCTGCTTTGCACCCAAAATTGCCGCCCCGCACCCCCGTCCGCACCATCTCCGCACCATCGTCGCTGTCGAGAGGTCGAAGTCGCCGCCCAGCGCCCGCCATGACGACCTCGCGTGCCACCACCCAGCTCGAGGGAGAGAGAAGCTTGAGGGGAGGGAGCTCGAGGGAGAGGAGTGACGCTGGGGGGAGGGAGCTCGGGGGAGGAGGGCCGTCGCCGGGGGAGAGAGTGCTCGGGGGAGGGGCCGTCGCCGGGAGAGGGTGTACCGCCGGGGAGCGGGGTGCTACCGGGGAGGGAGCTCCGGGGGAGGGGGCCGTCGCCGGGGGAGGGGCTCCAGCGCTGTTCGTCACAGCTCGGCCCGCCTCGTCCACCACAGCTCGGGCTGGCCCGCCCACCGCAGCTCGCGCGCCCACCCCATCCCGCCCCACTCCAGATCTGGGAGTGGCGGTGCCGGGGGAGGGGCGCAACGCGAGGGGACCGCTGAGGGAAGGAGCTCGGGTGGGGGGGGCGCCGCCGCGGAAGAGGACGTCGGCGAAGTGGGGGAGGGAGGCTTCGGGGGAGGGGGAGCACCGGGGGAGGGAGCTTGCGGGGAGGGGAACGGAGTTCGGGGGAGGGGGGCTTGCCGGCGGAAGAATAGGGGAGAGGAGGGAGATTGGGGGAGAGTTGAGGAAGAGGGAGGGCAGGAGACGAGGGAGACGAGGGAGTTGAGGAAGAGATTGGGGGAGAGTTGAGGAAGAGAGAGGTCGGAGCACGTATGAAAAATTGCGGTCTAAAAAATATTCATTGCAAATATATAAAAAATCTGTTGGTAGTTATATAATATTATTAAAATATTAAAGAGAAGAATATGGAGAGTGAAATATGGATGTTCTGCTGGAGTGGTAGGATAATATAGAGGAAGAATATTTATGAATGGCCCGCCATATAGGGATATAGAGGGTGAGATTTGGCTACTCTGCTGGAGATGGTCTAAGGAGAAAAGTATTATTAGGTTCGAATCGCCACTGATACTGCTGTGCTCTGAGGGGGAGGGCAGCTGTGCTCGTACATCCATCTCGACTGGATTTAGCTAGTTCGAGAGCGACTTGTCGTCGCATTCTCTACGTTGCACACCCAGGAGAAAAAGAAACGATCGACCAGATCATGAAATGGCATTGCCGTTGTGGTTCATGCTGTTACGAGTTGGGAGCCTCAGGAAAGAACATTTGGAAAATCGGTAGCTCCGTTGTGATTCAGAAGAGTCTTGCTGGTCCTCTCAGAAGTCAGAAGCAAATAAATTTGCTGCCTGATGAGCAGGTAAAGAGTACTTGCGGTGTGCTCATGTTAAGACAGATGGAGAAGCTGGGAGTGATTCCACAGCCAACATAAAATAGCAAAATCAGAAGGCGGGATGGCTCTGAAATCTGAACGTACACGTCTATCTACCAAACAAATCTGAGGCCTTGAAACAAGCTAGGGCAACAAGCAGCTCACCTACTGCTAGATGTATGGTTAATTGTGAGGAGCAAATGATTTAGCAACATCTGCCAGAAATCCAATAAGATAGCTTACACATGACGAACAGAGATTATTGGTGCAGCATCGATCACATGAAGGATAAATTAACAGTTCCTTTTGCTTCTCCTCGAACTCTGTTGAGCACAGGGAACCCAACTGCTCATTGAATTCCCTTGTCTCACCAGCGAGAAGTTGAATAAAAACATGGCAGATGTTTGAGTTGCACAGAAACATTCTCAAAGTAAGGAAACATGTATACCACATATTCAACTGGTTCTGTTTTTGGACCCTTTAACAGGCTGAACTCCACACATTATGCTATCTACAAAAGGAATACTAACGTCTGTCCTTGTGTAAACTGACAACGAAAAGTCGTAGGCCAATGAAACAGCATGTAGGTTTTCTAAGCTTATATGAATCAAAATATATGTAAGGTCAAAGAAGGTTTCAATTAAAAGTTATTGAGGTAGTTCATGAGTTACTGACAAAGTTGATGAGCATGTGCAAGCTTTGAAGGAACATATAAAAAATAAATTATTCCTTATATGCCACTGGAAATTTACACGATTCCGCATGTATCAATGACATGTTGGTCTGGGGTTCGGACCCACATGTCATTGACACAATGGGTGGCAAATATGGAATCTAGGAACTTTCCAGTGGCAAATAAAGAATACAAACAAAAGGTGAAATTTCCAAGTAAACAGAGCTCTTCTAAGCACTAGCACCATGCTCAGAAAAGAACATGGGTAATAGAAAAGCTCTTCCTATTTAACTGATAGTCTTACTGTCTGATTACTCACTATCAAGGGCTGAAATTAGGGACGAATAATTCCGTAGTATTACAGGTAAACATGTAAATAAATATACAGGCTGATAACTTCAATATTTTTGCAGACATTACTAGATCATAGCTCTACGTGTGCTTAAGTTTCAACCACAACCTTACCATCGCGACTCACTGACAATAAAACTGAAGACGGGCATGTCAACAGCCCCATAACATCAATCAATCAATTGAAACAGGAATAAGAGTCGAACAGTTGAGCTAATACGGTTACCACTACCACTAGATTACTCGATATCAAAAGGCTAGCCCTGTTCTTTGTGAAATGAGTATACTGAAAGTAAGAACAATTGACGATCCAGTGAAACTAGAAGAAATTCCTAATATTGTATGTGAATTGAACCGTAGACCGAATGATTGATTTCAATGTTCTGCACATATCACTAGACCATAGTTCTACATATGCGTAAATTTCAACCACCTTACCATTGCAAGCGAAATTTACAACATGAATCAATAAACTGAACCAGGAATAACCATCAAGGCGAAAACAAATTCTGCCAAAGCTAGAGGTCCTACAGCTCCATGAAAAATCCAGTTTTCCTAAACTAGCATTAGAAATTATAGTACCCAATCGATGGCATCAACTATCTTAACATGAATGCATAAACTAGCACATATCGTATCACCCATTTCTGATTAAGCAACCAATCAATCATAGGAAGTAAAGAAGATCCACACTTTACATTGCAGTACCATCAGACAGATCCATTAATCGATAATCACACCATTAAATATCCAAACCCTAGGCAGTTGGGAACCACAACGAAAACAGAAGGGATCAAATTCAGAAAAACGCGCTGCAAATCAGACGAGATGATATGAAAACAAATCACGGGAAGAGTTATTAAATACGAAGGAGTCTGAGCGGGCTGGGGGAATGGATCGATCGATCCAGCGGAACTACTTGGCGACGATGCGGCGGATGAAGTCGTCGTAGCGGATGGTGCCGTCGGGTGCGACGTCGACCTCGCGGATCCACTCGTCGAACTCGTGGGGCTCGAGCTTCTCGCCGATGGAGGTGAGGACGTGGCGGAGGTCGGCGACGGAGACGGTCCCGGAGGCGTCCTTGTCGAGGACGCGGAAGGCGTCGCGGAGAGGGCGGTCGAAGGGCTCCGGGCGGAGGTGGGCGCGCATGAGGTCGAGGAAGCGGGGGAAGTCGAAGGGGGCGGTGAGCTTCTCCTGGGCGGCGATGTCGCGGAGCTGGGCCTGCGTGGGGTTCCCGCCGAGGGAGCGCATGAGGACGCCGAGCTCCGAGGGCGCGATGCGGCCGTCACCGTCGGTGTCGAAGAGGGAGAAGGCCTCCCGCATGGAGGCAACCTGCTCCTCGCTGAGCTCCTTGGCGCCCATCGCCGCCGCCGGTGAGGTCGCGGTCGGATCGGCCGATCGGGGAAGGGGATGGGAGATCTCGCGGCGCGGTGCGGGCGTCGCAGGCGTTTGATTGGTCTGGTGGTGAGGGGCGAAGGGAGGAAGGAAAACGTGGGGTTAGTGGCCGTGGGCTTGAGTGGATTTGGGCTGTTCGGTTGGGCTTTCGGACCTTTTCTTGTGGGATCGCCGTCTCGTTTCGGGCCCATGTGCAGGGTCCGGCCTTAGGCCGCATACCGATGGCCCGGCCCAATAGGGAGCGCATGTAGGACCGAGCGGGGCCTGGGCCCAAGTCAATTTTCACCTCATCTGAACGAAAGCCCAAGCTCAAGTAGCTCGCAGTTTCTTCTGCCTACACGGGCACCAGAGAATGGGGTAGTTTGTTAATTGTTAGTCTTCGCCCAAGCATAACACAAGGCGAGGCACAGATAGCAAAGAAACAAGGCGCTGCTTGCTGCCTGCTATACAAGGGGAGCAAAATAAGGCGAAAATGTTAAACGGGTTAGGAACAGCCCATTAGCCCATTAGCCCCCTTGAACCCTAGCACGGTGCGCACAGGCAGAGCTGCACAGCGCACTCCTCTGCGCTCCGCCGCCGCTGCCGCCGCACCTGCCCTCCGCTGCAGCCGCCGCCACTGCACCTCCTCTGCACGCCGCTACCGCTGCCGACGCCGCCGCACGTCTGCGCTCCGCTACAGACGCCGCTGCCGCCACACGTCTGCACGTCTGCGCTCCGCTGCAACACGCTGATGCCCCCCGCCGACAGTATGAAGAAAGACAAGAAGACGAAGAAGAAGCAGAAGGAGAAGAAGAAAGAGAAAGAAGCTGAGATGACCAGCCAGAAGCAGACATTTGATACTACTATTGAAAATTTAGGGTCAGAATATGCGGAGAGAGATAAGGTTGAAGGAGAACAGTCTATCAAGTCCAAGAAGAACAAACGCAAGATTATTTCCTACCACCAGTAGGTTTTGGAGATGCTTATTTTCACTTGCATTCACTTCTTTAGGGCTTATAGCTTTCCCCAACCAAAAGCCACACCAAAAGCCCAAAAGAAGGGAGGCCGATACAAGGGGAGCAAAATGAGGCGAAGATGTTAAACGGGTTAGGCACAGCCCATTAGCCCATTAGTCCATTAGCCCCCTTGAACCCTAGGACGGTGCGCACAGGCAGAGCTGCACAGCGCACTCCTCTGCGCTCCGCCGCCGCTGTCGCCGCACCTGCCCTCTGCTGCAGCCGCCGCCACTGCACCTCCTCTGCACGCCGCTGCCGCTACCGACGCCGCCGCACGTCTGCGCTCCGCTACAGACGCCGCTGCCGCCACACGTCTGCACGTCTGCGCTCCGCTGCAGCACGCTGATGCCCCCCACCGATAGTATGAAGAAAGACAAGAAGACGAAGAAGCAGAAGGAGAAGAAGAAAGAGAAAGAAGAAGAAAGAGAAAGAAGCTGAGATGACCAGCCAAAAGCAAACATTTGATACTACTATTGAAAATTTAGGGTCAGAATATGCGGAGAGAGATAAGGTTGAAGGAGAACAGTCTATCAAGTCCAAGAAGAACAAACGCAAGATTATTTCTTACCACCAATAGGTTTTGGAGATGCTTATTTTCACTTGCATTCACTTCTTTAGGGCTTATAGCTTTCCCCAACCGAAGGCCACACCAAAAGCCCAAAAGAAGGGGGCCGATACAAGGGGAGCAAAATGAGGCGAAAATGTTAAACGGGTTAGGCACAGCCCATTAGCCCATTAGCCCATTAGCCCCCTTGAACCCTAGCACGGTGCGCACAGGCAGAGCTGCACAGCGCACTCCTCTACGCTCCGCCGCCGCTGCCGCCGCACCTGCCCTCCGCTGCAGCCGCCGCCACTGCACCTCCTCTGCACGCCGCTGCCGCTGCCGACGCCGCCGCACGTCTGCGCACCGCTACAGACGCCGCTGCCGCCACACGTCTGCACGTCTGCGCTCCGCTGCAGCACGCTGATGCCCCCCGCCGACAGTATGAAGAAAGATAAGAAGATGAAGAAGAAGCAGAAGGAGAAGAAGAAAGAGAAAGAAGCTGAGATGACCAGCCAGAAGTAGAAATTTGATAGTACTATTGAAAATTTATGGTCAGAATATGCGGAGAGAGATAAGGTTGAAGGAGAACAGTCTATCAAGTCCAAGAAGAACAAACGCAAGATTATTTCCTACCACCAATAGGTCTTGGAGATGCTTATTTTCACTTGCATTCACTTCTTTAGGGCTTATAGCTTTCCCCAACCAAAAGCCACACCAAAAGCCGAAAAGAAGGGGGGCCGATACAAGGGGAGCAAAATGAGGCGAAAATGTTAAACGGGTTAGGCACAGCCCATTAGCCCATTAGCCCATTAGCCCCCTTGAACCCTAGTACGGTGCGCACAGGCAGAGCTGCACAGCGCACTCCTCTGCGCTCCGCCGCCGCTGTCGCCGCACCTGCCCTCCGCTGCAACCACCGCCACTGCACCTCCTCTGCACGCCGCTGCCGCTGCCGACGCCGCCGCACGTCTGCGCTCCGCTACAGACGCCGCTGCCGCCACACGTCTGCACGTCTGCGCTCCGCTACAGCACGCTGATGGCCCCCGCCGACAGTATGAAGAAAGACAAGAATGTTGGAAATATGCCCTAGAGGCAATAATAAAGTTGTTATTATTCTATTTTCATGTTCATGATTAAGTTTATGTTCTATGCTAAAATTGCATTGGTTCTTGAATATGAGATTCAGAGGAAAACCTAATTGCATGTGTGGAATAATAAACACCATTCAGATCCCTAGTCAGGCCTCTGGACTAGCTCATGTATTGTTGATGATCTTGTTTTCCTGATCATGGGCATTGTTAATGTAACAAGGATGCCGGCAATAATGGGAACACATTGTTAGGGTAACAATGGTGTTGGATAGACCCCTTATGAGATACTGCGAGATCACTTCGTCAATATGTTGTCAGTATCTTCTCATGATGTGTTAACGTTTACTTGCGTCCTTAGACCATGAGAATATCATAGACCCGGATACCGGATGGTTACTTTGGGGTCATCAAACGTTACGCCGTAACTGGGTAATTATAAAGGTGACTTCCAGGTACACCAGAAAGTATATCGTGGTTCTAGATATGTCAAGACTGGGATTTGCCCATCCGGCGATGGAGAGATACACTCTGGGCCCACTCGGTATTACGGTGTCCAGCATCGCCTGGCCAGGTATTGTGACTAAAAGGTTAGTCACGGGGATACCGGAATACGGAAACGAGAAAAGAGTACAAACCGGTAACGAGGATAACTAGGTATGGTGATCAAGGAGTTGATCACAGGGATACCGTCAAAGTCTCGCCTCGGGTTGTGTAATGTATCGTGAGGCAAAAGGAATTGTATGCGACAATACAAGGTTTGCTCGATAAAGATCTTCGATGATATGTGGGAGTCGTTATGGGTGTCCAGATCCCGCTGACGATTATTGACTGGAATGTATTCCGGACATGTCCACATATACTCGAACCTATAGGGTCACACGCTTAACGTTTTAGCGACATTTAGGAATGCTACGATTTATGGAGAACGAGAGAGAAGGGTTCCGAAAGTGTTTCGGATGATCTCGAAAGTGTTCCGGGAGGTCCCGGATGGTTCCGGTGATGTCCGGAAGTGTTCCGGAAAGTATTGGAAGGTTCTAGAAGGTTCTGGAAGGTTCTAGAAGGTTCTGGAAGGTTCTAGAAATTCTAGAAGGTTCTGGAAGGTTCTAGAAATTCTAGAAGGTTCTAGAAGGTTCTAGTGGAGTTGGACTCCAACTCCAACAGGGTGTCCCTGCTGGAGTAGGACTCCACCTGCCTAGGGAGAGCTGCCCCAACCCCTATAAATAGAGGGGCAGGGCACCTCAAAGGGTATCCCAAGCAGCCCCAGAGGCAGCCCTAGTCCCTTGGACTAAACCCTAGGCCGGCCATCTCTAGATTGGCCACAGCCTTCTTTTTCTCTCTCTTCTAGATTGGATCTAGTACAGCTGCCGGCGCGCTGCTGCTTCTCCTTCTCGTAGATCCCCGCTGTTCTTGTGTGCTGGTCCACACATTACCGCGGTATCGCTGATCCGGTACGCGTGGATACCTCGGAGACGTCGTATACTTCGGCGTTTGATCGGGCGAACTATTCACGAGGAGATCGCTCTCGCGGCTGGGAGGTATAACCTAGCTGCGGGAGTCTGCGGACTTCATCGACATCGGTCAACTTTTCCGCTGCATTGACGTGATCGTCGAAGGTATGATATCGTTACCTGCACCTCGATAGTGTTTCTTGGTTTGGTTCGTACGCGAAAAATTTTGTTTTGCGTAGCGCGTTCCCCAACAGTGGTATCAGAGCGGTTCTATGCGTAGTTGTAGGTACGACTAGAGCATATGTGATATGCGGCATTGCACATATGATGTGCGGGGTGTTAGATGAGATCTACCACCAGATTTTCTTGTTGTTTCCCTCTCATTGCAAAATTTTGATCTCGGCGGCATCGTGAAATTTTCAGAGGTCCGGCGAACCTTACGATCTTCGGATCGAGACATGCTAAGGATGACTTTGGTTTCACTTTAGTTGAGAAAGATAAATTTGCAATGAGCGGGCTTGTAGATGTGATCTACACGGGGGTCATGCGTATGACGAAGTTTAGTATGGGGTTCGAGATTTCCGAGTCTCCAATTCCAGACACCCCGACAGTTAAATAACTGCAAGAGCAATCATGCTTATGGTAACGTAGGTAGCAAACGGTTTGCAACGTAGCCATAAAGCCACGTATTGTAGCATAAACGTTAGAGGCGTCTAACTTGTTTTTGCAGGGCATGCATGCGATGTGGTATAGCCTATGTGATGCAATGTGATTGTATGAGATGCAAAGTGTTTGTAATTTTAATTTTGTCATGACCTACGTGTCATGAGTACGGCAATCGGCAGGAGCCAATACAATTGTCATTATTTATTATATTGACCTACGCGTCAACTAGAAAGCCATGTAATGCATTTATTTTATTAGCTATGTGATAGCAAATAGTTGTAATCGAAGGACATGGTGGTGACAATCTTACATCGATGGACCTCGACGCTACGTCGTACGCGAAGAAGGAGTTCTCCGCCCAAAGATGTTGAAGAAGTCTTCTTCAACAAAAGGGGCTATACCATATCACAATAATTTAAATGCATGTGATGTTAATCCCTTTTATGCACCTTGTTTGATGCGTGGTAGACGTTGTTAAATAGGGTGATCCCTCACACAAATATCAAAGTAGTTAGTGTTCTTCCAAGTGTAGCACCGTCTGGAGTATTTGCCATTCTGAGGTGCGCCATGTCACATGGGTACGATAGGTTTGACATATATGAGGCGGGCGCGAACCGTTCGCGCAGCAGAGCACTCGGTTGTCTTGACGAGCTTTGCAAGATCGTCTTGGGCTCGGAACACACCCATCGAAAGATGAACAAGAGTCATATGGGATATGATTGGCATGTTGACCTACCGGTCTCGTTATTCCATCATCAGTGATGTCACATCAATGGTGGAGTAAGTGAGTCGTGGATCTTGAATCACTAATAATCAATTATGAGGGATATTGGTTTTAGTGGGAGCTTACTCTAATTAAGTGTTAATTTGAGTTGCTTTAATCATGAACAATGTCTAAAGTGTATTTGTTTTTAAGTTGTAGATCTATGGCACCCGTAACCACCTTTCCACTATGCGCGTTGCTTGAGAAAGAAAAACTGAATTCATCTGGGAACAACTTTACGGACTGGTACCGTAATGTGAGGATTGTCCTCAAGAGTGCCAAGAAGGACTATGTCCTATCGCAAACTCTCGGTGAACTCCCCGCTAACGCTACAGATGATGAGACTCGTATCTATCAATCTAAGAGCGATGATTCCATTGCAGTACAGTGTATCATGCTTGCCTCCATGGAACCTGATCTTCAAAAGCGTTTTGAGAATTGGGCTGCTTATGAGTTAATCCAGGAGCTGAAAGCTTTGTTTCAGAAGCAAGCAAGGACTGAAAGATATGAGATATCCAAAGCCTTGTTTGAATGCAAGATGGCTGAGGGCAGCTCAGTGAGTCAGCACGTACTTAGATTGTCTGGGTACGCGCAAAGGTTGGATGCGCTAGGTTTTCCAATCTCCCAAGAGTTGGGCACTGATCTTGTTCTTGCTTCCCTCCCTCCGAGCTATAGTAGCTTCATCATGAACTACAACATGAATGGGATGGAAAAGAGTATGGGTGAATTATTCACTATGCTTAAAACTGCTGAGAGTGGAATCCAGAAGGACGCCAATCATGTGATGATGGTGAATAAAACAACCAACTTCAAGAAGAAGGGCAAGTCTAAGAAAAAGGGACAAATCCAAGGGTGCTAGTATGACTGACACGCCTAAGAAGTCCAAGACTGGTGCCACTTCTGATGTTGAGTGCTTCTTCTGTAAAGAGAAGGGACACTGGAAGAGGAACTGCAAGAAATATCTGGCAGAAAAGAAGAAGTCTGGAAAGTCCAGCTCAGGTATGAGTGTCATACATGTTATTGATGTATTCCTTGCTGGTCCACAATGTAATTCTTGGGTATTGGATACCGGATCGGTTGCTCATATTTGCAACTCGATGCAGGAACTACAGAGGCCTAAGCGACTGGCAAAGGATGAGGTGACGATGCGCGTCGGGAACGGAGTAAAAGTTGCTGTGCTCGCCGTCGGTGTCCTACCTCTACATTTATCTTCAGGATTTATATTAGAGCTTAGTAATTGTTACTATGTTCCGGCCTTGAGCAAAAACATTATTTCTGGATCATGTTTGTTGCAAGACGGTTATTCGTTTAAGTCTGAGAACAATGGTTGTTCGGTTTATATGGATAATATGTTTTATGGCCATGCTCCCGTTGTGAATGGGTTATTTATTATGAATCTTGATGGTAATACACACATCCATAACACTGACGCTAAACGTCGCAAGATAATCGATTCGAATTCCACTTATTTGTGGCACTGCCGTTTGGGTCATATTGGAAAGAAGCGCATGAAGAAACTCCATTGTGATGGACTTTTGGAGTCATTTGATTATGAATCATTTGACACTTGCGAGCCTTGTCTAATGGGTAAAATGACTAAAACACCGTTCACAGGCCACGTAGAACGGGCGACTGACTTATTGGAGATCATACATACGGATGTATGTGGTCCAATGAGTATAGCTGCACGCGGTGGATTCCTCTACTTCATTACCTTCACGGATAATTTGAGTAGATATGGGTATATCTATTTGATGAGACATAAGTCTGAAACCTTTGAAAAGTTCAAAGAATTTCAGCATGAAGTAGAAAATCATCGTAACAAGAAAATCAAGTTTCTGCGATCAGATCGCGGAGGGGAGTATTTGAGTTACGAGTTTAGCGAACATCTGAAGAGCTGCGGAATTGTTTCACAGCTTACGCCTCCCGGAACGCCACAGAGGAATGGAGTGTCCGAGAGACGTAATCGAACCTTGTTGGACATGGTAAGATCGATGATGTCATTAACTGAACTGCCATTGTCTTTTTGGGGTTATGCTTTAGAGACTGCCGTTTTTACACTAAATAGAGCACCATCTAAATCCGTTGAAACGACACCATATGAGATATGGCATGGGAAAAAACCCAACTTGTCTTTTCTTAAAATTTAGGGGATGCGATGCATATGTAAAGCGTTTACAACCAAATAAGCTCGATCCCAAATTGGATAAATGCTTCTTTGTTGGTTATCCCAAAGGAACTGTTGGGTATTCCTTCTATCACCGCGCCGAGGGCAAAGTGTTTGTCGCAAAGAACGGTGTGTTTCTCGAGAAAGAGTTTCTTGCGAAAGGGGTGAGTGGGAGGATAGTGCAACTCGACGAGATTGATGAATCTTCGTCATTAGGTCAAAGTGATGCAACGCCGGAAGTGGTTCCGGAGTTTCCCACAATGACTGATACGGAAGCCCCTACATGTGATGTAGAGACTTCAGTCGAGCCAGCAGCTGAACCACGAAGGTCTGGTAGGATTCGCACGAAACCACAGTGGTTTTCGGACGAGGTATTGTTGTTAGACAACGATGAGCCTGCGACCTATACGGAAGCAATGATGGGCCCTGACTCCGTTAAATGGCTAGACGCCATGAAATCCGAGATAGAATCCATGTACGAGAACCAAGTTTGGAGCTTAGTGGACCCTCCTGAAGGCGTGAGGCCTATCGAATGTAAATGGATCTATAAAAAGAAAACAGACGCGGATGGGAATGTATACATCTATAAAGCTCGACTTGTCGCAAAGGGTTTCCGACAAGTTCAAGGAGTTGACTACGACGAGACATTCTCTCCCGTAGCGATGCTTAAGTCTGTTCGGATTCTTCTAGCGATTGCTGCATATTTCGATTACGAGATATGGCAAATGGATGTCAAAACAGCGTTCCTGAATGGGAAGCTAACCGAGGACGTGTATATGATACAGCCCGAGGGTTTTGTCAATCCAAAGGATGCTGGAAAGGTATGCAAACTTCAGAGATCTATCTATGGACTGAAGCAAGCATCACGGAGTTGGAATCTTCGCTTTGATGAAGTGGTCAAAGGGTTTGGCTTCATCAGGAACTGCGAAGAGGCTTGTGTTTACAAGAAAGTAAGTGGGAGCGCAATAGCATTTCTAATACTCTATGTGGATGACATATTGTTGATTGGGAATGATGTATCTTTTCTTGACAATATTAAGACTTCGTTGAAAAATAGTTTTTCAATGAAAGATTTAGGCGAGGCAGCATACATATTAGGTATAAAGATCTATAGAGATAGATCAAAGCGCCTAATAGGGCTAAGCCAGAGTACATATATAGATAAAGTACTGAAGAGGTTCAGTATGGAAAACGCCAAGAAGGGGTTCTTGCCGATGTCGCATGGGAAAAGTTTGAGCAAGAATCAGTGTCCTTCGACAACTGATGAGCGAGAACGCATGAGTAAGATTCCATACGCATCCGCGATTGGGTCAATCATGTACGCCATGATATGTACACGACCAGATGTGTCCTATGCTCTAAGTGTTACGAGCAGATACCAGAGTGATCCAGGTCATGATCATTGGACAGCAGTGAAGAATATCCTAAAGTACCTGAAGAGGACTAAGGATATGTTTCTCGTATACGGTGGTGACGAAGAGCTCGTTGTAAAGGGTTACACCGACGCCAGCTTTGTCACAGATCCGGACGATTTTCGATCTCAATCAGGCTTAGTGTATACACTGAACGGTGGCGCAGTGAGCTGGAAGAGTTCCAAGCAGGACACTGTGGCGGATTCTACAACGGAGGCTGAGTATATCGCCGCTTCAGAAGCGGCAAAGGAGGGCGTTTGGATTAAGAAGTTCGTCACCGAGCTTGGTGTGGTTCCGAGCGCGCTGGATCCTATGGAGCTCTATTGTGACAATAGTGGCGCCATAGCTCAGGCCAAGGAGCCAAGGTCCCACCAGAAGTCCAAACATATACAACGCCGATTCCACATCATTCGTGAATTGGTGGAGCGTGGAGACGTAAAGATATGCAAAATACACACGGATCTGAATGTGTCAGATCCGCTGACGAAGCCTCTACCACAAGCAAAGCATGAGCAACACCGGAATGCCATAGGTGTTAGGAGCTTAAGCATTGGCTAGATTATTGACTCTAGTACAAGTGGGAGACTGTTGGAAATATGCCCTAGAGGCAATAATAAAGTTGTTATTATTCTATTTTCATGTTCATGATTAAGTTTATGTTCTATGCTAAAATTGCATTGGTTCTTGAATATGAGATTCAGAGGAAAACCTAATTGCATGTGTGGAATAATAAACACCATTCAGATCCCTAGTCAGGCCTCTGGACTAGCTCATGTATTGTTGATGATCTTGTTTTCCTGATCATGGGCATTGTTAATGTAACAAGGATG
The DNA here is from genome assembly GCA_019208055.1 of Stipa capillata. NCBI lineage: Eukaryota > Viridiplantae > Streptophyta > Magnoliopsida > Poales > Poaceae > Stipa > Stipa capillata. Next base: position 13,703 of record JAGXJF010002006.1, on the reverse strand, counting down.
CCGGCAATAATGGGAACACATTGTTAGGGTAACAATGGTGTTGGATAGACCCCTTATGAGATACTGCGAGATCACTTCGTCAATATGTTGTCAGTATCTTCTCATGATGTGTTAACGTTTACTTGCGTCCTTAGACCATGAGAATATCATAGACCCGGATACCGGATGGTTGCTTTGGGGTCATCAAACGTTACGCCGTAACTGGGTAATTATAAAGGTGACTTCCAGGTACACCAGAAAGTATATCGTGGTTCTAGATATGTCAAGACTGGGATTTGCCCATCCGGCGATGGAGAGATACACTCTGGGCCCACTCGGTATTACGGTGTCCAGCATCGCCTGGCCAGGTATTGTGACTAAAAGGTTAGTCACGGGGATACCGGAATACGGAAACGAGAAAAGAGTACAAACCGGTAACGAGGATAACTAGGTATGGTGATCAAGGAGTTGATCACAGGGATACCGTCAAAGTCTCGCCTCGGGTTGTGTAATGTATCGTGAGGCAAAAGGAATTGTATGCGACAATACAAGGTTTGCTCGATAAAGATCTTCGATGATATGTGGGAGTCGTTATGGGTGTCCAGATCCCGCTGACGATTATTGACTGGAATGTATTCCGGACATGTCCACATATACTCGAACCTATAGGGTCACACGCTTAACGTTTTAGCGACATTTAGGAATGCTACGATTTATGGAGAACGAGAGAGAAGGGTTCCGAAAGTGTTTCGGATGATCTCGAAAGTGTTCCGGGAGGTCCCGGATGGTTCCGGTGATGTCCGGAAGTGTTCCGGAAAGTATTGGAAGGTTCTAGAAGGTTCTGGAAGGTTCTAGAAGGTTCTGGAAGGTTCTAGAAATTCTAGAAGGTTCTGGAAGGTTCTAGAAATTCTAGAAGGTTCTAGAAGGTTCTAGTGGAGTTGGACTCCAACTCCAACAGGGTGTCCCTGCTGGAGTAGGACTCCACCTGCCTAGGGAGAGCTGCCCCAACCCCTATAAATAGAGGGGCAGGGCACCTCAAAGGGTATCCCAAGCAGCCCCAGAGGCAGCCCTAGTCCCTTGGACTAAACCCTAGGCCGGCCATCTCTAGATTGGCCACAGCCTTCTTTTTCTCTCTCTTCTAGATTGGATCTAGTACAGCTGCCGGCGCGCTGCTGCTTCTCCTTCTCGTAGATCCCCGCTGTTCTTGTGTGCTGGTCCACACATTACCGCGGTATCGCTGATCCGGTACGCGTGGATACCTCGGAGACGTCGTATACTTCGGCGTTTGATCGGGCGAACTATTCACGAGGAGATCGCTCTCGCGGCTGGGAGGTATAACCTAGCTGCGGGAGTCTGCGGACTTCATCGACATCGGTCAACTTTTCCGCTGCATTGACGTGATCGTCGAAGGTATGATATCGTTACCTGCACCTCGATAGTGTTTCTTGGTTTGGTTCGTACGCGAAAATTTTTGTTTTGCGTAGCGCGTTCCCCAACAAAGAAGACGAAGAAGAAGCAGAAGGAGAAGAAGAAAGAGAAAGAACCTGAGATGACCAGCCAGAAGCAGACATTTGATACTACTATTGAAAATTTAGGGTCAGAATATGCGAAGAGAGATAAGGTTGAAGGAGAACAGTCTATCAAGTCCAAGAAGAACAAACGCAAGATTATTTCCTACCACCAATAGGTTTTGGAGATGCTTATTTTCACTTGCATTCACTTCTTCAGGGCTTATAGCTTTCCCCAACAAAAAGCCACACCAAATGCCCAAAAGAAGGGGGCGATACAAGGGGAGCAAAATGAGGCGAAGTTGTTAAACGGGTTAGGCACAACCCATTAGCCCATTAGCCCCCTTGAACCCTAGCACGGTGCGCACAGGCAGAGCTGCACAGCGCACTCCTCTGCGCTCCGCCGCCGCTGCCGCCGCACCTGCCCTCCGCTGCAGCCGCCGCCACTGCACCTCCTCTGCACGCCGCTGCCGCTGTCGACGCCGCCGCACGTCTGCGCTCCGCTACAGACGACGCTGCCGCCACACGTCTACACGTCTGCGCTCCGCTGCAGCACGCTGATGCCCCCCGCCGACAGTATCAAGAAAGACAAGAAGACGAAGAAGAAGCAGAAGGAGAAGAAGAAAGAGAAAGAAGCTGAGATGACCAGCCAGAAGCAGACATTTGATACTACTACTGAAAATTTAGGGTCAGAATATGCGGAGAGAGATAAGGTTGAAGGAGAACAGTCTATCAAGTCCAAGAAGAACAAATGCAAGATTATTTCCTACCACCAGTAGGTTTTGGAGATGCTTATTTTCACTTGCATTCACTTCTTTAGGGCTTATAGCTTTCCCCAACCAAAAGCCACACCAAAAGCCCAAAAGAAGGGGGCCGATACAAGGGGAGCAAAATGAGGCGAAGATGTTAAACGGGTTAGGCACAGCCCATTAGCCCATTAGCCCATTAGCCCCCTTGAACCTTAGCACGGTGCGCACAGGCAGAGCTGCACAACGCACTCCTCTGCGCTCCGCCGCCGCTGCCGCCGCACCTGCCCTCCGCTGCAGCCGCCGCCACTGCACCTCCTCTGCACGCCGCTGCCGCTGCCGACGCCGCCGCACGTCTGCGCTCCGCTACAGACGACGCTGCCGCCACACGTCTGCACGTCTGCGCTCCGCTGCAGCACGCTGATGCCCCCGCCGACAGTATGAAGAAAGACGAGAAGACGAAGAAGAAGCAGAAGGAGAAGAAGAAAGAGAAAGAAGCTGAGATGACCAGCCAGAAGCAGACATTTGATACTACTATTGAAAATTTAGGGTCAGAATATGCGGAGAGAGATAAGGTTGAAGGAGAACAGTCTATCAAGTCCAAGAAGAACAAACGCAAGATTATTTCCTACCACCAGTAGGTTTTGGAGATGCTTATTTTCACTTGCATTCACTTCTTTAGGGCTTATAGCTTTCCCCAACCAAAAGCCACACCAAAAGCCCAAAAGAAGGGAGACCGATACAAGGGGAGCAAAATGAGGCGAAGATGTTAAACGGGTTAGGCACAGCCCATTAGCCCATTAGCCCATTAGCCCCCTTGAACCCTAGCACGGTGCGCACAGGCAGAGCTGCACAGCGCACTCCTCTGCGCTCCGCCGCCGCTGTCGCCGCACCTGCCCTCCGCTGCAGCCGCCGCCACTGCACCTCCTCTGCACGCCGCTGCCGCTACCGACGCCGCCACACGTCTGCGCTCCGCTACAGACGCCGCTGCCGCCACACGTCTGCACGTCTCGCTCCGCTGCAGCACGCTGATGCCCCCCACCGACAGTATGAAGAAAGACAAGAAGACGAAGAAGCAGAAGGAGAAGAAGAAAGAGAAAGAAGCTGAGATGACCAGCCAAAAGCAAACATTTGATACTACTATTGAAAATTTAGGGTCAGAATATGCGGAGAGAGATAAGGTTGAAGGAGAACAGTCTATCAAGTCCAAGAAGAACAAACGCAAGATTATTTCCTACCACCAATAGGTTTTGGAGATGCTTATTTTCACTTGCATTCAGTTCTTTAGGGCTTATAGCTTTCCCCAACCAAAGGCCACACCAAAATCCCAAAAGAAGGGGGCCGATACAAGGGGAGCAAAATGAGGCGAAAATGTTAAACGGGTTAGGCACAGAGCATTAGCCCATTAGCCCATTAGCCCCCTTGAACCCTAGCACGGTGCGCACAGGCAGAGCTGCACAGCGCACTCCTCTGCGCTCCGCCGCCGCTGCCGCCGCACCTGCCCTCCGCTGCAGCCGCCGCCACTGCACCTCCTCTGCACGCCGCTGCCGCTGCCGACGCCGCCGCACGTCTGCGCTCCGCTACAGACGCCGCTGCCGCCACACGTCTACACGTCTGCGCTCCGCTGCAGCACGCTGATGCCCCCCGCCGACAATATGAACAAAGACAAGAAGATGAAGTAGAAGCAGAAGGAGAAGAAGAAAGAGAAAGAAGCTGAGATGACCAGCCAGAAGCAGACATTTGATACTACTATTAAAAATTTAGGGTCAGAATATGTGGAGAGAGATAAGGTTGAAGGAGAACAGTCTATCAAGTCCAAGAAGAACAAACGCAAGATTATTTCTACCACCAATAGGTTTTGGAGATGCTTATTTTCACTTGCATTCACTTCTTTAGGGCTTATAGCTTTCCCCAACCAAAAGCCACACCAAAATCCCAACAGAAGGGGGCCGATACAAGGGGTGCAAAATGAGGTGAAAATGTTAAACGGGTTAGGCATAGCCCATTAGCCCATTAGCCCATTAGCCCCCTTGAACCCTAGCACGGTGCGCACAGGCAGAGCTGCACAACGCACTCCTCTGCGCTCCGCCGCCGCTGCCGTCGCACCTGCCCTCCGCTGCAGCCGCCGCCACTGCACCTCCTCTGCACGCCGCTGCCGCTGCCGACGCCGCCGCACGTCTGCGCTCCGCTACAGACGCCGCTGCCGCCACACGTCTGCACGTCTGCGCTCCGCTGCAGCACGCTGATGCCCCCCGCCGACACTATGAAGAAAGACAAGAAGACGAAGAAGAAGTAGAAGGAGAAGAAGAAAGAGAAAGAACCTGAGATGACCAGCTAGAAGCAGACATTTGATACTACTATTGAAAATTTAGGGTCAGAATATGCGGAGAGAGATAAGGTGGAAGGAGAACAGTCTATCAAGTCCAAGAAGAACAAACGCAAGATTATTTCCTACCACCAATAGGTTTTAGAGATGCTTATTTTCACTTGCATTCACTTCTTTAGGGCTTATAGCTTTCCCCAACCAAAAGCCACACCAAAAGCCCAAAAGAAGGGGGCCGATACAAGGGGAGCAAAATGAGGTGAAAATGTTAAACGGGTTATGCACAGCCCATTAGCCCATTAGCCCATTAGCCCCCTTGAACCCTAACACGGTGCGCACAGGCAGAGCTGCACAGCGCACTCCTCTGCGCTCCGGCGCAAGTGAAAAAAAGGACAGCAATGCAAGACGGCTATGCTTCTAATAACGAAAATAAACATTTATATGTTAAAATCGAGCATGCGCTGAAATATTACAGTTCTGACAAAAAGATTGGCTAAACTATGATAAAACTTAAACGAGCAACAGCCACCTTTTTTCATGTTCTTCGGTTTTATTCTTCTCCAAGTATCTTTTACGTGGATATCGCTCTTTCCAAGTTCCTCTGCCAATATCTTCCAATCCGTGCCATTTTTTTCGACAAACCTGCGTCATAATGCACAGTGATCTAATCAGATCTTAATTACATGAAGTCAACAACAAGACATATCGTGACATTTCTCTAGACAAATACCAAGAAAGTATGCTACGCATAACAGAGATGTATTAATCACTTGCAACATAATCTAAATCATAGGTACCACAATTGCAGCAGGGCCAACAGCAATCCCACCACGCAATCTGAGTCGTAGTTTGCCAATGATCTGATACGGGCTGCTGTGCAGTACGATTCGTGGGGAGCAACGAACCCATATGCTTACTTGATGACAAGGGCGCATTACAATGCTGGTGATGCTGTGAGAGGTTCACACCAGCCACCATCCTCACCAATGCAACTCGCCTCTGTTGCCGTCAAATCTCGCTCCAGCATCGGATGAATCAGACCACCGCCACCTTCGTCAAACGTGGGTGTTTTCCCACCCCTGCCTCCGCCACTCAAGGAGGGTGGTCATCAGACAAGATCAAGAGAGGGTGACTTGAAGGAAGTGGGTGTGGGAGGGTGAGGCGAAGGAGATGGATCGGGAGAGTGGTGGTGGTGGCAACGGCAAGCAAAGGTGAGACAGCGGCATATCATTACCTACTCCATCTCCTATTTCCTCCCTCCCCGTGTCTCCCTCTACTTCAAGTGGCAGAGGCACAATGAGAGGAGGAGTATTAGAGCTTCACCTCCTCTACTTTTCAACTTTTCAATTCTTAACTATTTAATTTGAAAGCAAATTTAGCGGATGCAAATCACGGTCCGCTTACCAGAATTATTGGGTTTGTGAACTATTTCTCCAACAGGAGAACCCTATTTTCTAAGGTGGCATACCGAGAACCCAAAGAACAGTGAATCAGGTAACTATGAGATGACAAAGAAACTCAAACTTCTGAAAGCAAACAACTAAAATTAAACATAAGGTAACAAGTTATGCTGGTAGAAAGATGCTAGCCTGCCCTTAACACTTACTGGTGAACATCATCTTAAAGGCTAAAGAAAGGAAGCCAGAGAGCTAAATTTTAGTTATTATTATGACAATATGTGCAAAATCCAAATTAATTTAACTTCAAAACAAAGTCATTGTAGCTGCTAACTCTGTATCATTTAGAACATAATGACTATTCAAGATATACTCGAGGATTTATATTCATGCATTTAACTATTTGCTTGATTTGTAGAACTCAAACTACAAAGTCACAACAAACACGAAGTTCAACCAAATCACATTGGAAAATTAATATGATTACGTCTTAACAGTAAAGGCAATAAATATGGTCATTCAGGAAATAAAATATTGTTTGATCTCAGCAAAGGAATTCATGTTACCGCCGAATCTTCTCATATTCCTCCTGTGTCCATTTACGTTCATCACTCCTATAGAGTAATATATGCGCTCGCTTGTATATGGCCATGTAGGGTCTATGGGGTAATGATTTCGCTGCAAAGTATGTGCATCAACGATTAACCATGTTAAGCCATCTGCAATCCAGGTCAGGAAAACATTGCGAGGACAAAAGATGGAATGTGGACTGCTCGAAAGTTCAAAATGCAATGATTACTTTCAGTATGTGGGCCTAAAAAAGACTGTTTTTATATAGGCTACATTCTTAGTTGACATTATGACACAAAGGCAAGCTACCATGAGGAGAAAATGTTAAAGAGTTTAACTCCAGATATTTTTAGCTTACCTATTTCATTCCAACAACCCTTGAGCTCTGGATGTTTTCTACATGCCCGAATCATCTCTAAGCCTTTCTCTCCCAGTTGCTTCATCTAAAATGAGAAACACAAAAAAGAAAAACCTGTTTCAACTATGCTGGGCGCAGCATTTACAATCACCAGCTAACTTATTTGCAAATAATAATGTAAAAACGTCATATAAAACCCAAGCACCAAAATAAACAAACACACTGTTAAATAAAAGTTACAATCAAGACTACAGTACAGAAGACTACCATATACTGGTAAAGCCCAACCATCACAAGGAACTTTCTGCTAACTTTCCCAGCTAAGGTTAATGGAAAGAACACTTAATTTACAGGACAAGAGATTGGATACTTCAGTTCAGTCAGAGAATACATCAATTCGATTAAAATATACTTTAATGCCTAATGCTCAGTTGGAGTGCCTTGTACAAAATCATAACACATGCATCTATAAGTACACTGTAACAAGTTCATGTTTCCATTGATATGCTGTGCTTTTGAATAAATTACTGATTATGGTTCCACACATAGGTTGAATCAAATTGAAAGAACATATGGTTGCATTCAATCATTTTAAGTTAAAGAAAAACCATCCATCTCACTAAATGATAAGAACAGTCAGCCTTGTTGCACAACCTCATGTCAGCTTCCATTCATTTCACTATTCTCATCACTGATAATGCACTTACTAGCAAGTAAAGATGGTAAACAAAAATGCATATATCACATGAATGCAACAATTTAAAGCAAGAGAAGCAACCTCTGCGTAATTCCTGATGGCTTCCATGAGAGTGGCGTCTTCTTCTGGGGTAAACCGTTGTCCATGCACAAGATTGGATTCACCACCGCTGCTGCCCTCTTCATCATCACCACCTTCGATACTAAACACCTCCGCGTTATCAGCAAAGCTCACCCGCTTACCCTTGTCCTTTGACTGAGCTGCCTTTTCTTTCTCCCTTTTTCCTCCTCCAATCCCCTCCTTGCTCTTCTTTTTCTTCTTATCACTCTTACCATCTACATCAGCTTCCTCTCTTCCAGAAGATGCATTCTGGTTAAGGTCTGGACCGACTTTATCACTTTTCTTTCTCCTCTTCTTCTTGCTCTCTCTATTCTCACTAGTCTTAGTATTGTCAATTTGACTGCTCTCTTCCAGCACAACTGAATGTTCCTTCTTTCTCTTCTTATCTTCTCTTGTCACAATTCGATCACCAGCGGAACCATCTGCAGGCTCACCATCCATAGGCCCCCTTCTTTTTGGCTTCGGCTTGTGCTAAAATGGGCTTAAGCTTCTCTGCCCACAGAAGCTCCGATGGGAGGAAGCTGAGATTCCCTTCTTTTCGGCTTCTAAGATCTGAGCTTATTTGCTGAGATGAATGGTGAATGCCTATAATACCCTTGAAATGTTTTGTACTCTGTTTATTTGGTAATATATCATTCTTCTCAACTGTTTTGGCACGTAATTAATGAAAAAAATAAATTGCAAACATAATACAATACTAATTCTTTCTAATATATAAAATTTGCTCACTGTAACCACCATATTTGATCTATCCTATCTTACAGGATGTTCATTTGAAACAAATAGCATGCATAAAATTATTCAGTTCAAAAATCATGTGATAGCATGAGCAAAGCACGTTAGCATCAATGTAAGGTTAATTCTTCGACCCAAAAATTTGAACATACAATGCTCAAATTTAGTACAAAGTTAAGCAAGCACAAGTACATCTTAAATTATGCATACACATTTGATCATACAAGCAAACACAATTTACAAAAAATAATTTGATCACTGCATACAAATATATACATCAGTATACAATTTTTGTGCTTCACAATCCCAGCATCCTCAGCTCAATACAACCATTTCTCCATATGTATACACCAATATTTGTCTGCATCACATTCTCTGTACATTCATTTGAAGAAATGCAAAAAAATTACCTTCAGCAGAGGGAAGGAGGCGGACCGGGGTGGGGGGTTGGGGGTGGAGGAAGGAGGATGCTCGGGTAAGGCCGGGGAGGGAGGTGGACGTGGGAGGGCCGGTGGACGAGGACCTCGCTTGCGGGCCAGGCACAGCGGCGGCCAGAGCAGGGACCAGCGGGACGACGAGCTGGGGACCGGCCGGGTAGGGAGGCGGACTGGGGAGCGAGGCAGGCCGGGGAGCTCGGTGCCGTGGTGTGAGAACCCGTATTTTCTAACAATCTAAACGTTAGAATTTGATGATTTGATTCATACATGTCATTCATGCATATCAAATTTGAGGGAAATTTAAAAAAAATTCTTGAATAAACAAGTTACATAGAGAGGTATATATATATATGCAAAAGAAATGAAATCTCAACACATTTACATATATACAAAAGAGATTCCATTCATATATATACATATATACAATCAAATGGTTCGAATACATTGCAAATATCCAAAGTTATATATACAAAAGATTTAAATGTTACAAAGCCGTGTCTATTACAAAAAATTCCATAATGTATCCATTGTCTTCATTTCTTCTTTAACTATTCTCTTCTCCAATTCTTCTTTAACCTGCACATGAAAACAGGCAGCATACTACAAAGAGGTATTGTAGTTAGGATTAAAAATGTTTGCATCTCCTGGGGAGATGCAATGTTTTGTTTGGGAGATTAATCTTGTGAAACTAGGGAACTAGTCCTAGTTTCAATAAAAATCAGCATTACTTATGGAACAAATTATATCAAAGGCATCAGTGTTTAAGGCAACATTTGAATTAAGCTTAAGGGCAACAATTGAACCAACTTTAGGCATCTAATGAAGGCAACAGTAGGCAACCAATCGAGGCATCAAATCATCGAGTTCCATAAGCTAATCCATGTTTAGATTAATCTCCGTGAATTAGGCAACCAATTATAGATTAAGCAAGGGTTAAGGTCTGCCTTCAAGGAGGAATCCAGCAAGACCTAGAGCAGCCAAAATGCTAAATTTTTGCAACAGCCGTCAGTTTTAATAGTAGGCAACCTTCCAAAAATCTTAAAATGCTGCCAAGGAGAGTGGACCATGCCTAAGCTGCTGGTGGCAGCAGCAATGCCACCTCAAGCTTGAGAGAAGGATAAGGGTTCATTAGGGGCTGCCATGCAAGCAGCTCACTCATCAAATCAAGAGATGAGTCACACAATAGGTGTCAAAACCAGCCAATTTCGAAATCCAGCACACCAGCACCTCCCAGCACCTATAAATAGAGCTTTAGGGCTCCATTCTCAGCCAACAGCAACCAGGAACCATTCCACAACCATAGCAAAGAGCTGAGAAGCAAGCAAGGCAGCAAGGAGGAGGAGGCAAAGCCTGAAGAAGAAGGGTTCAGAATACCTCAAGACAAGCTTCAGTTGCTTAAGGTATAATAGAGGAGATAGAAGAAATTAGGAAGAAGAGAAGAAGTACTGAAGTTCTGCAGAAATATTCTGCGTTAGGTTAATTAAAACAATCCTCTGAATCAAGTATAACACCCATAGCTTAATCAGTTTATAACAGCAAGTTTACATTTACTAGAATCAAATCGAATGCATAAGCTAGGCTCAAGACAGTAATCTGTTTTTCTTTCAATTCGAGCATAAGAGATTGTAATCACAAAGATTTCAGTAGAACAATGCTTAGAAATCAAGCAAGTATGAACATAAGTATGCCTTAACTTAAATCATTTTTAGCACCCAATTAATGTATCATCTGTACACCCAATATGAGATCAACCAAAATGGCTATATATGAATTTTTACCGAGGCATCAATTAGGGTTGAACAACCGGATTAGCATATCCCTTTGCCAGTTAAAGAAATCATAGGATTAATGTCCCAATCCTAATTAGACTACTCAAGCAAGTGTCTGTTCTTCAGCTTATTGAATTAGTATAGATAGGCACAGATATGGAAGGATTAGAAAATGACTAAAGGTCAGGCTAATACTTGTTCTTTAACTTTGACAAATACAAGAGAAAATATACCTAGAACCAGTAAGGAGAGGTTAGAAATCAAGAGCGCAACATCTGACATTAGCTCAGGCCATCCTTTTTCTCAATTAGGGTTAAACCAAATCAAACCAACAATTGATATGAACCCTAGAACAGATTTGGGGGAGAATGGAGGATGAGGATTAGAGGAAGGAGACTTACCGGTTTAAAGGGAGGTCGGCGACCGAGCACAGCGGCGCGCCACCAGCGGGAGGCGGGCCAACGGAGCTCCGGGGCGGAGCTGCGACGCCGGCCACGGCCAACCCGGGCGGCGGCCGAGGCGCACGGCTCGAGGAGGGGCCGGGTCCGGGCGAGCTCCCAAGGAGGCGAGGGTGACGTTGGACGGAAGCGACCGGAGCAGCGAGGCAGCCGGCCGAGGCGGCACCGAGGGGAGCGACCGGGGTGGTATCCAAGGCCTTAGGCGGCGGCTACCACTCGAAGAGGGCCAGAGGAACGGCGAGGTGGCGGCGTCTGTGAGGGAAGAGGCGGAGCCGAGGGAGGCCGGGAAGCCGGCGGCGCCAGGGGACATCAGCGGCGGCGAGCCTGGGAGAGACCGGCCGCGGGAGCGGTGAAGAAGGCGGAGGGCCGGTCGGGTGATGTAAGGAAAGAGGGAGAAAAGGAGAGAGGAGTTGGGGGATTTTGGGTGAGGAGAAGAGTGAGGGAGGCGGCGGTGTATGCGGGTGAAGGAAGGGCAGCCGGGTTGGTTAGGGTTTTGAGAGCCCGAGCGGGCCAAATGGGCCAGAAGGAGGCCGAGCGGGCTCTGGGCCAAGAAGAGGTTTCGGCCAGCCCAAGTTAAAATATAGCAGGACTTTAAATTTTTTGGTTTTTCTTCTTTATTAAGAATTATCCATAAGGTAAAATCCTACAACAAATATATATTTCGAATAATTTGAAAATACCCAACCTCCACCTTTATTTGTTTAGGAATTTTCTTTTGAAACTAACAAAAGATAAATACTTCAACTTAGATTAAATAAAACTTGACTCAACTAAAGTGACTCTGAAAATTCTTTAATCCAAACAACAATACCCCAAACCAATTTGAAATTTCTAATAATGGAAATTTCTTCTAGAATTTAAATAATGTATACATACGCGTATACACATTCTTTTAAAAGGAGGCTTAATACTTTTTCTTATGAAATCCTGCAAATTCAGAATTCAGGGTTTTGCTTAGCTACTTTAAGGTTCATGAACTCCGACGGTTTAATAACTTCACCACACCGCGAAATTTTTGATAGTAAATTTTATAAATTCAAAAGATAGAGCAGATAAAAAAATCAAGAAAATTAATAATAGATATCATCTATTGCATTGTCTTCGACAAGGTAGTCCACGTCGTCCAAGCAATCTAAATTCTGTAAAGCAACTCATCAACTTGAGCATGCATACATGCATATACAATTGCTATCTTCAGAAATAGTCCTTATCGGACGATTATTCCACTTCAGATCCCGAGGTTCTGCTGATTTCGTCCGAAGGGACATCTCACTTCACCTCTTATCCATCTCAAGGCAAGTTCATTTATTGTTCATGTTGAGGATTATTTCTACCACATATATGCAATTCCTTCTTCTTATCACCTATGATAATTAATAAATGGACTGCATTATGATTCGTTGAATCATATATTGGTAGGCAGTGGAACCCCGGTTTGGAACTTGTGGGGTGGTCAGGGTTCCATTGCATATGGTATCATCATAAGGTTAATAACAAATGTCAGTTGGCATTCTTACGCCGTAAAGATAGCGTTAACCGCAAGACCTGTTATGGGACAGGCGAGTCAAGTAATACCTTCTCAGTGCATATCTCCCAGGAACGTATGTAAAATAACGCCTGGGGAAGCGTTAAGTCCCTCGCCCAGGGGAGCGATAAACCCTGAATTTCCGCTTTGGGAGGCGTTATGTCCCTGAAATATACAGAAAAGTACGCTATAATGACGAGGTGGGTAGTCGGTGCTGGATCGACTACATAAGGGGAGATATTGCCAAAGGGAAGGGTGAAAATGACTCGGAACCTTAGACCTGGCCACACACCGATGGGAGTGTGATGGGTCTCGTACCCGGCTAAAGGCTAAGTACCACTTGTGGATAAAGTAGCGCACCTCTGCAGAGTGTATTGAAGTGTGGCATTGTCACTCCCTGTTCTGGGTATGAACTGCGAACGTGGCGGGAAAGGAACCATCGGAGGTTCTAACGACCCGTGAAGCCTTCTGAACATAGCTAAATTAAAATTAACTTCTATCCAGGAACGATATTGAATCATGTATATCCTTTGAGGACTTTGTCCTAGTAGAAATAGTCATTCAAACACCTTTTGCTATTATGAACTTGTTGAGTACCTTCTGTACTCATCCCCTACGTAAATCTTTCCTTTGTTAGACTCTGAGTCGTTAGAGGTTGAGTATGAGGAAGTTGAAGTCCAAGAGGGGAAGGAGGAGCCGGACCTGACAGGAGGGATCGAAGGAGTCGAGTACTATATCGACTATGGAGAGCAAGACGGGGCAGAGCCAGAGCAAGAGTAGTTTAGTCTAGTATAAGAATAAAATATCAGTTTTACTTTCCTGCAAATTTAATCTTCAGTTCTATATTTCTGTTGCTGTTTTCAGTTGAACTTAACTTACTGTATTTCTGTAATAACTTATGTATATTTTGAAGTCTGTAATATATATAGTTGTTGGACCAGCAATGCTTCTGTTGTACACTCTGATCGATGTAATATAATGAGATGGGATTTTGTTATATTATATCAAAGACTGGCACACTACACCGTGCAGTGGTGTGTAGGGTCGCTACAGGTGGCGCTAGAGGTCGGGGAGGAGGAGG
>JAGXJF010002005.1:0-22605 GCA_019208055.1 Stipa capillata | reverse complement strand
TGATGTAGAGAAAATAGAGTAAAAATAGAGAAGTTTGTCTTTCTTTAACTAATAGAGAGCTAAGAGAAAATTTATTCCCTTAAAATTTAAGATATTAGAGACACTAATATTAAACATAAAAAAATTAATTATTTTTGTTAGTATATTTATTTCTAGATAGAGACCCGGGAAGATTATTTTTCATTAGAGATGCCTAAAGTTCCACGTAATAGCCCCGGATGCTAGGCTGGGCGAAGAAATCGGAGTGGAAAAAGTGCTGCTGACGTAACTTTGGTGACGTTGGCATGGCTAGTGTCATCAACCATACGAGCCACATGTATCTTTGCATCCCATATTCGGGTTGTGGTGGGCGTGAGTTGCTTTCGGCAACTTGATGCCGGTAGATAAAGGGCTTGATCCAACGGGTTTATGGCAACGTGTTCGATTTATGAAAAATACCTCACTAATTTGAGAATACCATCGTAATTTAGTATATATATGGAAAATTATTTGTCGGGACCCGGAATAGTACCTGACTCACGAACGACACACCGTCAAAGACCGAACAACCACCTCAGGGTTCGACACCGACCAGCACTGCATACAATTGCTGGAACAGCCGGCCAGAAACGGACATCATTCAATGAGCCAGATATAGTTCCGAAAACCCTATAACGGATTAATACTCGACTTCCTGCGAGATAAGCCCGACGTGTGTGTCCACACCCTAACCCAATCGGCCATAACATGGATTGGTGGGTCACCCGAAGGCCCGACACTGTCGTCCACACCCTGCCTAGCTATAGCTGGTGGGTCACTCGATTCGCAATCACGAGAGGAGCCCGACGTCTGTGTCCACACCCTAACCCAATCGGCCGTAGCATGGATTGGTGGGTCACCCGAAGGCCCGACACTGACATCCACACCCTGCCCAGCCGGCAATCGCATCACAGCTGGCGGGTCACTCGACTCGCAATCACGAACCTCGCACAGAAGATTCGTATCAACTCACTACCGTCTCTTCGCACACTTCAACCATACACGCACTGTGCACAAAGAGACGTGGTAAACAGCTTGATAAGCATAACGCAAGCTCTACAGAAGGATTTAGCAAATAATTAAACACGTCCCTTATACGTGGGCAATTACTTACATTACAATCAAAGGACCTGTAGGTCACGAGAATCAATAAGATAAAACATCGGAAGCAATAAGAAAAAGCGAACCCGATGGTCCGAAAGACCATCAATAACCCAACAAATACCCGCAAGATCTTTTTAGCTGGAGAGGCAAACGAATCGAGCAGGAAAAACGCCATACTCTTCACCACCAAGCTCACCTGCGGAAACGGAATTTCCTGTGAGTACTTTTGTACTCGCAAGTTGCTACTTATTCCAATCACTTACACCCGGCATGGAATGTTGGACAACCTCACACCATACATTTCCGATTGAACATGACATGGCATTGACGAGAATTAAGAATCATGGCAGCAGCAGAAATGCGGTAAATTTCTCTAATCATGCTAGTAAATATGATCAACATCGAGTATATGGCTCATAACATAACATCACAGAGTTAACATCAGTCAACCCAAAATCAGATCCAGCCGACCAACATCATAAAACAACAGGAACTCTTGATATGTCCTACAGATCATCATCAACCCGTTCAACCGGTTCAATTCAAATAAAGAGACATTGGTTGGTCGACGACCCCATAAAGACTCTCTCGGTCCGGCTCATGAGGCTAGCTAGTCCACCATGAGCGGGGATCAACCGGACATGGGTAGCTAGTCCACCATGAGCAGGTACCAACCAGACATCAACTATGGTTCCCGGCACAACCAACTGCCTAGCGGCTTTTCAGGGAACATAGAAGGAGGGTTCACGTACTGTACCTCCAGAAAACTCGACGTAGGGCTCGAACGACCCCAACATTGTACAGATGCCCTCCCAACCATGCCCCCTCGTCTCTCATCTCACTTAGGGGTTCTAGTTAATTAAGACATCGATTTATGATCCAGACATCCATAACCAAGTATCAGACAATAACAAACAGGCATTCAACATCCAATCAGGTAAATAGATAACTGGAATTTTCAACAAACAGTAGAGCTTGCCTGGGAGCTCGGTGAAGATACAGAAAATAGACGAAACACCTTGAAGAAGGGAATCGCATCTAGCAGAAGAAAAAGCGAATCAAAGATGCTATGTTTAATATGGTGAGATGCATGAGATGCAAGCAAGGTGGATTAAAGTAAAGTGCGAGATTACCCTAAACATACTATGTGCGGCTTCCCATTTTAATTTGGCTTAAGTTGAGTTGTAACTTCAATCATGGGGGAGCTATTAAGATGGAGGTATTTACAAAATGTGATATGCGACTAAGGTGGATTAACATGAAGAAGAGAAGGGGCATAACCATGTTATGGTTTATTCTACCTTTTGGTTTGGGTGCAGTTGAGGTTGAATTCTGAGTTGGATTGTAAGGTTAATCATAGAGAAACAATAACTATCGGGGTTCCCAGGAGACAAAAACATGCATCTAAGGGAATATTTTAACATGGTAAATGTGCACGAAGACAACTATTAGGAACTAATATGAATTCTAGAATTAATTTGAACATGTTGTAATTAATTCTGCATTTGGGTTTAGCTCAACTTAAAGCAGGACTTTAGTCACGTAGGGTTCTATGGTATGGACGTAAGCACGATCTTGAAAATACAACTAACGAGAGAGCGTTAAGTTCTTAATTAGAATTAAGAATGGGCTTTAGGACCCCAACATACTCCATATGGATGACGTGCATAGGGTTCATACAACAGTTTAAGGGTGCGAAATAAAATCTTAGGTTAGATTGCATAAGGACGAGATTAACAAGCTAGGTTGGTTTCACGAGCTCCTATGACATACACAACACAAATTTTATAGAAAATCCATCTCTTAAATCAGCAATTTACATGGTCCTTTGATGAATTTAGCTTGCCTCTTTCGTAAACGAGGAACCTGAACAGCAGAACGATTATGGCTATAGCTCAAAAATGGATCTTCGAAAAACAGCGAGTAAATACTTGGAACGAAGCTATTAGCGATGCCCACAAATTATCTTTGAAGCTCAACGTAAGATACCTACAGGAAACGCACGTAAACAACCTCCGAACGCTTCAGCCCATCACCACAAGACCTACAACATACAATCTACAACTAATATCCTACGACTCATCGCACCTATGGTAGGCTCATCACATAACATCGCATAAAAGAGTGGGGGAGGGGAGATATACCCTCGTTGCATGAGACACAAGGAAGTCGACGACGAGAGCAGTTGGTCACTGATCGAGCTTCATCCCTGGCTTCAGCTTCATACCCTCATCCATATTCATCTTCACATTTTTCGTGTGCCTCCTCTTCTCCGTGCTTGGGCAGGGGTACGGTAAGGAAGGCGGTGCTCCGGTCGGGGAGAGGCAGCGGCTCACTGGAGTTGGCGGGGACGGCAGCCGAACAGCAGGAGGGCCATGGGGTGGCGAAGAGGACGGCCGGGAGCGGTAGTGGCTTGGCTTGGAGGCGGCAGCCAAGCAGCAGGAGGGCCACGGTGGAGCAACCGAGGCCGAGGTGCGGCTCACCGGCCGGAGACAAAGGAGGTGGCCGGCGGCCCGAGCTCGGTGTGCCAGCGAGCAGTAGCACCGGCGACTCGCCGGACCGAGGGAGCTGCCGGCGGTGGCTCGCCGGCCACTGCCAGTGCGCGGCGGCGGCGACGCGCCACGGTGGCACACACGGGAGGGGCTGGGAGGCGGCGACCGGGGGAGGCGGCACGAAGGGGAGGCACTGAGGGGGCTGTGGGAGGCGACGGAGGGGGCACGGCCGGTGCTGGGGGCTTGCCGGCCGGCGGGCTTGGGTGGCGGAGCCAAGGGGGCGGAGGCGGCCCGGGCGGCGCCCATGGGGCGGCGGCAGCGGGGAGCGCAGGAGGGCTGGGGGCACGGGGCGGCGCGAGGAGGCAGGGGAGTTGTGAAAGGACCGAGATGCCGACTAGAGGGGGGGTGAATAGTTGGCTTATAAAATTTCCTCTTTTAAACTTTTGTTTGAGTTGTCAGATTAAACTTCACAAGTTAATAGTGGACAACTGTGACACAGGTAAGTGATACAGGTAGAAACTATGTGTAAATTAACACACAGGTGAATGACACAGGTGAAGAGTTAACCTAACACAGGTGCTCTACTTAGACTGACTGTGACACAGGTGCTGATACAGGTGAATACAAGTGAATGATGCAGCTGTGCAACAGATGATCACACACAGGTATAAAGGAGATCTAGCACAGGTGAAAAGGTAAACTTAGCAGATCAAGTCTAAGAGACACAAGCAAGCAAGTATAAGCAGATATGCATGCAATACAGGAAAGTAAAGGAGACTCAGGGGTTTTCACCGAAGTTCCCAACTCTTTGCAGAGAAGGTACGTCTCCGTTGGAGAGACCACTCCTAAGAGCTGGCCAGCACCAAACCGTGCTTCTTCTCCAAGTACCTGATCCTTCAGGACTCTTTCTCTTGCTTGTGGAGATCCTTTTGCCTTGCAGCAGGTAGACCTCAGAACACCTTCACAAAACTACTGGTTCAGCCCACACAAGCTTGGGTGATACCAGCAACTCCTACACCCGTCTAGGAGCAGACAAACTCCAAGAGTAACAGATGATGCAACAGCAATCTCTTGGAGGAACCTTTGCTCGTGCTCTAGCTCACAAACCCACTCGAACTAACCCTTAGGCTCTCGGCTCTTGTGGAGTGGTTGGAGGCTTTGCAACGGTCGTATGTGAATCACTGATTTGAGCAAGGTTGAGGACAGAGTCCTCCCCTGGTCCCCTATATATAGGGTCCACAGGCACCTGACCGTTACCCTGTTGCCACGTAGGATTAAGTGAGCCACCGGTGTCAACCACCGGTGACACAGCTACACCCTACGCCCAACTGTACCCGGCTCAGGCAGACCGACACCTGTGTCACCGGCAGCGCACACAGGTGAATCCTTAGCTGATAGCCGCACTACTCAGCCCGGTCCTGGCACATGACATGCCCTCAGCATACTTCAACTCTGATACCTATAAGGAGAGAAACTCCGACCAGACTTCGGACTCATCAGACCGCCTATCGCAGTGCAGGTACCTTAGCATTTACAAGCTCTCCCCTGGTACAGAGATGTACCTGAGTCATAGAGCGGAAGACCACCTGTGACCACAGCTGTGTCACACAGGTGCCTAAAGCTCTAGAGTTTTCACACAGCTACATACTTTTGTGCAAAGCTATTGACACAGGGCAATGGCCTCAAAGCACCAATCCCCTTGACCAACACTCTGAGCAATGAGCAAGGTTCCCTTAGACAACTGCTACTGTTTCATCCCTCTTGATAGTACGGGTGGTTCCTATGGACTCAAAGAAACTAGCAAATCTAGGCTTTTACCTGCCACCAACTGAAGTCACGGCCCTTGACGCATCAAGCCACCATCACCCTGCTAGCAGCTCCCTGCACAGCACCGGCTTCTTCTCAGCTGTGGCACAGCTGCCTAGCACAGCCATCTCTTTGCCCTTGAAACCACCTTGTACCCTTTTTGGTGGCCATCCTTCTTTGGATAACCCTTCTTTTTGAAACCTGTAAGTTCTGCTTACACTCAATATAAACATTAGATTCCAATTTAGGTTGCCATTAACCATCAAAACCAAATTAGGGCCTAGATGATCTTTCAAGTTGGGGAGGCGACGGCTGGCGCCGGCGCTGGCGATCGGAAGGGGCGGCGGCGGTCGAGCCGAGGGGAGAAGGAGAGGCGGAGTGGAGTGTCGGGCTGGGGTGGCCCGAAGTGCCCCCTGGCCCATTTAGATTAGGGTTTGATTGATTTTTTTTTGGCATACAAGGGCTGTTACATTATTTACTTTAAATGGGCTACCATTGTCTTTTCTAATTTCTAATACCATCGCGACGCTAATTGAAAGGTGCACTTACGCTCCTCGGTTAAGAACTAAATTTTAAACTTGAAATATTGCTGAAAAGTCACACATATTATTGTTTACTACCTCTGTTTAAAAATAGATAACGCTTTAGAAAGCGTGCAGTCAAACCTTTATTAACTCAAATTTGTAGTATATATAAAATAATTTAGATTAGTTCGGTGAAAGTAGCATCATTAGATTTATCATGAAAAATATTTTTATAATATCGTAATTCTATAGTTGTTTACTAACACATATAGGTGCAAAATAATGGTCAGAGTTACACGTTGGAGACTGTGCCTGTGTCTAAAATGACATCTACTCACAAACAGAGATAATATATACTTTGTGTATGCACAAACCTTCAAAAAAATCTTTGGATTTTTGTGACCTGTGAAACAAAGGTGCAGGCCACAAAAATGCAAAGTTTTTTGATTAAATTTTGTACATACACAAAGTACTCAAAGATTTATATGCTATTGTCTCTAGGAATTTTTGAAACATGAAAACATTTTTTATTCCTCTTTTGGAGGCTGGAGCACCTGCGACCAGGAGCCCTACCGACGCTCCCCCAACGCAATCGTTTTAGTACCTGTTGGTTGGGCAAAGGTACAATGTTGATGCCGGTTTTGATTGTGACACTGACTGGGAGCATCGACATTGTCATAAGGAATTCTTTTGGATCAGTTTTAGCATCGTCTTGGCAATATTTATCTCACTGTTTGGGTGTGGAGGAACCTGAGTTAAGGGCCTGCTTGCATGGGCTATGTTTAGCCTTCAATATCCATGTGCCGATCAATCTGAAAAACTGATTGTCTTTTTGTATACTGTTTTTTTACATCGGCAGAATCTGATAGGTCTTCCCTTCAAGATTTGAAGCAAGAAGATCTTGGTTTGGTGTAGTGCTTGCCCCTGGTGCATATTGCTAAATTTAATAGGAGCGCAAATTAGGGATGTAAGTGGCTGTTCGCTTAAGCCTGTATGATTCAAATCAGCAAAGCTAGTTTAAATTCTCATGTGTAAATCTCCTGATTTGAATATCATGTAAGTTTAAGCGATTAGCCACATATATTCCTATCGCAAATATTGGTGCTCATTGTATTGTGACGGTGAATTATTTGGTTCGGTCCCAGCCTGCGTGTTGGATTTGATCAACGATGATTGTAACTACATTGGTTCTGGTTAATATGTTTTTTCTTTACAAAAAAGAAAAGAAAATACAAACTACATTCCTGCCGTCACAGCCGTCTCGCAGCCTGTTGCCGTCGTCGGGCGTCCACGGCAGTGCTGTGGCCCGTTGGCTGCCTAGCAGATGAGTAACAATGTCCCTTTGTCATTGACGAGACGAGAAAGAGCAAGAGATGAGTCGGTAGCCTGCTAGCTGCCGCGGAGAACGTTGAGGAATGGCGAGTGAACTTTATTGGTATCGCCGTGATTCGTGCTGTTACCGCACCATGCACCTTGGGCTGGCACCACGGAATATTCGACTATCACGTTTAGTTATAAGTAATTTAATTTAATTAATTAAATGTGCTAGGCATCGACGCTTCTCAGTAAACGTGGCCGGCATCTATTTTTCTCATTTTCGTATGCAAGTTAAACTGTGTCCTGCTAATTGATTACGCTGACATTTGCTAATCCAATGCATGTATAGCGTCAGCGTCTTCCTTGCCAATCCCCGAAGCAGCAAAACAAATACTCGGAAAGCTAGAGTTACAGAACGGCCCGTATACTGCGAGTTTACGCAGAACAAATTCAAATCATCCTACAGTTGACGAACCCTAGGATCGAGTAATTAACCTTTGGTCCCCAACGTAGAGTATCTAGGAGTATAATATGCTAGAATGTATTCAGGCCGTGACCAGCACCCAGTCTTCCAAAATTAATGGGGGATGCAGTCCTCTGCCCGGCACTAGCGGCAACAGTCCTATACTACACCTCAGGAACTGTAGTAACCAAAAAGAAAAATGTCACTTCCCGAGAGCATCAACGATAACATTATCTTTTCTCCTCCAGTTTTCTGTCCAGTGGCCAAGGACGCCATACAGAAAAGAAAAGATTCTGCATCCAAGTCGCCTCTTTAGTCGCCACCGGCGAAACTGCCCCTAATTAGTCAGTTCGGACCTTCCAATCGCCAGTGCAGTTCCTGTCGGTGGCTTGGCAAAAGAGTGGACCAGGGGATGGACTTGACGACGCCCTGTCTCCATCCAGGGAAGGTCTCATACTCTCATCGGTGTCGTCAGGATATGACGCAAGTGCAAACGACAAAGGGAAAGGCTCCGTCCAAAGCAGACAGAGAGACGAAGAATAATACTACTACTCCACTAATTATACTCCTCTTGCTGACGAGTTTGCTGTGACATCAGAACCGGAGGTGCTAATGACATACTCCTATGTGTACTTAGGTGCGCTCCACGCGTGCTTCACACGATGCATGTGCCTGCAGCAGCTTCTTCGAGTGGGTTTGGACTTGGTGCGTGGTTTGGTTCGAGTGGGGAAGGTACGCGCGAGACACATATCTCAGCGCAGCTCCTCGTGTTGCGTAGTGTTTGGGCCAAGCTTACGAAACTAATTTGGGTGCCTTTCTTTCATTTTGTTGAAAAATAAGGCTAGTACTTTGTAGATGTATTCTCTTCCCTCGACTATAAGACGGACACATATGCGCATGCGCATCCATGCGCACACACCACAACGCATGTGCGCACAATCACATTCGAGCGTACTCGATCCTATCGTGCCGTCGCGAATTGCGAAGGTTACGGATAACTACTCCACTTCACGAGCTAAACTATTTTTATTTAATAATAAAAAGATTATCATGGAATGCATAACAGCTAAAATTTTATTTAAACAACGTACAAGACATTGACACCGAAATCAATTTACAAAATTTTAACAAATGCAACTAAGTGAAAGCCGCAACCACATGTCCTAGGCATGTTACTCATAAAATCAATACAATCATCTAAACAACACTAAAACATATAAAGAATAACTCTCCAACACGACAACTCATTCATGAAAGTGACGACGCTTATGTGCCGCAATTGCTGGATCCATCTGATGAAAGACAGATCGTAGGTTTTCACCCTGAAGAACCTATGTCCTTGCTTAAAAGACAAAAACCTTGTACGTTGTTGTTGTCGGATCCATTCAACGAAGGACAGATCGAGGGTCTAAAGCTCTGGTGTTCTCTATTTGCACTATTGTCTCCAACTGTCGTAGCCCTAGTAAAATCCCCAATTCCATCATTGCGGATCGTCATGGTCGCTACATGTCCTCAAAAATGAAGTCCGGACCGTCAGAGGGGAGGTCGTGTCAAAACTAAACGCGCCTGGTACCTTGCCCTCCAGAGTCTACTGGTTGCAAGTTTTTGATGCCACGGCTCTTGCTGTAGTCCTTGCCGAAGGAGCACCAGAGGCTTTGGACCTGGTGGAGGTCTTAGGGTCTGTCTTCTGAAGTTTCTGTGCGACCAAATGCCATCAAGGAACCAGCATCCTCGTTGGACCATTTTGTTCCCTTCATTTGCACATAGTAGCTGAGTGAGACATGCTAATGATGTCAAGGAAAGGAAATCGAGGAAGGAAGAGCGATTACCTTTTTTCGGTCCTAGGACTGTTCAAACTTGACGGTGATCAAACTGAATGGCTTGTTCTTCAGCTTCTCCAAAGGGATCAGATCCCTTAATCCTTGAGAGGCAAGAGAAAGAGTTTCCTTGTTTGTCCTCATTGACCTACAAACATAAGCAAATCAGTTTGACAAAGAACGACAACTATCAACAAGCATAAAAATCATTTGGTAGACATATACTTGCCAAGCACAAAGCCTCTTTTTCCTCAAGGAAGACATGGTTGCAAGTGAGCTCCCCTCTCACCTGGAGAGGATAGATGGTAAGGCCATCCTTCGTCAGTTGAGTGATCTGATCAACACCCTTCAACTCTTCTAGTTCAACCTCGATTTCCCTATCCTTTCTACGGTCATCTGCGGACCACTCCAAAGCAAGACTACATAAATATGTCAGTTTGCTGCCACAAGGTAGGAAAACCATTCCCTGCTCTAGTTCGTGGGTTATCCTTGAGGCTCCAAGGAGGAAATGATTTTTTGTCTTGGATCTTAAGGTTGAAAAGCTCCAAGGTCTCCAACACTCCTACTGTTGCTGATTATTTGGATATAATATCTAAATAATCTAAGACCCGGAAGGAGACCAAGAACACCTCAAACAGATGGATAAAGATGCTAATAACTAGGATGGCATTGGGAGCAAGGTGGAAGAACTCAAGTTGGTAGTGCTTCAGAACGGAGATTAGAAAAGGATTCTCCGGAAGATGAAGGCTGCTGAGGAAGTGGGATATGAACAATATTTTATGTCCAAGCGGTGGCTTGGGTACCTCCTCCTCGATGGGGGGCTACTGCTCCAACTCATGGAAAGGAGGAAGAAATCCTTCCCTTGCTAGTGCCTTCAAGTTGTCATCAAACAATGATCACTTGCTCCAGGGCGCCATGAGATCAGATCTGTGATTTCATGGAAGTGGAAGTTTTCCTTTTCTTCGTCTTGGGAGTGTTCGAGGGGGAAGAAGATGGAGAGGAGGGGAAAGTGAATTTGTGATGAGATGGTGAAAGGATACGGTTACTTGTATCCATGCGCTATCTCGCCACATTAAAAATCCACTTTTCTGGGGACATGAGTACTCTTCCTAGAGCCATGAGCACACAGAGGCATGTCTTTCGACCTTGGACTAGGTTAGTTACAGAGGTTGATGCTTTTTCCCAATGATCTCTCCAAATTCTATTATTTTCTACCATTAGAGAATAACTAGATAAAATAATATTTGGGAGCTAACCCCCTAAGTCCTATTTAAAGAGAAATTTCCTTTAGATAAAGACGTAGCCAGGACTTTTTGTTCAAAACATGTCTGATTTTTTACATATGCTAAGTAATTTACATTACTTACTTGAAAAGATACAAACTTGCCTAACTTGGAGGTCCACGGGATGAGCCTTATTTGGCTAACTCCCCCCGGACCTTCCCCAAGGATAGTAACTAATACAGACTTGAAAGAGTGAACTTGTCTTAGTAGTACAATGACCTCATCCTCTGAGCACAGGGTGTTCGCCTGAGGTCGTTGGAAGTCCCTACACTTTGGTACACAAGGCTTTGTACTTGTGACTTGTCTTTAGTAGTGAGCGCCGAAAGTTTCTTTCTGATGTCCTCTTCCTCTCTAATTTACATGAAACATTCTATTTCCTTCTAGGCATTTATAGGAATTGAGCTAATAGAAGATTTATTTTTCATTCTTATTGTGATCTTAACAGTTGAGTTACAAAGACAAACTTAGGCTTAATGATTGGTAATATTCTTTTTGCATAAATGCATATGTGTTGTAATAATTCTTTTGCTAAGATATTCAGGTATTGCTTTATCAAAAGTACATGATACACCAATCTAGTATGGTTCCTTTAACTCAAAATCATCATCAAACTTAAGTTCCTTACGTATGCTTTATGCAAGGACAAGTAAGAGTTTAAGCTTAGGAAGCTTGATGCATCGAAAACATATCACATTATTGGAGTTTAATGATGTCTTCATTATATTTATGTTATATATTAAATATTTTTTAGGATTATTTAATAAATTTTTGGACTGTCTATTTATCCCTTTATTTTCTATACCAAAAAAATATCATGAAAATCAGAAAATCGAGCATATTCAGGAATGTTCCGGAGGGGGAAGACTTTGTGTGAAAGGAGGCAGGCGGGATCAAACCCTAGGCGGGGCAGACCCACCTACTGCCTGGGCCCACCAGGGCTCGGCCGCCATTATGTATGTAAATTCGTTTCACCTTCAAAGGAGCCCCTGTGGAGTTTGCTCTTCATATACAGATGTCTTCATGACTAATCAAAGAGGGGAGGCAGTGGAACAAATTCAGAGGCTCCCACCGGGAGCCCTACTTTTCAATCTCTATCATCACCATGAATTCCAGCCATAGATTATCCCTTCCAGCAAGCCCTCATAGCTATTTCGTCCATGTAATCTCCTCTACAATTGTCAATATTTGAATATTGGTTTGAATCTTGGTATTAATCAATATATGGCTTCAATCTTCTCTTTTATCTTGATGAATTCTATGATGTGTGAGTGGTCCCATCGAGGCTACGAGGTTGTTAGTAGTAACTAGGTAGTATTCTATATGTTTTTGATGGTCATCCATCTTCCGCGCCATCAATTATGTTATTATGATTGCCATCCATCTTCGGCGCAATCAATATATTTATTAGGATTGATTATGAGTATGTGTCTAACGTCCCAAAAGAGATCATAATAATTGTTGTTTGCCTTGTCACCCCCCTTTGCTAGACATGACGACAATGGTGGAGAGGAGATGATGCTTGGAGGATGAGTGATAGAAGTCCGCCGACTGAGAGCTATAAAATACAATCTACTAGGAGAAGGTACGGCTAATACATTATTTCATAACCAATGTAAAGTGAAAGTTGCACGAGCTTGGATTAATTATAGATGTGCATAGTATTTTTTCCAATGTGAGAAGGTTCCTCCATTAGTTAGACATTTACCGTAATTGCGTCATGTGCTAGTCTAGAGTTCCAATATCCTTATGAGAATTGCTACTAGTGAATCTATATACCTCATGCCTCATTTTTAGCCATTAGAACACCTGTCCTAGCGCATTTAGTATTTATTATTTTTATTTTTAGTTATTCCAAAATATTATTTATTTCATAAGTCAAGTAATCACTATTCTTAATTATTTATTGCATCCTTGAGATTCATAACTATTTGAGAAAGGTAGTTGTACATCTCAACCTTCACTTTTATTATTTTTAAGTGTGATTTTATGATTCAGAACAAGTGAGATCAATCACCAATTCCTTGTGGGTTCGACACTCTTTTCCATCAAAAATACTACAATTGATCATGTACACTTGCAGACCATCAGGTGGGTAAACATGTCATTCATGTTCTCATTCTCCAACATCATGAATTGATCAAGTTTGCTCATCAACATTGCAATTTTTGAGTGCATGACGGATGAAGTTCCTTAATGAATCTCCTCAAGCATGTTCCTAATCTTTTTGGGCATCTTTAGGTGTGCTCACACAGTTGAACTCATGCGAGCTCAGTGCAGTAAATATGGCATTGGTTCCTTGAGCATTGGGGTGGATGTTCATATAGTTCGCATCTATGAGCTCATCCAGATTGATCACTACGAAACCATGAAGCACAACATGTTATATGTTTGGGCTAATGTTCATTAGATGCATCTTCATTTTGTTTTTTCAACTAGAATAATTCGAACCACCAATGTAAGGACCTCTACCAATATGGAAACTCTCGCTCGAAAACATCATCGCTCTCTAAGTGGTTAAACCTAGAAGATAAGAGCATGAGGCTTTGATACCAATTGAAGGATAGAGTATGATATCTAGAAGAGGGATGCATAGACTCTTTTTAAAAATTACTCCTTATCAAAACTAGAAGCAACCTATGTATACTATTATCAAAATAAAATCACAGGTAAGTAAGGCTAGCAACCTAAGCAAGTATCAAAACGTCTGGAGTAGACTATGTGAATACGCAAACACGTAGGGACCCATCGATTTTTTTGTCGAAGTTCGGACTTTTGGCCAAGCCCTACAGCTCTGTTGAGGAAGCTTCGTCCAACAACCAAAGCTGACACCAAAACATATTCTTTCCTCTAGAGGCTTGCCAATGTTTAGTCTCCCTCACTTCTTGGAAACATTTCACCTTGTGGCAGGCGAGTTCCAATCTTCACAGAGGCTATTCACAACTTTCTTGAGTGCTCAAGAACTCATAACCTTCTAGGAGATGCCAACCTCCAAGAGTAGTAAGAGAAACCAGAGTTTGGAGAGAAACTCTTGTTAAATGCTCAATTAGATCCAAATCTTCCCTCTCATTTCCTCCTCTCAAGGAATAGCACTTAAAAGTGATGAGGAGAAGATCTCAAATGGCAAGAGCAAAGGAATGGGCGAGCAAGAACGAATTATGGTCCGAGTGGGTGGGTTTATTTATAGATAGCCCTTGGAATCTAGCCATTACATACCTTTTTGCACTATTCGAAGGCTCCGGATGAACATGACCCGGAGGCTCCGAGATCTCCGAGATTCAAAACAATGACTAATCTGAGCTTCTCAGAGCAAGACACCACACCACCTGGAGGTTTCAAACAATTCAAATTTCAAAGGCATTCCAGCACATAGAGGATCCGAACAAGATATATTCAGAAGAACCAGACAGAAACAATCTTCTGTCCAGAGAAAAAAAATATTTTTTGGATCCTCAAAACAAAACTCACTTGAAGTGTCTAGAGGCTCAACACTAAGTGAAACAGATAGTTCGGACACACGTCACTTGGAGAGCCCGGACGAGATCAGCACATAAGACAGAGAAGCTAGGTTTTCCTTTAGAGTGTCCTGACAGAAATGACTCGGAGAGTTTGGACAAAGAAAAGATCCCCCTAGAAACAGGCAAGATGAAAAATCGGAGGTTCTAGACAAACTAAGCTCGGATTCACCGAGCTCAACAGAGAACTCTTTCGACCTCCTTCGGAGGTTCCAACGAGAACCACTCGGAGGCTTCGGATAGAAGAATGCTTTTGGATAAAAGGCTTGAAGAACTTATGAGACTCTAGATCAACGCTACTCGGTGGCTTCGGACAAAAGGAAATGCTTCTAGACAGAAGCCAGATAAAACACCGAAGGGTCCAAACCATCATCACTCGGTGGCTCTAGACAAGCAAAGAACTCTATTCACATACTGTTTGGAGGTTACGACCAACCGGTCCTACGTCTTCGGGCATAGTAAGAAATTTGTGTGGATTATAGAGATTAAGAATTGGATCCTACTGAGCATCACACAAGAGTAATCCACCTTAGCTAACGCCTTACTCCCTCTTTTATAGTACGGCTTGCTTATCACTCAATGTGATTCTTTGAATCACTAAAATGAGCTATAACAGTTCCTTAATCTTCAATCTGTGCAAGTCATATCTTCTTCAATCTTTTTTTAGGGCTCATCAACCATGTCTTCTAGACTAAGATCTGATCAACACTTGATACCCTCATTAATCCCTTAATCATTCTATCATTAATTATTAAAATACACTTAAGGAGTCTAGATGCACTTTCACTTGCCCTTGTTGTCCGTAACGGATACTAAGGTTTGGTATAGGTTCTTATTAGGACATGATACCTTGGAATACTCTAGGGTGGAAGGCTAAAAGGATCATAAGCACTTATAGGTTACCACCAAGCGACCTTAATCCCAACGTCTCCTTCCTTTTCTCTATTACTACCCAACGCACCTCCACCTCCTCAAGGTTGCCAATGTTGTCCTCCCCTCTAGTGAGACTCCATCATGGCTCACCACTGTTGTCCTCATCGTCAGCGAAGCTCCATTGACGGGGGTTGCCATCTAGTTGTGGTTGCCAGGGACACATCGATGTCGTCGCAGCTCCCTCAACATCTACATGCTATTCCTCGTCTCGGCCGACCCCCATCCTTTTCCTTGGCATAGTCATGCCTTCCATGCACAACAAACAGGAGATAGGCGTAAGGGCTTTCATATCCAATTCCCTTTGTGTTTTCCTAGATTTTTTAAAGATCTGAGTGGAAAGCTTTAATTGAAGTAGTAGAGAGCTATGATTTTTGTGTATGTAAGTGCCAATTTTGTGGGTTGAAAGTTTATAGTCCATCGGTCGGAAGGTCGAATTTTGTCTAATGAAAGCTAGAGTTTAAATAGTTGAAAGTTTGATTTCTTTGTAAAAGAATAATAGTGCACTGGGTTGAAAGTTCTTAGTTTTTCTCATATCTCCTGCAACGGCATCGCCGCTCGCCATTAACGATGAAGGTGCCACCATCAAAGATGAAGATGGCAGCGTGATTGGTTGGTTGTCGTAGATCGGCCTTAGCCGAAATGGGAAAGGAGGATGACGCGCACCTGCGTGAGGAGTCGTTCTAACAACGCAAGCATGGTAGCTATGGGACATTAATCGTGAGAATGGTCGTTCACAGATCAAAGGTGTCCCATAATCTTGAAACAAAGAAAAAGGATACATGGCAACTAGCAAATCAAGTTAAACGGATTACATCCATATAAATATCCTTTATGGAGAATTAACTTCAGACCTGTCAACGCATTCGTTGGATTCTATTACTAGCTTGGTACGCTGCCTGATCTGTGCGCGACCGTGACCGCGATGCGACGCGGAGACCCGATCTTTCTCTTCCACGATTTCGCCTTCGTCCTCGTCCGACGCCTTCTCCTGATGCTGCCGCCACACGCCGTTCCTCCTCTGCTTCTTGCTGGCGCACTGGAAGTCCTCCATCGTGAACGCCGGCCTCCACGGGGGCTCCGCCCTGCTCGCGTGCTTCCTCGTCGACCCACCGCCGCCGTACATGTCCCTCAGGGCCCGGATGTTGGCCAGCAGCGCGTAGAATCTCTCCACCTGCTCGTCCTCGCCGTCGCTCTCCTCGGCCGCGCCGCTGGCGCCGGCGATAGCCAATTCGGACAATGGCGCTCGCCGCACCTCCGGCACGGATGTCGACGGGGACGCGCCGTCGCTTGGCGGCGGAACCTCCTGCTTGTCCCCTGCCGTGGCATCCATGGCCGCCGGGGTCCGGTTCTTGGTATAGCTTGCACAAGCTACAAGCATATAACTGCCGTGGTCTCGTGGACGTAAAGCACGTGAGAGAGAAGACAAAGAGAGGATGGATTGATGGATCGTGGAAAACGTTCAGCTTAAATAGGCGCCGTGACTGCAGGTGGCGACTTTGCAAATTGACCTGCTGCTGCTGCAAACCAGCGCACTTCTCGTGAGGGAAAACACTGAAGACTTCGGGCATCCCGTGCGCAAAATTGAATGATAGGTAGCCTCGTGATAGTGAAATTTACCGTATATACTTCGTTCGGAAAAACATATCATCCTGCAAATACAATTCATAGTTCTCGCGCAACAAAAAGAAAACAATTTATTAGTTGACATGGGCTTTAGTCAATATATGTGGGGATTAAAAGAACATTACTTGGATAGCTAGTGAAGATAACTGTATCTCTAGTTTATTAAGGATTAAATTTTAAGTTTAGTTTCATGTGTATTTTACATATTTTTAAAGTGGTAGACGACGTATTCATCAATAACGAGATACTTATGATAACTCTGTTAATCTTTAATATTTATAAGTCTATTATTTAGTAGACGATATATGGACATGTATATATAGTTGTGTAAGTAGGTCATCCTAAGAAAATATTCGGTATTATTCATTCCAGAAACCATGACTTGGACCGAGTCTTCCAAAAGAAGTAGGACGGTACTAGTTGCAAGCCTCCAATACTGCCCTCTCCGTCTCAAAAAAAAAGTGGCCTCTAACTCTCACAATCTCGCTCCTCCGTCCCATTAGTAGAAGAAGAAAAGGAAGAGCGCCTCGTCTTCTAAAGAAAGTGAAAGAGAGAGAGAGAGAGACCTGCTACTGCAGTAGGGAATGATGGTAGTGACGTAGTCGTTGTGACGTAGGTTAACTCACGAGTCACCGGCGTATTCGGGTCGTGGTGGGGTTGGTACTATTACAATTCGCCAAGTTTGCGCTGGTGGGCAAAAGCGACGGCTGCTACGCTTGATCGAACGGATCACGCGGGCTGAACTGAACGGCATGGAATTCCTTCAAAATTTATGGAGAAAATTTCATATATACACGAGGATAATTTTAAACACGTCACTTAAAAATTTCTGGTTTAAAAATACCCGTCAAATTTTACGTCAGTTTTAAACATACCACCACTGCTAGTTAACCGTCAAGTGGCTGCCAAAAGGATGATTTTGCCTTTCTGCTGATTTTTATATGTGTC
Organism: Stipa capillata; assembly: GCA_019208055.1. Lineage (NCBI taxonomy): Eukaryota > Viridiplantae > Streptophyta > Magnoliopsida > Poales > Poaceae > Stipa > Stipa capillata. Next base: position 4,765 of record JAGXJF010002005.1, on the reverse strand, counting down.
ACTACGTGGTAGATGTGTATGTAGCATATTTTTACAATATGTTAAAGAAAATAATTATTGATTTTATTGGAGCATCTAAGTTTTGCTGCTGAAATTTTCTGATATTGTGCCGTTGAAATGTGTTATAATTATTATGATTAAATTATGCAACATTCTATAAATATGGTACTGTTAAACGCAACCAAAAAATAATAATTATTTGATCTAATATATGTAAAAACATGCTACATACACATATACCATGAAGTGGCATATAAAAAAGTCAGTACAAAGTGTAAAATTGTCTTTCCAGTGGTCACTTGATGGTCAATTAGCGTGACATACTTAAAACTAGCACAAAGTTTGTGCTATATTTGGATTTGGGTTTGAGTGGCATATCTAGGATTGGTCAAATTCTCAGTGTTATATGTAGAACTAGAATGGAAAGGCGCGCGTTGTTGCGCCCGTGTTGAGATGATTGATAATTAAAAGATCTCTATTAAACTATGTAATACTTGGAATATTGGAGTAAGCTTTAAATGGTTTATTCATTTTAATACAATATTTGTGGGGAAAGTATTGGTGGAAATTATAACTTTCAACGTAAAAAGTATAGATAGAAATTATATTTGATTTTACAGGTCACTGTGTAAAAAATATCATGAAGGCATATTGACGATGAATAGTATAGTATCCCGTATACGAGGAGGTATCCGTGTACGAATACCTGGATTATTGGAATAAGAATACGTATCCGTAAGGATCCCCAGGAGATAAGGTAACCCCTCGTAAGGAGGAAGAACACCTCTTAAATTAGGAAGTTAATCCCGATGTTTAAGGAAGCCAGAGTTCTAGTCGGGCATGAGTCCATGTCCGGTACGACTCTGGGAGCCCCCTATAAAAGGATCAGTAATCCCATAGGAGAGGGAGGAGAAGTCTTAGAAGTCTGACAAGCTTTTCAAGTCCCAAGAAGCCTAAAGCCTGGAGCCATCCAGAAGCCCCAGCGATTCCCACAAGAAGACCCACCGCCTCGAAGCAGTCGAGCCCCGCGGAACTAGTCGAAGTAGCCTCCGATTAGGTCTAGGATAGCCACTAATATACAACTCCTTTGTAAGATATTCTCTGATCAATATATACGAACAGGACGTAGGGTTGTTATCCTGAGGGAGGCCCGAACTTGTATAAAAAGGGCGTTTCCTTGTCGTCAGATCGCTTGGCCTTGTGCCCTAGGGGTCCCTACCCAACAACAAGTATCTCTGTCTCACGACTACCGTAAGATCGGCGGTTCACCAATCGTCGACAGATGGCGCCGACCATGGGGACCTCTTCGGCACAAGCTGTCAAGGAAGTATCGGAGTCGGCGAGACGTGCAACTAGTCGCGATCAGCCCATGACGCCGACTGCACGAACCTCCCCGGTTCGACGCGAGGAGGAAGAAGCAGGTTTGGCGGGGGATACAATTGCCCTCACGCGACGTACCGGGTACTCAGATCTGGGCTTCTACGACAACTTCGGCCAGATAGATCTGTACCCCGCAACTGACCGCGTAGATCTTGGAGAATACGTCACTGACGAGTACTCGGACTGCGAAGTTGATCACTTTAGGACCGAGTGCGCCAGGGCGTTCGAGGGAACGTTGGTGCTGACCGACAATTCCCAGGCAGGAACGACCAGCCCGATGTCCGGACTGTCGCTTGCAACTTCTGATCGACCAAACGATCAAGATCTCAATCACAGTATCCCTCCCGATGAGGAAGACACGATGGAGTGGAACTACGCTTCATCTGATCCAGACCCTCGAGTGGTTCTCGTGATCCATGACGGTCGAAAAGATCTCGAGGACCCGGATCAGCATGGGGGCTCACAACAGCGAAGCCCGACGGCTACTCCCCGTGGGAATGGGAATATGCCTACGGCAGCAGACGGAACCCCTCAGGGGACGGGGGTATATGTGTCCCGAACTGCTCGAAAACTCGCCGAGGTGCACGATCTGCTGTCATGACCACCGGCGGCGAATTTGACGATACCCGATGGAGTACAGTGGCTACAACGACAGGGGGCTGAACTACAGGAGGCCCAAGCCCAAGCCGAGTCTTCTCGACTCTAGTCGGTGACACACAGCTCCAACCGAGGGAAGACCCCACTCCGACAAGAGGAATCAGACGGAGATGGATGACATCCCAAGAACAGGTCTCGCCAGGAGGAACAGCACATCGACCTTCGCGACACGCTCAACAAGCGCCAATCCCAAAGGTGCTAGCGAGAGCAATCTCTTCCCCAGAGAGACCACGGGCACCATGCTAATAGTCGGGGACGATCTCCGACCCCGAATAGCGGTGAGAACGCGCCTTATCGGAGAACCATCAACGGATGCCAAGCGCTGTCCCAAGAGCTTCGACATATGCGCTGGCTGACTCGCTTCAAGCCTGGGGCCCTAGAGTCGTACGATGGCACCACGAACCCTACAGAGTTCCTGTAGATCTACACTACGACAATCAAGGCCGCAGGCGGGAACGAGAAGGTCATGGCCAACTACCTCCCGACCGCTCTCAGAGGAGCAGTCAGGACCTGGTTGACGAACCTACCTCCGGGAACGATCCGCTCCTGGGGACAGCTTTGCGATATGCTTCTCGGAAACTTCCAAGGTTCCTTCACACATCCCGTCTGGGTCGACAACTTATTCCTAGTCGTCCAACGCCCAGACGAGACCCTCCGAGAGTTCACCAAGCGGTTTAGTGCTGTTCGCAACACTATCCCTGAGATAACAGACTCGGACGTCATCCACGCCTTTGTTCGAGGCAGCAGGAACGAGATGTGCATGCACGATCTGATCATGCATCCTCCAAAGACAATGACACAGCTGATGGACCTAGTCGAAAAGGCTGGCTGTGCTGAGGAAATCCTACATTATATCAAGCAGCAAAAGAACAGGTTGCCCAGGTCTCCCCTCCGGAACAGAGACGACTCAATGAAGACAAAACGCAAGAAGAAATCCTCCGGAGGGAACAGGGAGAAGAGATCTAAAACCGATGAGGTGTTGGCCGATCTCCCCGAGAAGCGTACCTGACGACCGCGTACCAAGGATAAGTAGACGACTTCTGCCGACAAGACAGGAAAACTCTGGTGCGATTTCCACCAGACCGATTCGCATGATCTCCGTCAGTGCCGCATCTTCAAGAAGTACCTCAAGGAAGAAATGGAGAAGTTCCGCGGGGAGAGCCCGCAGGTCGCAAACAACAGCCGGGACACGACTTTCAACGATGACTCCGCCCTTGAGCCATTCCAGGGGCATGTCAGAGCGATCAAGCATATATTCGGGGGCTCGGCTTGCTACGAGTCGAAGAGGCAATACAAGGCGATTGCCCGAGAAGTTTTCGCAAGTATACCGCGAGTCCCTCAGGCAGTCAAGTGGTCGGAGATCACGATCACTTTCGACCAAACCGATTGCCCCGAGAACTGTGTTCGACCAGGACGATACCTGATTGTTGTCGAATCAACGATCAATAACTGCCGAGTGCCCCGGGTGCTCATAGACGGAGGGAGCTCCCTCAACATCCTATTCGCAAAAGCCTTGATACGATGCAAGTACCGCGGTGATCGGTCCAGACGGTGACACAGGCATTCCACGGTATCGTTCCAGGCTCGTCAGCTACGGCGATCGGGTAAGTCACACTACCGGTTACCTTCGGGACACCGGAGAACTTCCAAACAGAGAAGATCATGTTTAACGTAGTTGACTTCGAGACGGATACAATGCCATCTTAGGGCGCCCAACTCTGGCCAAGTTCATCGCAGCAACACACTACGCATACCAGTGTATGAAGATGCCCGGCCCAAAGGGTGTCCTCACAATAAAGAGCTCCCCTCAGGAAGCACTACTCTGCGACAAGCGTAGCCTCGACCTCGCAAAAAAGCATCAACTCTTGAGTAGGGAAGCAGACTCCGATGCCGCTGCACGCACCCCTGCGTCAGCAAGACCTCCACCGCAACTACGAGCGACGACTTCGGAAAACACCCCCTCCAAGTCGGAGAGCAGGTTCTACGACTAGTTTGGAACCGGGGGAAAAAGGGCTTCCTCCTCAGCAGGACAACGGCTCCACAGGAGAAGTCGCCCGATCCAGGTCGCTCAAGTTAGCAGTAAAGAGATAGTAAAGTCCCCTTAGAGAGTTCCTCGTGTAAACACCTTCGGTAAGATCACACGGTCATCACCTCTCCAAAAGCCAGTCTGTCCTAGGTTGCACCAGCTCCAGCCTCAAATCGTCAAGCTACGAACAAGCAGATGATAAGACGCTCCGGGCGCCACCGCCTAGCACGCGCACTCGACAAGCTTTTTCAGCAGGTCACGACAAGAGCAAGAGAGTCTCTGGAGCAACCAACGACAAACTCGAGAGGAGGGGATGATGTTTTTATTTCTAATTTTCCAAGCGGTTTTTTCTTAAAGTAGCTTGTAAATGATACTTCAGTCAGTTCATAATTTTTTAATGTTAAGTTCCTAGTTCGATATTTATTTTTTCAAACTGCCTATCCGAGAAACTTCTCGAAAAAGACAATCGGGGGCTGGATAAGTATGTGGCATCAGGCACATGCGCGTACCAATAATTCAACCTGCAAAAGGGGAAAGAGTTCCGCGCTGCAACCGTCAGGGATATGAGGAAGACCCCTTAACGTGTCTGCAGGTGACAGGAGAAGCCACTGAGCCCCCCACCTGACCAGACCTAAGGCCTGGTCGACTAAGCTCCCCGGTTCCGTAGTAACGTTCCCCGACCACGAGTAAAGGAAGAAGAGA
>JAGXJF010002004.1:0-86249 GCA_019208055.1 Stipa capillata | reverse complement strand
GTTGCTACTCGCGAAGATTTCATGCCGCTTAGAATATTTTTGCCACAAATAACAAAGCGAGTCAGTACGAAGCATCGTCAGCAATGCTATTAAGGCTCTAAAGATTTACTTTAGCCTGCCATAGTGCTACACATTTATTTGAGGCCCTTCGGTGATTCGTTATTAGTAGTTCCAACAAGTATCTAAGGTTTATCAATGTCTTGATGAATCAGTTAATATTTATCTGATAACTGTCTAGATTTATAATCTCTACTTGGATATTTTTAGCGCATTGCTCATATACCCTAGGACATACAAAATGGGTTGGAAATGATCGTTGGCACACCAAGCATCCGGTAACATGTTAATCGTGGTCCTTGGTCTTTCATATTACTCAAGACCCGATGCTTGGCGACGACTTGGTAGATAAGGCCGAGTCGGGACACTCGTCGACTCGGTCGCCGTGAAAAGCCAAAGTATTGATAACAAGAGAGGACTGTATGGAAGTCGATCATTGATTATGTTTTGAAGGATACGAGTAAGAGGGGTGGACCGGGTAAGTTGTTCGGCGGTGGCTTTCAAATACATTTGATCGATGATGATCTTATCGCAGAACAGTCGACGGTGAGAGTCTTTTTGAAATGCCTGGATGAGGACCAGAGCAAGAGTTGGACATATGGGAGAGGTTACCATGAAGGCTATTTGTCCGGGCACCAATCAGTCGGCACACAAGAGAAATGGACTGTTGCAGGGTTGCTGGGTTGTATTGGACTTCTATCAGACTACTGATCAATGATTTCTTCAGTATCTACAGGGGGTTGTCGAAGCTTGCGAAGTTTGGTGACATTCAACTCGCTCCTGCCGCCATGTTACATCCTATTAACAAAGCAGGGCCATTCAGAGGGTTGGGGACTAGACTTCATTGGACAATATCTATCATTCTTCCTCAAAAGAGGAGGAAAAATTTTTCGCGTTCGTGGTGGTGGCAACTTGATTATTGCACCAATGGTCGACAAGCTAGAGTAAGCAGTGAATCCTCTCTAAGAGTATGAACACATGTGGAGGTAATTCAATTCAGTATCCGAGAACCTATCATAGGTTCGGAATCCCTCAAACTCTGACTACGGTATTCAAAGGGTACTCATTTATGGTGGGACAAAGTAAAGGAGTTTGCCCTTGGTTGATCAAGTTCTATAAAATAACGTTGCTCAGTTCCTACGCGTACTATTGCCCAACGCCACATGGACAAGCCGAATCCAGCAATAGGTGTAATCAAGCTTATCAAAGAAGAAGATTGTAAGATAATACGAGGAGATGGCATGATTGGTGTTGTAAGATGGGCATGCGGCGCATAGAATTCAAGCACCATCTAGTGCTACAAAATGGTGACTCCATGAACTCGGTATTCGGACAAGAGGCGCTTACCCGTAGAGGTAAATCTGAGTGCTCTAAGATTAGCCAAACAGAATGACTTATCGGCGCCGTTGACTTTTATAATTTGATGAGGATAAGTCTTGATGAAAGGCGCCGATAAGCGTCATTTGGTCGCTTTAAGGGCCATTAGAAGGATAATTAAGAGTAGCCAGGAAGCATACAACAAAAAAAGTAAAGCCGAAGAGCTTTCAATGTCAGTGATTAGTGGTGGAAGGTAATACTACAGTAGGCTCAAAGGATCAACAAGTGCGGTAAATGAGTCGCCGCAGTTGGGAAAGGTACCCTTTTTGGTTGCAAGGGTGGTTCCTGGAAATCTGTATCTAGTGGGATTCCGTGCAGGGTACTTTGTTTCCAGCGAGCTGCCTCAATGGCAAATATCGAAGGAAATTACACCCGAGAGTATGGCAAGAAGAATAACAAGTTTTGTGGCCGATATGTTCATATCAACCCCGAGAGAGAGAGTGGCCGATGAAATGAGATCGCATCGTCATAAGGACATGTTTCGTTGTTTCTTCAGTTAAAAAATTACATCTATACCGAAAACAGTTTGGGGGATGTGGTTGAACGACCAAATTTGGCAAGAGAGTAAGAGGTAACCCAAATGGCCCAAGTGCAGGTGTAAATGTTTACAGCGTATAACGAGTCGTGGCCCACGCCATGAGCATTGGTTTGCATGTTATTCATGAGTCGCCGAGCACCCGTATACCGAGTTCCGTGCTCTCCGCTATGGTCCTGACCACAGGAGTGTCCTACAGAGCAGAAGATGTCCCGAGCAACAGCTCCCCGAGTACCAAGCATTAACATAATTCCCGAGTACCGGACACACAACACCTCCACCCACCAACCGAGTTCCCCATGGTCCCAAGTACTCGTGTTCCTTGAGCACTTTTCCGAAGTTCCGTGTTCCGAGTACTTCGCAGTTCCACGAAAGAGTCCAAGTGGATTCCAAATAGCGTGCCCCGCGAGTTCAAGCAGCGCCAAGTTGGTGAGCGAAGTTGTGATGTTATCGGATTAGCATACAGTATCGGGCCATCCCAATGGAACCGGGCAACCGATTTTAAGGAGAAGTCTTTTGTTGTTCGGAGCCTTAACTTGGATAGCAAGGAACAGTGGCTGGTCAGGGTGACTAGAGGAAAGTGTCGAGATTTGAAGGATTCCTCGGATCATATGGAAAGGTGTCACGTATGCAAGCTGGAGTATAAGATCACGGCAAGTTAAGATGATCAGACGATAGCGGAAGGTCACTTGGGTTTAATTGGAAAAAATAGTTCGTGCGCAAGGCAGAGGTCCTGATAATAGCAATCAGCGGTAATCGTAGATTTAGGAAGCAACTCGAGTTAGTATGGAAAGCCATATAGTATTACGAAACAGAGGTGTATTCCAGCCCTAAGATTGGGCGTACCTATAATATGAAGGGTATATGGGATCCCGATTGAAAACAAACACATAATCGAAACAATCAATCGATTATCTTTCATCTACTATTTTCTACCTATCTTGTTTTTATGTTTTCTGCGTACTTTGTGTTCTTCGTGTTCAACCCTCTCCCCTCGCAAGCGAACCTCGAGGCTCTAAGGGCGTCAGCACCAACTCTAGAAGCAGCCCATAAGCCGCCGCACTCCCTGACGTGGAGGTCCCTCCCGAGGGTGTGGGGTTTTGGGTTACCAAAGGGCACTCGCCGGCTTTGTCTTGCGTAGCGACGCTCCGGCGAGTCTCCCCCGGGCTCCATGTCTCGTGCACCACGCTCAGGCGCAGGTCGGGTACACCGAGGCGTCATCGGGAGGTGTTCATGTGCGCGAACAGAAGCATATTGACAAGATTTCGACCGAGGCACAAAAAGACGATGAAGAAACATCTCCACATAAGAGCTGACGGTGCTATGATCATGTTCATCGAGGCTCAAGTGGATAAGCACAAAGACGCAAAGATATGGCATAAGACTAGGTTTTCCAGGTTGACCGTAGTCAAGGTGTTGGTAGGAGACACGGATTATAGAATAGATAGTTGTACTATTAAAGAAGGGAACTATCAGGTCGAGTAGCTTGGTCATGTTAACGCGTGTCGACTATGCTCTCCAAACAGTTGCACAAGGGCACTCCTCTTTCTTTATCGATCTTGGTTTTGAATCTTGTGTGATTCAAATATTCATTCATGGTCTTTGAGGGACTCGGTTGCCAAGGTACATATAGGAGAAGACAATTTTCCCAACTCGGGGACTCAAAAAAACATGTTTATGCCCTCTAGCAGGCTTTCACTGTGCTGAAGATCAGCTTCCCAGATCCATCAAGTGGGAGTGTGTCTGGACACTCACGAACAACAATCTAACAGGGGCAAGAGATCAGTGTGAGGATGTTTGTCCAGAGGTGTAATTCTCCAACTGTGTCGAGCCACCTCCAGTGGTCTCCATCCGGAGCCTCCCCCCCCCCTCCCCAGTGCCCGTAAGGTTATCTGGACCCTAACAATCTGTTATTGTCAATATACATCTCTTCCCAGGGGAGCCTTTCTTGGTCTAGTGCAAACTCCTGAAATGTGAAATTTTGATCAGAGCCTCTAAAGGAAACTAGGTCTGGTTCTGCTTTGCTAAGTGTTTTTAGCTTCCGGAGCCTCGAGTGTGGGAGCCAATCCAGAAGCATCCGACTGATGATAGTTTTCTTCTCTGAAGAGGAAGATAGTTCTTCCGTCCCAGACCCTCCAAAGTGATCCCATACGAAGCCTGTAAAACCGCAGCAATGCCAAAAAACAGATGGAGTAATGGTTAGTTGCTTTGAAACCCCGAACCCCTCTGGCGCATGAGCTTGTCCTAGAGCCTACTAGGCAGTGCACAAAGTGGCCATAACGGATATGTTTTTTAGGGTTGGGGCTTATAAGTATCCCCTGGCCATGGGTGCAGTAGGATGGAGCAGATAATGCTCTTCGGGGTCATTGTTGATCCTTCATTGGTGTTTATCCCTCTCCACGTAATAGCCTACCGTTTGGGCAGGGTTGCGTTTTAGATGATGGATACGTGGAGAGGGCGTTGTGCATTGTGGTTACTGGTGATTGCAAGAGTTGAGCTCTTCGTAAAGCGTAGAAATCAAATATTTAGTGGTTCAAGTGAATATTCGTAAGACGCTCTACTCAATTGGAGGCCACTGCCTTACCTAAGGGTTTGAGTTTTGGCACCGGTTGCGAGTTCAGGTGATATCCTTCACCAGAGGGTGAAGAGGCATAGGAGTTGTGACCGTGGTCTGGGATTGCTTTAACCTATCTCTCAGAGTGGGTTTTTGGAACAAAAGCAATCAAAGTGTGGCGTTAATATTGGAGGCTAAGGAATCTTGAGGAATGAAAGCTCAATTTGGAGAGTTTAGCCTTGTTAATTCGGCGACAAAGCGTCATCAACAAAAAGACCGTAACGGTGGATATCCAAACTTTTTGAGAAACAAAACATCATGGTCCTTGTTCTACTTTACTCACTTTGCACGTGTTGTGTAATTATACGTTTTGTAGAATTGCGTTTGTGCTTGGTTGTAACCTTAGTTTTGCTGTTTTTTGTTGATATAGATACTGTGGGATTTTGGTGCAATTTAATGAGACCTATATTTTTTCGAGTTATATAAATTGTGAGAAAAGCTGGGTTAGTAATTCTGCCATTAGAATCCAGCCAAAATCGTAAAAGCTTTTAAATTTCCACATAAAGGGCTATGAGAAATCCCTACATCATGTTTGGACTAACGCGTAGACCAGATCCTACAAGACACAGTTCATAGGGGTATGCACTAGAGTCCAGACAAACTGGTACACATATTGTAGCAAGGACAGATACAGGTGAATGGTAGGTAATGATGACGATCATGGATACGGAACGACGATAATCATGATGGTGGATGATATCAGATTTTGATTCAGATTGAAGATACATTTTCAATGGTTCATGACCATCTGGGTGAACGATGCTACCCACGCAAGAACGAAACTTAATACACGGAACAGGACTAATGAGACATTCTAAAGTCTGTCATGGGGACTCAGACGAGAACCTATTGTACCAGAGGGCTAATGCAGACCATAAGTAACACAATGTGGTCTCCTCCCACTACGTAATTGAAACAAGAATATGCATGCTCTGACCCCACAATGTGGTCTCCAATGCAGATGATCCGAAGGACATATGAAGGCATGTCTTCTAATAGATATACGTGATAAACACATGATGCTCAATAAGATAAAGGAGTTTCTCCACACTTTCCATATAGCTAGGCATAAGTATTGCGTGCACATAGCTACTTATATAAATGTCAGTTGGTTTTTGAAAATTCATCTCCAAGATAAGATTAATTCATAAACATTCCCGCGTGGACATAAACTATATGCCGGAGCATTGGATTGCCGCCATTGTCCATTTATGACCACAATCCATTGCAGCGTTATCATGTGTCACTCGGATTCTTACTCATCTTACGAGCTTAACTTTTTCAATGTGACACTATGGAAGATTTATTAACAAAAAAACGGAATATTTCCAAACTACATAAATTTACCATTCATTCTTATCGACATTGCCAATGCCTCATAAGGAGAATATATGGAGCTCACATTAGGGTGTGGATAGAGGCTACTGGCAATGTAGGGGAAGGACAAACGGTACGGAACCAGGTAAGACAACTAAGTCAACCGATAATATAAAAGCAATAGTTAAGATATCTGTGTGTTCAAATACACAACAATATTATTATATAAATCCCCCTATACTAGAATGACAATCAATCGAACTTATATGTAACCAAATTCTTATACTTTTCTAGCGTGCCACCAAGAGGAACCAAATGTTAATGTAAGAATCCTAGTTATGAGAACTCTGTTGAGTTGTGCTGATTCTGTCCGTTGTAGTCGCTGACTAGGAAAACTATATAGGGTTATTGTACAGCGATACACACTTGATAATACAACCACTCATACACATATGCATACACTAGAAATTGGAATTCTAAATGAAAAACTGTATGGTAATTACAATCATCTACATTATTCAAATACTACTAGTACAAAAGAAAAAGAATAAAAGTAAGACTACAATTAATGAAATTATAATTGTTGAAGTACATAACATTGTTACAAGAATAAATAAAGAAGGACGAAAGAAAAGGAAAGTTACATTACAATGAAATTTCTATCTCATACATCAATGCCTAATAGCTAATCTTCAACTGCTGAGACGAAAGAACGACCCAAGAATGGGCTATATCTGCGGTATTCCTATGGTCATCAAAGTATAATGTATGTAAAGACCATTAGTTCATGTAAATTATTTGTAGCCACCAATTAGAAGAAAAAAAATTGAAAAAAGACCGTTCATTTTAGTAAATAGAAAATAAGGGTGCGATTTAACACAGGCAATGCACATTTTCCTCTAAACTGTGTCATATATAAAAGTTAACTGTGAGGAAACAGGGGAGACCAAAAAAGGAACCAAGTAGTTCTATTGAAACATAAATAACTCATCAGTTCTAGGTAAAACATTGTTTTATTTCAAAAATTACTAAGTGGGACACGATGTGCTAAAGGCCCTTTATTGGACTAGACTAATGTATATGAAAAAATTATAGTTATATACAATGTTACAAATAAGAGTGGCGAATAAGCAAAAAATACTTTTCTTTAACCTATACTATGATCCACTATTGACCCCAACTAAGATCTTTTGGTTTAAGCCATAAAGGTCTTAAAAAGGCAAAATGGTTTAGATAAGGCATCCCATCCAATTGACCAAGGGATATTCACGCAGCCCACCAACACGTGAATCCAACGGAAAAGAGGACTCAAATTTATTGGTTCCGAGACTCGAGAGAAGATTAGCCCAAAAGCCAGAAAAAAATAGTCGTTGTATATTATCAGTAGGAGGAAAAGCAAGCCTAAAATGAATCAACACAAAATACCAGAACACGATAGAGTAGGTCAGACAGCGAATACTGTGGGTAATATAATGTCCACCATAAAAGGGTAAAGAGAGCCCCCATAATGGTTCCATAAAAAACCATTAAGGGAGAGCAATATAACACTCTGGAACCGAGCTAGACTTAAGCACACGCATTCAAACAACACCAGTATCAAACGAAGGCAAGTAACAAAAAAAGTAACCCCATTCGACGCACTTTCAATTAGGGAAAAAGCAAATAAAGAGCCTATGAGCCAGTGGCATAGAAGCCCCCACAGCCAGGTCCAAAAAATACGGCAAAGAGACCCACCAAAAAAAAGAAATAATATTACAACAAGAACAACAAGAAACCGAGCACAAGGTCAGGTGGAAGAGTCAATAGTGATAGAAACTTCGGAGGTAAAGGGAAAAAAAGGACCACCAAGCAAGTCTTATAAGAGGAGTAAGACCAACTAGGACCTAGGGAAGTCAATGCGAGAATTGCACTATGATGTGAGATTACAATGAGAGGTTTGGGAATTTATCCGAGATCACCATAGTTTTAGCATGGCATATGGATGAAAAGCTTGATATGATAGAGAGGACCATCAGATTACTTTAATCATAAGGATAAGGCACCTAGTGCTTAGGTATGTGTTCTTTCAATATAATTAAAACGCGGACACTATAGATTAAAGAATCTCATTTAATGGCCAGATGTATCAACCCTATAGCATAAACGTTAGGAATTCACGACCATAAACACATAAGAACATCAATATAGCTCACGATGCAGTAGAGCTGTAGTGTATTTTTGCTTATCAGAAAAAGGAGGTACAAAGCGGATTAGCAGGATGTTAAAAACCATCCCTTTTGCACAAACACTTCTGTGCGTTGGTAGATATAGTGTGACCCATAGCAAACAACCAGCAACATCGAGATAATTGAGCCAAGTCAAAATAATATAGTTCTAATTCAAGACAACTAAGATCATGCTCATAAAAGATGCTTGAGTATACTAGAGCACGGCACATAGAGCACATAACAGGAGCAAGAATCCGCGAACAAGCGGGAATCAAACCAATCAAAACAAACCCTAGCTTAAGACAATTAGGAGGAAAAAGAGATGGAAAGGGGGAAGGAAAAAAAACACTATTAACCTGCAGGTAAATGCACTATGCATGCCACAGTTACATGTGACATGTAGGTCAGCTCGCGTTCCGCCAGTTAAATCTTGACTAGCAGCTGCGGGTGCGACCCCAAAAAACAACAGTGGTAGTCCAGTCTCAGGATCCAGGCACCAAAAAAGGCAAAGAGCTGGAGCCAAATGAGATCAAGATGGACGTTCACGGCTTCTCAAAAGTGTGTCTAGACAGCCAAAAAATATAGCGACGGTTGAACGGCCAGCTTCACGCAGTACAACAGAAGCCAATACAGCCGGTTTCCGTCTAAAGCAAACATAGTGTCAAAAATTCAGAAAAAATACTGATCGGTCCCACTAAAAATAAAGTCTCGAAGAAAACCCTGGTTTAGAAGGCTATAGAAGACGTTTCATGTTAGGGAAGGCGGTTCATAGTAAATAATAACACAGTTTAATAATATGCAAATTGAACGGATGTGGAACATAGAGTCAGTGGGACAAGTATTAGGAGACGCTTTTCCCTCCGGCAACCTCGCACGCGATCGAACTTCAGCGACGCTTGCGGCAGGAGGCCAACGCCCTTGTGATCGAGAGAAGAATGGAAGGGAGTGTAATGATGTGCAGGACAAAGAGATGGAATGGGAACGTGAAAAGATAAGGGAAGAGAGGTGTTTGGCGGCACAATATAGTGTCGAGGGAACAAAAAGTTGAGTGATGTTGAGAGCGCGAAAGGACTTCCTAATTAATACCATGAGGAAGCGCGCAAGTAGTGATCTGAGGGGAGGAAGGAAACCGAAGGTAGGCATATGAGCGCAAAGACGATAATTATTGGCGAGAAGGGGAGTGGATAGCTTATATTCGAAGATAGTTGTGACGAGAACAAGAGAGTGTGGTTTGTGATACCGACGAGTGTGAGGGAAAGGGTAAGGGGTGAGGATTTGAGGGTTGGACACTAGGGTGAGTACCAAGGGGTCCGCTTAAGGGGCGTGGATCGCAACAAACCTATGCCGACTTCTTTAAAATTAAGACTGGTTCAACTCGAAACACGTTTAAATTTCTCATACTTTGGAAATACGTTTGCGCCAACGGAACAGTTTTAATTTCTCCATACCTTGTGGAAATTGAGTTTGCACAACTGTATCTTTACATTTTGAGCTTCGGTGTATAATTTGGCAATATACGTCTCTGTAATGTAGGGACGCTTCAATGCTTCTGTTGCGTTCTACTGCTGGAATGGCTATTGCGTGGATGATTGAAACAATACTTTCATCTCCAATATGGCAAAGGGATCTAGTCTACTAATCGTTTAAGGGTAGTACGCGGGTTGCAACAGTTGTGGATGGCTTCTACTGTCTTGCACAACATAGCTGAATCAGTGGTCCCTAATTTTCAAAAACATGATTAAAGATTTGACAACTATTGTTCTGTTTAATTATTTCATATTTTTTAATTATCTTAAATGCATGACTTCAATATAATTATATCGGCTAACTGGCAGGGACATTCCGAAAAAGACATTGGAAAATCCCCATCTCGACATAAAATCCAAGGAGAAACTCATCAACTACCTGCCATTGTTATAGAGAGGGTCCTCATATGAATATGGCCAATCCGAACGCCTAACCTACAAACTTGGAAAAAGACTGATGTCTTTAGGACTTTAGTTACGGTAATGAAACTCTTGAAAATTCACTGTGAATAGCATGTGCTTTATCATGTGATAATGAATTTCTTTGTGCTACTCTTGAATTTTGTGGTGGTCATGCTTGACTTTACTTTAGAGAATATAATGTGATATAGAGGTTTAGATATTCCTCTTTGCTGCAAAATTTCTATTTTATGTGTCCTACATGCCTTAAAGCAATAGATTTAGGATCTCACTTTAAGGGTTTTCGAATACCTAGTAATCAACTGCGGCGTCTATAGCCAACAACCGGCCTTGTGACAACGCGGAGACTACGCAATATGGTTTTTTATATAGAATAGCCTGGATAAAGGAAGATCTACAACATACAAGACCGCGTTCCTTTCTTAGCAAGAACCGTCGTTATTGCCTCAGTTCATAGGGTGGTTTCTCGCTTAACACGTCCATTAATTTGACAATGGGTTCATCACATACCCTGCCTCTCGAGGACTAGGTTTCAGAAAACTACCTGCATTTAGGTGTTTTTCATGAACACGTATAAAAGCATATTTGTTTAGTAAACTATGAAAGAGGAAAAAAGTTTGGAACTGTGTATGTGCATAAATCTTAACCACGAAAAAAAGAACATACTTATGTGAAGAGCCTATTGTAAATTCTTATAATCACGAGAGCTGATGTATATTCCAGCTTTGTCCTTGACATTCTTGGCAAATTCTGAGCAAAAAGCACACTATGCTAACCACATGATTTCCGACATGCTATGTCTCACACAAAAAGAGGTCATTTTCGTTAAGAGAGATTGTGACGGGCCCCCAATTAGCAATTAGATACAAAAACCATCCCAAACGGTTTGAAATGTTGCATCCCAAACGGTTTTTATTTTTTTTTTTGCTTTTTTTATGAACCCAATCACCAAGTGATCGTGCGGAATGAGTGGAGGTCCATGTTCCACCACAAACAGCTACTGCTGGGTGGCCATTTGAGGTCAAGAGAGGACAACATCCCGTAAACAGGTTATAACAGAAAGAACGTTTTGGGACTGTCATTCCACATCCCAACAGGTTAATATAGAAGAGAACATGAGGGAATGCTTCCAAACGCACTAGGTTCGATATATGAAAACGCTGTTGATAAAGCTAAAAAGCGTGTGGGATGTTATCCCACATCCCAGATTACGGTCTAACAATAATCCAGAGGAACGGCTGATAGTGATCCGTTGGTGCATGTCATCCACATCCGCGAAGTAAGCCACGAGCTAAAATATGGAAACTATTTTGGTGATGCATACCACATCCTAAGGAAATGGATAATACGGAATAACCGTTATTGGATGTGTAGATCGTCCCAAAACTGGTTTCCATCTATGTTAACCGTTTTCGGAATAGGAAATTGTTACTCAGCAGGAAGAAAATAATTTGTTATTATTGGACCCGACGACGCACTGCCAGCAAACTGCAACAATATTGCAATCAGAAAATTTTTTAGAGCGAATTCATATATATGATGAAATCGTTCAGCAGAATTATCCAGCCACATACCAAAACTGCACTATTGCGTAGCACTAACCATCCAATTTAACATTAAGCCCCCTAAATTACAAAAATGCATCCAAACTTGAATTCAACTTGCAGAAAATCCATTACATAGATGACCCAAAAACGGATACGAAATCCATTAGAAATGGTATACAAAAATACCAGCCAATGAAATTCAAACATCAGCTACGGTCCTTTTTGGGACCGTCGATAAGACTTTTCACCTACTTATTTACTTCACCAAGAAAGTAGAGCGATCATTGCCATACACGAACACTTCTACAAAGGCACTCTAGAGGTTGGGCCTCATTTCATCGACTTTGATCCCATTGTTCCAAGAAAACAGATTAGGCTACAGCTTAGTAAGTTAAATGTCGGACGGTCTTATTACAGCTAAAAATGCTGCCAAGATAACTATAATAATAATAAACGTATAGAGAAATTAACCTGCGTTAATCAACTTATAAGGTCTTCTGATCATTCTCGAAACAGCGATGACGTTTTCATCACGATGATTAGTTGGCAAACATACATTAGTGACACACACAGTTATGGTTCCTGCTGCGGTTGCTCAAACGAATCGCCAACACTAAATCCTTCATTGGAAAAATATTAAATCTCAGGATATTAGTGATAGAATTTTGTTGGGTTTTTTCCGAACTTAGCTGATAATCGAGACAGTTAAATGATTAATCACGGGGGCATACCCATTTAATGTCCAAATAATCGTGTGATTAGCCAATGTAATCTTAGGCATATACATAGTGCTGGTCTCCCTCTCCCTAATGAGCAACCTGGTCGTCGAGGGCAAACTATGTGATTACAACAATTTTAAGGCAAATAGCATCAAGGAAGAAAGAATAAAATAGCACATCTAATTACGAGGTACGAATTAGCGTAAAAATCGTAGGTCGTAACCACCTTGTAGATGAATCCAAAAAATAAATGAGTCACGCTGATATGTGACGAGTAGTCATGAGGCCTTACAGGGATCAGTATGCTACCCTTTTATCCTTTCGGCTGTTAATTCTATTGTCGAAAGACATCTAGATCCAAATGAAAGTATCAAAGTTTCCTCCTTCCACGGTCACAAATAAACTTTGCAGCCAGTGTTGATAACGTATAAATATGTGCAGTATAGGTATACAAACTTACAAATCATTGTATGGAAGCAATTATGAAAAGTGTCTTGTCCTGACATCGAACGTCCGTCAAACTGCCTAATGATAACCAGGTAATTGTCGGACTGGACGCTCAGGTTTAGTTTACCGAGATGTAGATGAAATCACTATGGTTGGCTTTGGCATCAAAGAGACCAAAATTGTGGTCCATGGTCGTTATTGAAAGACACACCTGCGCACGTTTCCTTACTTCTGCATTACATCAATCATATGCTAACAACTAGGGTATTGAATAGAACTATGTAAAGAAAGTCCTATAGGTATGTATGCATTCTAGCCGGCATTTAATGCTCGAAATGGACACATTTCGTGACAATAACTGATTTACCCATAAATCTCGTAAAACAGAATACGTCACTAAGAGGACGGTGTTCCGATTTCTCGCCACAGGTTGAACAAACAGCCGATAATCGACCAAATCACGAACAAGATGAAACAATGACAACTGAGGATAACATCGACAGAAGGGCAATCGAGACAACATGCATAGTGCGGAAACACCTTCAAGAAGGAAAGTCATCTAAAACGGAAAAGGAGTCAGCTTAAAAAGGATTCACAAGCGAGAGCACTGAGCCAGACTGTAGGATTGACATGGAATACGATGCACGACAGAAACGGACAAATGATCGAAGTAAGAAAATGACGGGCAGAATGTTGAACAGAACGGCCTACACAGATCTCGGGCGGAGAATGATAAAAGCAATGCCACACAGAGAGCGGTGAGCACATAACGCTCTGCTAGAAGTATCAAATGGTCGGGCAACAAACGAAGAGCAGAGAGGATTATAGAAAGGAATATAAACCGATCGTCGCGATTAGGGCAACGAGAGATAAAATGAACAAGAGAACATGTATATTCCAAAGAATGAACAGCTAGGTAAAACAGGCAAAGACATAGCAGACGCAAACTGAAAGCTTGCCGAGCGAGAAAAGCGATTAGCGGATCCGTGAGACCATTAGTTGGGCGGGCTACCCAGAATAATACACAGTGATTGAACGAGTCGCTAAACCCCCCCCACATAGAAAGCACGATCGCGCCAAGTAGGAATTGGAATAAACCAATCACGAAACCGACTAAATAAACTAAGGAATAAACCGAAGCAATAAACGGAGGCGGAACGAAGAGCCACGACAAAGAAACATAAAAAAACCCGCACGCATCAACCAGCTACCCTCGCGGAACAAAGTGCTGGCAAGGACGCCCGAGCGAGAGCCGCGTACCAAACACTCTAAAGGAGACACATGGCGCTGCCGGCAGGAAGGCACGGCGAGTTAGCAACGGTGCGACGTCATATTCACTGCCGTGAACAGAAGGGAGCGAAGCAGGAGAAGATCGACCCTATGGCTGCTCAATCGCCGAGAAGCGCAAAAAAAACCCGAGAAATCAAAAATAGAAGTGGCCAAGAATACCGGCGCGAGAGACTATGCACAAAGCAGACCGCAAATACGAGGAATGGTCAAGGCAGGCCAGCGCCGCTGCACACACAGAACTATGTACAAATGAAGACGGCGATGTCCATCGAGACGAATACGAAGCAATGGAGAGGAAGCGAAGACGGCAGGACCGACAAAATAACGAGATAGGCAAGTGGAACCTCTTATAGAAATTCCTGAACGACCTCGAGCTCAAATCAGTTAGGCATGTACCTAGTAATCCTATCGGTAAAAGATTTGCTTTGCCCTTGTCCTTTGCCTTAGTATCTCTTCTCAGGAAAAGCGTCCTGCGCCTTTGGTCTCGTCTGGTGGGCCGTAATTCCTAAGGACTTTATTGCTGGGGGACAGGAGCGGTGAACACGGTGCCATGAATGGATTAGCGACCATCAAATAGTATGGCTAATCAGATGCGCTTTTTCCGAAAGAATCAAAAGCTGTGAACTTGGAATTGGTGCATGGTAGCCACCGGTAATAGCTTACTTTTTGCCTCTCTTGAGTTTTAGTTGTGAAGTGGATACAGCTGAGAGAAGAGTACAGCAGGCTCTTGTGAAAATGTTTTCACTGAGCATGTTAGAAAAGTCTTACATATAGCACAAATAGTGGGTTCTCTCAGGTCCTCAAGTACCTAGGACAACGGTGCTATAATAGATGACGGCAGCGATTGATCTTGGATGTTACGTAGCGACCCCAGGGGGGGTGGCGTTACGACAAGCATACTACATATGGTTCATCAGGCGCTCTGCCTAGGATTTGGGAGCACAGGTACGTTGGGATAGTATAATGCCAGAGGCTTTGACATACTATCCAGCATGCGGCACCTACCGTACTGGCAGTTGGCCTCCACAAGGGAGCACTAGTTCCTTTTCGTTTGGCCAATGGAATGATCATGACCCAATTGCACGGCGACTCCCAAAAGTCTAAATGTCCGTCATCCACGCTGTGACAGGAATAGCAGCGGAATCACACACATAGAACTTTCGGGAAGCAACATCACCGTCAACTCCGGCTCTGCACCCCTGAGCAAAATCCTAGTCGGCCATCGACTAACAACCGGTTGTATTGTACCACTTGAAAGGGCTGGATTATCTACCAACCCTTCGCAAGCAGCCTCCATAAGGAAAACCCATTGGGCTATAAATACACTTGCGAGTTTCGCCTTCTTAGCATTACTTGGTATCATCGAGTACATTCAGGTTCTTGGCTGCATCACACATGCATTGCAGTACTCGACTCGGGCACCCTGGTTTGGCTGGTAGTGCATCCTTATTGTATGGCTGTCCAAAGGACTTTCTGTTGTGTATTCTCAAAACCTTTCCGCCTATTGGAATCCCTTCCTATTATGTGTCCAACCTAGCCTCACCCATCTGTTCAAACTCGAGGCATCCAGTATTGACGGAGCTCGGATTTCAATCTTGTCACTTTTGTGATCCGCCTTTGGCTCTTTTCCCATTCTTTTTCTCGACTGTCTCATCAAGTGGGAATGCCGTGCTATGTCTGACTAGGAGCCTTTGACCCCCGATTCTCCGGCCCGTGGTTCTCCTTCCTTCCCCACACCTGTCCGCTTTTTCCCTCCCCCTGACTTCACTCATTAGATGTTTTTTTACTAACTATATTTTAATTTATTTGCTAATTCAAGGCTTTATATGTTGGATAATTAAGGAGTTATGATTAAATTTGGCGATGTACTTGTAACTCAATGTCTCGCCGATTAATTTACATTTTCTCATAGTTTTGGTTAGTCCATTGCTATTACTAGACTTTTTGCAACTCTAATGTAGGAGAGGATCGTGCACCAGTATCGTCACGTTGCCAAATATGGGGGAATGAATGTTGCCATTGGCATATGTCTATTTGAGCTTATTGCGCCGCCATCCGGTGACATGAACCATGTCATAGATTAGACAGAGTTCAAGAAAACGGTGATGCAAAACTGTGGAGTAGCACGGTGTAGACCGATCAGGGAAATAAAGGAATGGAACAGAGCCAGAGGAGGAACCAAAGGGCAGGAATAGAGGGAGGAAAGATAAGAGGAAGATGACGCCTTTTCATCTTAAGGTCATGCTATGTATGTAGCAACGCATGCCCTGGTGGGGTTGGTGGACGTGCGGATAGAGAGAGGAAAGGAGGATGAAGATGATGCCTTGTCTTCTTATAGTTATAGTATGTTTATTTAAGATCCAAAGCAACGTATAGATACTCTAATATTTATCAATACATATCTTTATCTTTACTATTTTCTTATATAAATGAGAGTGGGTGGAGGTTGTGATTCATCAACACCTCTCATCTTCTTCTAACCTTCTTAAAATATGTTTAACAAAAAAACTAACTAACTGAAACAAAATGAAACTTGCTCACAACAAACTAACTTAACAACCTCTTAAAAAGACCACGACGACAGCAATGACTTAACATGATTGATTATAATTTTTTATCCTAGTAAAGCGTGAAAATTTTGCTAAATTCTCGAGTAAATTTCATATACGTACACGTGCCTTGTGCAAACTATCACATAATTACATATATTTATATAAAAGAAGGTTTCATAGAACTACACATGGATTGGCAAATTAAATATTTGCGAATACTCAGTTTTGACCAAACTTCGTTACATGTTGTTTGACATCATGGCATGTGTGGGCCCGTGCCATACGGTCACGTAGAACGCAATTTGGTGAAATTAATTGTATTGTTCTTATACAATTTTTTAATCTATGGGTAGTTCTTTGAAATTCTATCTCTATATATAGAGATGTGTAGTTTGGTGATAGATCGCATATTTTTGAGCGAAATTAGTCATGAGGGGCCGTACTAATTAACTATAAACTTTTGTTTTCTACGAACATTACTAACTAGAAGCTAGAGTAGCTTCCTTTTTTTCCCCTGTGTTGTTTTTGAAGGAGGTCACGCCACATTATTTGGCTGCTTCGTGAGCATTAGCTAGGACAGATAGGGATGCACCACCACCTAATCTCATCAATTCATGCACACCATCGTTCCTTTTCTCCTTTGACAGCTCTCTAGAACAAACTGTTATTAACTTCTATCGTTTATTCCCCAAAGGTGTCCGCGCTTTCTTTACATTTAAGCTACCCTACAAGGGCATCCAAACAAGATTAGCAACTCTTCGATGTTTGTTGTCTATGTGCAGCCCCATCATTATCTATATTTGCATTACTTTCCTACAACACATGAATATATACTACAAAGTCTCATCCGGCGGCACGCGGGGTTTTGGCACGAGCTTTCATCTCGCTGATAGTAGTTCTAGTACATAGTTAAGTGACAATTAGTGTGAACAACAATCGTAGAAAAATTCTTCACGTGAATCGACATGTATACATATGACTATACACGCTACTCACGTTTTTAATATATTCAAATGGTATGCTATAGTTTCATATATTTAACAAATGGACATGAAAACCCACCCTAATCTATGGACCCCTATTTCGAAATTTTGTTCACCATTTTATATGATATAATTTTAATCAACTATTTTCTCTAAAATACAAAATATAAAACAAACTTTGCACCAGAACAAATATTTATAATTTATTCAAAAGATGTCTAGAAGGTAATATACAATCTTTTTCCTAAATTCAGTTTTAAATGTTGATTTGAATTGGATTAGGAGTGTTTGTGGAAATTTGTACTCAAGTGAAAATATTTAAATCCTCTTATGCTGAAATATTGGGCCCCAGCCAGTTTAACTGGCCTGGTTGGCCCAATTAGGCTAGGGTTAAGTTAACCCTAGCTGTCGCCCCTCTCTCTCTTCCTCGAACTCCCTCACAGTTGATGCTGCCCCTATGCACCCTTGTCCCCAAAACTCACCGTCGCCTTGCCGCCACGACCCTCTAATCCTGCACCGGCGCAAGCCACAACCCTCTAATCTCTTACTAGCGCAATGCCTCTTATCTCATAGTGACGAGGCACCTCTCTGCCACGCCGGATGCCACCGCCATGAACCCTAGGGTTCTAGATCTTGGGCCCTGTCGGTCGCTGGCATTGTCATCAATGATGGCGGGGGACCAAGCCATGGCGAGACGATGCCATATCGACAGGTGGGTCTCAACGGTGCCAGGTGTAGAGAATCTATGCGTTGCACGGCATGGCTATGTATAGTGTGACAACCAATGAGTGGGAGGAGATGGTGGCCATGAGGACAGAGAGGGGGTACATGGCACCAGGGTAGGTGGGAGGGTGGGTGCTTGTGACTAGGGAGGATGGGAAGGCAGAGGCGTTCGAACCCGGTATAGGGGAGATGCGGCACCCCAAGATGGCGGGCGCGGTGGCAGGCATGACGCTGCAGTGGCCGGGGGCAGGCTGTATGTCACGAAGGAGTGGGCGTGTTCGTTTGAGTGCGCCGTCTAAGACGCGGCCACGAACTCATGAGCGGAAATGGCTCATGGAATGCCGGATGGGTGGAGGGGCTCCTGCACCGTCGCCGATGGTCGGATGTAGATCATGGTGGGGTACAGAGAGTGGAGGATAAAGACGAACAACAAGGGTAGCCCAGCACAAAGGCACTATGCGAGCTTGTCTAGGTGCCATCTCTGTCCCTCTACTATTTTTTCTCACTCCCTTCTCTCTGTTTCCCTTGTTTTCACTCGAGGCACACCGGTTTTGGTTGCGGCACCAACGGCATGCTACTAGCGACAAGGACACCGGAACCACAGTCGCATGCTGTTGTAGCCGACGTGCATCACAAGGCGAACCGGTTGGAGCTACTGCCCATCAGGAGATCTGAGCTCGCGGTCGCAAGGATAGAGGATAAACGGGCCACGTAAGATCCTGAAAGCGAGTTTTCTAAGGTTCTTGGCAGGCTTTGCAGGCTCTGAACAGACCCGCCAGAAACCCGATAACATGTCAGAGGTGGATTAGAGCATCTAGAAAAGGGAAGGAGAGAGAAGAGTCAAAGCGCTAAGAGGTGAGAAATCCACGACATATAGGGCTAGTTCTTTTTAGATTGTAGAGCAGCTTTTAGGTCAAATTAAGCTCAATCTGAAAAGAACTCAAAATTTATAAGTAGATTAATTTTACAGCTAGCTCAGATTGATGTGTAGTGAAAATAAGCTCCGGTTGAGCAGCTTCACGAGATTGTACATTAAGTGAAAATGAAGATTTCCCAAAATAGCCCTAGACCGAACAGTTATTACGTGCAAATGCCACTCTACTGCTCTCAAATGGCACCCGTGAGCTTGCAGCCCCGGTCTCCCGCAGACCCGCATTAGGGTTCCTCGCCGCCGTACCCGCTGGAGGCCCCGCCGCCGTCCCCGCCCGAGGCCCAGCCGCCCCGCTCGCCCGACGCCGCCCCGATCGCCCGACGCCGCCCTGCTTGACCTCGCCGCTTCATCCCGCCGCGCCGCCCCCGGTCGACCCGCCACGCTCTGCCGCGCCGGCCAACGCCTCCCCGGTCGCCCGACGCCTCCCCGGTCGCCCGATGCCTCCCTGCTCGACCTCGCTGCTTCATCCCGCCGCGCTGCCCCGGTCGACCCGCCACACTCTGCCGCGCCGGCCCGCTTCGGCAGCACCCGGCCGCACCCGACGCCCCCAGCTCCTCATCTCCTGACGCCGGCAAGACCTCCCCTGCTTCCCATCACCACCGGGAAGCTCCTCCCCGCCCCAGCTCAACGCCGCCACAAGGTCTGTACTATTCGGTCAGTAAAGCAACGAGGGAATTCGGTCGGTGCAATTAAATTGAGATGTACACTTTATGTCAACATACACTGCTTTCTTAATTATCCTCTCCTTAATGATATCTACGTACTGGGAGCGTATGTATACTATGCAATCAACATCGTGTGTAATCTGAGTACATGTAATCCAACTAGCAAAATGTGTAGTTGTCGCTCGCAAGCATCTGCGAGATGGATGATCTTTGCACCAAGTTCTGCAATGTACATTTTGGTCACGTTAATAAGCATCATTTAGATGTATTCGGTTAGTGCAATTACCAATCAGTGCAATGTTTAACCAATGGCTACTAGGACAATTAGATTTTCCCAAATGTTTAACTATACATCAGTACACCACGCGCCAATGCCATGATATATCGAATTCAGCCAAGTCTTGTACCTTGAAGATTAGTAGCTACAAGACAGTGCTTTTATTTAACCCATTTTGTTGAGAATCAAACTTTAAACCATGTCCTTATTGTAATAAATTACACAGTAGCAGTTTGTCAGCACGAAATTACAGTCCAAGGATATTATAGACTTTTCATCGAACTACTCAGACAATATACTCAGATGACAGAATCCGAAAAGAACTGGACTGCAGTTTCTGAGGGTTTCTCCCCACCACAGCTTCTATACGTAGAGAAGCTGAAGCTGGTTTCTGAATAAGCTGAAGCCGAAAAGAACTGGCCCATATTATAGTGAAGTATATCTAGATGATCTAAGCCAGTGAAGCTGTTATCTGTACCAATTCCATCAGCCAATCCCGCATGTCGTGTTAGCAGCTACAAACACACACAGGTATCGGAGAACTCGATCGGGCAAAATTCCTGTTGTAGTTACGTGAAATTATTTCTGCAATTTTTTTTGTCGCAGTTACTATGAAATTCTTGTCCCAAACGAACAGTAGTACCGCGGAAAATTTAATGATAGCCGCAGTGAAGCATGCCTTGCTGACAATTACATTCTTAATGTCACGGATAACCATGTTCCAGAGAAAAGAGATTGATAAACTTTATCTTCGTACGGGCTTATTAAAAATAGGGAGCCTTTTGGTTTGATGCAAGATGTTAAGATGCAGGCCAATGGGATCTCACCGCTGCCCGCAGCTTGGTGCATATCAGTCACGGATCGAGTGACTCTCACGGAGGGCCCACCGGTGACCAGGGTTTCTAGATCGAGGCTGACTGCTTCAGTTTACAGGGGCGACCGATTTTCCTTTCTACGAGGAAAGGGTGACAGGCGACTTACAAGGTATATTTTAACGGTTTAAATTTAAATTTTGATCACAAATTTTTTATTAATAATTATAAAATTGTTATAAACTACTACTTTTGGATAGAAACCTAATGACATCAATTACGTGTCATATAAGCCAAGTATTATTAAAATAATTGTTGAGCAAACTTAAAATTAGACAATCTAAATACATATTATATATCTACATGAAGAAATGATGTTGCTACTATCTCATCGTTAATGGGGAGATATCTTGTGCGAGCTAACAATCATATGCAATCATGAAAATCATTTCGGTTTAGGCATCAAATCAACAAGAAAATTCTCGACCTAAATTTTTTCTTGCAAGTGCAGTATGCATGATCGACTTCATTGCTTTTCTACAGGTAGTGTTGTCGATCTAACAAGGATGATGTATCTCCATCAAAATGAGGTAAAAGAGGATGATGTGACTCCATAATTCGAAGAAGGAAACGATCAGGTAGCGAATTAAGCACTACTACAATTTTTAGCCAGTGAGTGAAGGTGGTTAATCGAGAACCAAATATTGGTTGGAGGGTTAGTAGAGGTCATTGTATTTCTGCCCACTAGAGATTAAACATGAGTTTGATGTCATGCGTGTCTCCTTAAGGCAGATTATTCTTTTAATGATAGGCAACATATTTATGTCATGCGTGTCTCCTTAAGGCAGATTATTCTTTTAATGATAGGCAACATATTTATTGATAGTGAGATACCTGTGGTGGCTTCATCTATCTTTCAAGCTCCACGACTCCAGTCTTCAGTAGATACTGTGTGAGTATGTACGCGTGTGTGTCTACGTATTGTACTTGTTGTATCTCAAATAAAAGTGAAGGCGGTAAATTATACTTTTGGTTCACAAAGTCTAAGGGATTCAAAGAAATTTTATAGGAATTTTAGAAGATTTAATTCCTTTGAAGTTTTTTCTATAGAGTTTGTTTGATTTGTAGGATTGAAAACTTTTTACAGAAAAATATGCATGCAATTCAAAATAAATTATACTCTTGGTTCACAAAATTTCTACGTTTTTTTTGTGATGTAATCAAATAATTTCTATTATTTATTTTTGTGTTTTCTATTTTATATAGTATTTGACATGTTACTTGCCTAGGTTTGTGCCTAACAATTTTGACATTGGTCGTTGCACGTGATAGAGAAACATAAAGACCTTAGGTGCTCCACTTGAATTATGAGCGGTTGAGCATTGATATTGTTAGGAAACCACCGTTACCGAATGTAGTCTGATCATTTCTGAGAACGAGATGAACAATCATGCACGTACATGAACACCAAAAGTAAATGACACTAGGGATATAGGGGCACCATATCTTTCTTTCTCTTTATTCATCATCTCGTCAAATCTTTAAAAGTGGTGAATGCCCCTATTCATAACTACAAGAGCACCTACTAGGGCGTTTAGATAAGTGCCCACGTAGTCAAAAGTAGTGGGGATAACACCCTTAAATAGGTGCCCCTTTTTGACAGTGTCTCAACACTCCCCCTTGGGCGCTTATCATGAAATGCTTATGCCTCATCAAAACTCCAAAAAACCCAGTGGGAAAAATTGGAGAAAGAGTGCATTGCATACAAAGCTTCATATTGCACTAACTGCCTCATTAAAAACCTTATAAATGAGAAACTCTAGGGAAAACTCGTTTTAGGGAAAAGAGTACAACCATTGAGTCAATTAATCTACTTTTGATCAATTATGAATGCATTTGTAAGGTTCTGCATTACTATGCAGCATTCTGGTTATATAATTTTTAATCAGGGATTTGCTCCCTCTGAATACTGCAAATATATAGCTGAAAATTATTTTCAAGGCAACCTCTTAAGGAATTGATGTTTTAATCTACATTCCTTCAAGAACGGGACTAGAAAGAATTCGAACACCATAATTATCAACACTTGATTCTTCGAAGTGAATCGATTATATGAATTTGCGTAATTCAAAAATGTGATAATTAGTGTCATCTATTTGCTCCCCCTTAAGATAACCTATGTTAGAGCTTCCATGCTCTAACTTTTATGTTTCTGGAAGAAACACTGTGGGCAATATTGTGTGAATACATTCTAGATACACACAACATCCAACTTCATTGATGCCCTCTATAATTATTTCTGTAAATTGTGGTAAGCTCTATTTTGATATTTCTATATCCATCTCACTTCATTAAATTTATTCATGAATAATGGGAGTGGACATATCCTGGAGTAATATATGTTATCAATGTGCAATTATAACAATACTCAGTTGTGTAACATGAACTTCATTATCTGCTTAGATAATGTTAGAGGTTAAAGTAGATGAGTGCGCCTTAGGCTTCATGCTTTTGCCTAGGCCAATCAACTACCCATGAACCATAGGTTCTTGAATGGTTTAATGTGATGTGGGATGCTATCCCATTGATCACTTAGACACAAATACAGTATCTACATATGATACATGTCTTAATAACCAAGTTTGCATTCTTCATGTGCTTTTGCCAGGCATAAAGCTTGGCCACGATGTTACGTAATGCTTATCTACAAAACTCATGAATTGGTAACGGGGTATGCTACTACTTTTGAACATTTCCCGCCAATGAATATCATCTGAGTTCTATTCAAAATTGGTTAAGCGCTTTTGAACATTCTTGTTGATGTATGTTGGGTCCATGTCCAATTATGGGATTGTATATTCATAGGATCCACATAAATTCTTGGACCTTTACCTACATTCTATGTATAAGTAGACCATTCATATGCTTCAAATTGGATTCCTCCATATTACTACAAGTAATCTTTTAACTATAGGTCCCAAACCATAAGGTACTCCATTTCTGGACAAATGCTAGTGCCTAAATAATCCATTACTGCACTACTAGTGCCATATTTCTATGCGCATGGATAATATAGGAATGTTCCTCTATTGTGTGACTACATGTGCTAACAAGCTTTCTTCTGCATGAAAGATAACTCTGCAATTCTTGCAGCCTATAAGAGGATTCATAAAGCTCTCTCCTAAATTTCTCCAATGCTTTAAGGTTTCCAATACCTTGTATCTAATGACCTATATCCCAGAATAGAGTCACAACATTTTATTTTTGATTTTTATTTACTTACTACCATCACTTCTCTAGAAAAAATATTCACTTACACACATGTGCCTTCTTTCATTGGCATTATGCTACTGTCAGCTGCTTCTCCCATAATTTCATATTCATACTTCTTCATGTATGTGGGATGTGTTGATGCCCATATTGCCTTCAAATATGACCCAACTAGATACTTCAGTATCTGGCAATAAGCAAATGCTATAGGTGACTTCAATAGACTTATGTCTTTCCCTTTATAGTGATGTTAATATTCTCTCTACTCTTCTCTTATTTCCATACCAGAGATGAGTAGAGTTTTCCACTGTATTAACCGAAAGAGTTATGTGGTGCACCATTTCTTTGGTTTAGGCTACCTTTCGAAGCATTCCAATTTCTTATTAAAATTTTCAATTGCAAATATGTAAAGTTTTCTTCTCACATTACCTTTCCCTAGATGTCTCCAGGTACTAGGCACTTTGAGTAGCCGAAGTTTTGTCCCCACACGTCTCTGGGTATATGGCAATAACTTCGGTGCAATAATGTGCATATTTTGCATGTCTTTGCTATGCTTCATATTTGGTAGTATGTACTCAGTTTTCTAATGCTAACTGGGCGTATGTGTTTAGTTTGTATGAACCAAAATAGTTTCCTCATATAGCTGCTGGCCTTTCATTGGTACTCATATTTCGCATTATTATTTTGAACAACATCATTTCACCGAAGGTGCACATTTTTCCCCTGATGTTGTCAAATATATAACCATGCGAAAGGGATATTTGCGTACAAAACTGCTTGGCCCGATTTATATATGAAGCACTATAACTTTGTAGTTTTCTTTAACTACATACACCATTGTGGAATTTATTGATTCCATAGTCTGCGGGGCTATGTCAATATAATTTTGGAAAACTTCATGAGTACCACATGAGATGAGGTTAGATATGAAATGTTATGAGTTGTATATTCAAACTCTGAAAAGATTCTACTCAGCATTACACACAATATTCTGTATAGCGGAGATTACTGTATAACCTTTATGCTGGAGATAGTACCATAGCTAATAGGCTAAGGATGTATCTCTCCCTTTCGTGTGCTTGCTTACCCTCTTATGGCTTTCAAGCCTATGGAGCGGGCAGATGTGCATTTAGGTTGGTCTACAGATAAGTTTCAAACTTTATCTGTTGTAGTTCCCTGTAATCTAAAGCCTTCTTAGAGCGTGAGAATGCTATATCACTTACAACTCATGGATACATTCTCTTCATTCACTTTGAGAGTTTGTGTTTTATTTAAATTGTGTATGATTTTTATTCATGGAAGAGAGGGAAAATCATTACAAAGTTGCCAAGAAATCTATGTCTATAGTAAATCTTATTTTCCACATTTCTTACTTTTCTTTCCATATTCCTCCCCCTTGCCATGCCATTTGCACAGTTTGTTTGCTTTTGAGGCAAGTATTACTATCATATGGTGCTAACATACAATATTTGTTTGGCATGCAAGGCTAGATACTTAGTAAATCTCTACTTGGAGAAAACTTGTATATTGGGTGAAATATCAAAGTTAATAGCCTAGGTGATCTTTTTCAAGGATCAGCATGCTCAATTCTAGACTTTAGTGGATATCAAGAAAATGTAGCCAAAGATTTTACTTTACGCAAGAGTTGCTTGCGGGCAACATGTTCCATCATTATATATCATGTTTATGTTTTAGCAA
Organism: Stipa capillata; assembly: GCA_019208055.1. Taxonomy (NCBI): domain Eukaryota; kingdom Viridiplantae; phylum Streptophyta; class Magnoliopsida; order Poales; family Poaceae; genus Stipa; species Stipa capillata. The sequence goes on along the minus strand of JAGXJF010002004.1, from coordinate 60,282 downwards.
GAGAAAAGATAGGAAAAGACGGCTTTAGATAGAACAATTTAGAACTTGTTATTAATGTAAATACTGGATAAATTCATAAGTCTACAGGATTGTATCGTCAGTAGAATTTTCTCTCCAAAAGCTTGCAACTATTAATCCAAAAGAGGTTTATGAGGTGTTGGGAGGTCTTGCAGCACATAGACATATGTTCCTTCATGCGAAATTTTTTTCAAATTTGTTGCTCATTCTCACAAGGCATGATAATCCCGAGTTCTTTCTCAATAGCATGACTCTTTGTTCAATGTTTTCTTATGAGGGGGTTTGACATTTGTATCTCTAAGTGTAGCTCTACAAGGAACTAGATCAAGATTTTGGTTGCATGACCAATTTTTTCACATCTTCTACAAGAAGTAGAGAATGCACCAATTCAAGAAATATTGTGTGAGAATAAGTCTCTTGCCAAGTTAGCATGTTCATATGCATAGTGGATATGGTCTTTTCCAATCATCTCTCCATTTGTGACTTTATGGCCACATTATTTGAGATGAGACCATCCGTGACAAGATTATATTCAGCAACGTACGCAAAATCTTGGGAGCAAAGGTAATTTCAGTAGTTCAGTAGTTTCTCTATGAGTAACACCAATTCAGGGAGGTGGTGACGCATTCTGAGAGTATCTAATATAATCTTAGGTCGATCTTCATCATGTACCCATTATTTAGGTCCTAAGAAATACAGTTCCTAGGGATTGCCAGCACAGTTACGTCGTCATTCTTGACAACCAACATTTCATCACCAAGAGATGACGCTCTAAATACATAGGAGAGACCTTTGCTTTTAAGCAATGCTTCCATGACAGGGGCATAAATTCTAAAATTACCGCAACCTCTTTTCTACCATTATAAGGCATTATATATTACTCATGCGATGAATTCATAAATTTACTACCGGTAAGCATGCATGAATAATATACAATTAATAGTGCACAAATTCTCTTGACGTTCTAGTACTTTTCTATCATTATTATAATCTACTGCTATTTCCAATTATTAAAAGCAATACAAACAATCACAATTAATCAAAAATAGTAAATACAATAATCATAAAACATAGAATAAATAATAACAAACTTAAACACGCTTCAAATGCTAAAATTGATACAAAAAATTGGTTTCCTGAGGCCCTACATGTAGGCAACGATATTCTCTAAATTTCGAAGTCTACAAGGACTTCTGCAGAAAATTCTAATACTGAAAAGTTGTGCGCAAAATAACATAATAACCCAAGGGCCTCCACGTAAGTTTTTCATGTGCGCGGGCTCACCAAGCTGGTCAAACCACCTAGCGGGCTAGTCAGACTAACGGCCCATGCCAGTCAAACCACCTGTTGGGCTAGTCAAACTGGCGGCCTGGTCACCTCCCCTTTTTTCTTTTCTTTCCTTTTTTTTCATGTCTGCCCGTTCATCAGTAGTTATGGGCCTTCGGCCCATTTAGTACCCAAGCCCCACGTGGCTTCTCTGGACCATGTGGCCCGCCTGGCCAGCCTGCACTGCTCATCCCTAGCCGCCTGAGCAAGAGGCGGCGACGGCTGTTGAGCCGATGCGGTGGCGTGAAGCGGCGCGGGGAGGCGGACGGCAATAGCCATGTGGGGCTGTGGCGTTGTACGATGCGTTGATGAACCACGACGGCAGCGACCGTGCGCGAGCGGTTGCATCGTGCAGGATGTGCAGCTTGGGACCGGCCGGCATGCGGTGGACGTCGGTAGCGGCGTTGCTCATGCAGGAGCAACGTGGCAGCAAGGCGAGGACGATGGCGCGCGGCGTGCGAGCACGGCCGCATGCAGACGGCCGGTGGGGTGGCTTGCTGCCGACGCGTCGGCTTGGCCGACACGTTGCATGGCATGCGTGGACGGCGGTGGGCCCAACTGTACGGGGGCTGGTGCGGGGTGGCAGTGACGGATGCATGCGGGCAGCAGCGCACGGTGCCATGGCCTGCGTGAGCGCGCGCCATAACCGTGTGGTGACGCGTGCAGGCACCGTGTGCATGTGCGGATGCGCGTCGAGGTCACCATGTCGTGGCCCTTCCGGCCTGTGTGCATGCAGGCGCGCATGCGACCTTGCAGCCGTGCTGGTGGCAGTGCGGCTTGGCCGTGCGCAGCGGTGGCCGCCGGCATGCGGCTTGACCGGTGTGCAGCGGTGTAGCCCGACTAGACGTGCAGGCCTCGACGTTGATATGCATGCAGATGCACGCACTAGACGTGGCGTTCGACGCCGGGCGGACGTGTGCGGTGCGGAGCAGCCAATGGCCGTGGCCGGGCTGCGTGGTGCGCCCGCGTGCACGCGAGCCGTTGTGCGTAGCCGGGGCCTCGTGCGGGAGACGCGTGGCCGTGCAGGGCCGGGTGCGGCCAGTGGCAGTGCGTGCGCTATCGCCGGCGCAGGGTGCCGTCAGGTCGCCGTGGTCAGCACCGAGCGTGCACGTGCGGTCAGCGGCATGTGTCGTCGTGTGGGACGACGGCGGCATGCATCCCCGTGGCTGTGCGAGGCGGGTGCGGGCATGGCCTACGATGCTTGCATGCCATTGGCCGCGCAACCCGGTGGACGTCGCTGGCTTGGCCGTGCAGGGCCGCGTGAAGCGCTCCAGGATCAATCAATGGATTATCAACATGCATGCATCAGAATGAAATAATGGAGGAGTATTGATCAATCATGCAATCATGCATGCGGGGCTTTGATGGATCTGATGGGTCGATTCAGCCTTCAGGCCTGCTGATCGATGGCCGCGGAGAGCATACGGGCTTGTGCCGACGTGCGTGCGCCGTGTGATGGGACCGTGGCTGACGTGTGTGGGCGACGATCCGTTCCATCTATTCCGTGGATTTCCGCAGTACGATCCACAATTTCTCAATTGGATTGATCAAACCATTGACATTGGTCGACGACTGCTAATCAGCTGGTGATCTAAGGACAATTTTATTTCGGGAAATTCTCCATCCAACATCAAGAATTAAATCTAGAATGTGAAATCATGCGGGGAAGCACTCTAAGTCATACCTCTAATTCCGTGTAAAGAAAGCCTACAAGACACGCTCAGAGAGTACCTCGTGCTGATAACGTGTTAGAAAACTACAACTACTGAGTGTAGTCCCATGATTCCTGAGAACGAGATGAACAATCATGCACGTACATGAACATCAAAAGTGAATGATACAAGAGATATAGGGGCATGACATCTTTCTTTCTCTTTATTCTCATTAAATTTTTACAAGTAGTGAATGCCCCTATTTATAGACTACAGAGCCTCTAGAAGTTTAGATTAAGTGTTCACTTAGTTAAAACTAGCGGAGATAACACCCTTAATTAGGTGCCTCTCTTGATAGTTTCTCAACAGATATAACAATGGCGAGCGCTACAAATCGGCGTGCCGATTTGTGCATTCCATCGGCACAGTGCATAGCCGTCGGATTAGATGGTAAGATTAGCAATAAACATGATTAGCTAAATTTACGGGAAACATTTTTAGTGACTGTAGGAAACAATTGTAGTGATAATATGAAACATCGTGGACTCCTTCTGTTAATGCAACATGGAAACATTTGTATAGCGAGAGGGAAACACTTTACTAAACCTTGCACAACAAAATTTTCGAACCAATACAACAATGAAAACACATGTTGTAGATCCGATTTTTAAGGAAACTGATCCCGAAATTTTAGGGAACAAATTGCGAATTCAATTGGTTTAATTGACGATTGAATTGGCCAGAGTAGATATGTGTGGAAACATTGTTGTCGTGATACAGAAACATATAGTTAAGACATAGGCAACAAAATTGTTGACCCAATGCAACACATGTCGTAGATCCGATTTACAGAAACAAAATTAGTTTAATTAGTTTCTTTCATCTAGGTATTTTGTCTCCTATACAACAAAAAAATATTTCCTATACAACAAAAAAATGTTTCATCTGTTCTCAGTGATCTTCTCTCCAAATCTTGCTCTTCTCTTCCAAAACCGTGCTCTTCTCTCCCAAAACCGTGGATCTGCTCGTAGGAGATTGGTCCTCGTGACGGCGTGCGCCACGACCTGCAGCCCGGCCTGGCAGAGCTCCGGCATGATCATCCACTCCACCGCGAGGCCGCGTAGGTCTACCGTGTTGGCGACCTTGAGGTCGTGGTCGTCGCTCAGGCGCTCGGCGTCCTCCTCCACGCCAACGCCGACGAAGCGGAAGCCGGCTCGGCGAGGAACATCCCGAGGACCATCCCATGTGCCAGCCACGAAGACGCCGGCGACGTTCACCATGGAGGCGGCCGACGAAGCGGAAGCCGGGCTCGGCGAGGAACATCCCGAGGACCATCCCATGTGCCAGCCACGAAGACGCCGGCGACGTTCACCATGGAGGCGGCCGACGAAGCAGAAGCCGGGCTCAGCGAGGAACATCCTGAGGACCATCCCATGCGCCACCCACGAAGACGCCGGCGACGTTCACCATGGAGGCGGCCGAGGGAGGTGAAAAATGAAATGGCAAAACCCTAGCTGGGTTGGGGGATTTTATAGGGAAAAAATGGATGGTTGGATGAGTGGTACGGAGATGAACGGCCAGATGCTAGGAGTATAGATTTGCTCAATCGGTAGGCCGGGCTGTAGCATTTTCCTATAACGATTACCCCTCGTGAGGTGAGGACATACAAATAGTCATGATAGGGTTAGTAAGGATATTCTACTTTAATCCAAGAAAAAATTATGAGATGTATTTATTGTTGATCACTATTAATTCTAGGCGTGCCGCCAAGAGACGCATGTGCTGGTGTGTATACATTAGTGTGGGCGAGTCATAAAAAAAGTACTCTCTCCGTTCTAGAATGTAAGACGTATTTTTGAATATATAGTTTATGTGACATAAAATTGATGTTATTAAATTTGTATTCAAAAGTACTTACATATGATTATGACTTTGTATCATATAAACCACATATTAATAGAGTAATTGTTAGTCAAAATTTTTAATTTAACCAAACAAAATACGTCTTACATTCTAGAACAAAGGAAGTATATATATTACACGTAAAACAAAACTTGGCACCCATACTGTCATTCTGTTGTCGAATTGAACGCGCGTTGGTGTGCCGAATCCGACAACGGAGCACTGGAATGCTCTACTGCAAACTCGAGCGACGTCAATGGACACCATCGAAATGAAGTAGGCCAAAAGATCCGTCTATTTCCGTTACTTCCGTGCATTTCCACTACACATATATACATAATTAATATACATATATATATCACTGCTCCAACAAAATCTCGCTTCCGCTCTTTAGCTACTGCCTGAGTACTCTATTTTGCCAATCCTTTGAATTGCTTTGCTCTAATCTGAATGTGTGGCGATGCTCAAATTGGGCCATCGAATTGGCAAGAAAAGCTAGCCGCACATGTCTCAGAAAAGCACAATCATGTATAAGGTGAGAGTAAGTTTTCTGTTGCCCTTGTTGACAAAGCCTGCAACTGGATGACGAGGCCATCGCTAGATTTTCCACTCCCAGGATCTTGGAAGTACCACGTATAAAACTAGCACTTTTCTTGTGTATATATTTCCTGGCCTAAATGCTATACTTTGTTACGTTGAATTTATTTTTATAAGTTATTATGAAAAACTAGCTACGAAAAAGCTAGCATCATATTTTGAAAACAAAATTGTAATCTAACTAACTCCCAAAGTACACCTGAATAAATGTTCTACACTTACCACACATATATACATTATGTTTTCTATTAGCTAGAAGTGATTTTTAAACTCCTTTTCCTCATGTTATACCAAAAATAGATATCCAAACAACTAAATATAAAAACAACTCAACAAAAAAGAATTTTCATAATCCACGACAATATAAAACGTAACCAGAATCTAGACTCTTTACAAGCTAGCATGTCGGAGAATGTGCAGCCTTGACATAGGCCTAGCCCAAGTCTAGCCCAACCCACCTTCTAACTAGGTTTCTATGTTTGTATATAGAAAAACAAGAATACTTAGGGTACCTCGGTATATATATATATTCTATTGACGAAGTCGTTCTCGAACAGTAAATTTGTGGTACCCCGGACTAGCTGACTGAGATACAACGGGGACGAGCTGCTAAGCAATTCTTGCGATTACTACTGCTCCCCCGAAATTTTTACTAAACATAAATGTAGAAAATATAGATGGAAAATAGCAACCGAGAACTCCCGGAAATGTATTAGATATCTCTTGCCCAAAGGGAGGGGCAGCCCCGCCCTTTTATAGGTGGAAACGATTTACAAGTGTTTATATATTCCTGCCCCTAGACAGTTTACGGTTCTACCCACTATCTTATTACAACGTCTTGGGCAATTTTGCTATTTCCTCCTCGCCTCTACCTACTATATCCGCTGGAATCTGTCTAGATGCTCCTCGCCAATACAGACTTCCGGCTTGCCCTACGTCCCCCAGCGAGGACGCGGTACCTGACCTCTCCCCTAGATCTGCTTTCCAACACCTCGCTAGAGACTCTACTGCAGCTTGCTCGGACGCACCTCGCTAGCTCGTCTAGGTGCGCCTGGCCTACGTACACCTCACCCAAGCGCGCAACATCACGTCATTTTGGTACTTCGCCGAGGAACATCGCTGTATCTCAGACGCACCTCACCCGACTTCGTCAGACCATCCCGCCTGTTGGCACCTCGTCCAAGTATGCCCCTGCAACCTACGATGATTCTTCCTGTTGAGTTTTCCTGTTGAGTTAGGGATGCGTTCTATCATGAGATTGGGGGTACCTTGTCCGTGGCGATGCGACGAGTTCCGACAACATATTCCTTTTAAAGAATAAAATAGATATGCAGATTCCAGTTGAAAATGAATTAACTTTGTGGTGGTGGTGTACATGCACCCACTCCTCCCACTAACTGTACCAATCTTTCCCATATGCAGACAAGAATGTGTGCTTACTGTCAAAGATATGCCATAGGACAACACCGACCACTAGTGCATAGACACATGGTGCAAATATTTATATAGGAAATAAGAATATCTAGGGTAACTCAGTATCTTTTCTTTTTCGAGTTAAAAGAGACTTGAACTTTGTGGCGGTTGTGAATATGCATCCACACCTCCCACTAACTGTACCAGACTTTCCCATATGCAGACGACAATGTGTACTCATTAATTGTCAGAGATATGCCATAGGACAACACCGATCACTAGTGCATAGACACATGTTGGGTTACATAGACAGCCGTCCACCGCTGGCACACAAAGCCTCTGCCAAAGATGTCAACACACACTTGCCAAAGAAGTTTCCCGCTCATGGGAGGTGATTCAACCTCCCGTGCACAAAGGTTGCAGTACGCACCATGCAGTTCCAAGGATCAAGCATGGGCATCATATCAGCACGGAACCATGGCCAAAAAGAGGAGGCTACCTCATGATTGATTCCCTATACAAGGAACTGCCCCATACAAGGGAAGGGCAATGGGAGGGAAGCTGCAACCCAACAACAGCAAGCTGATATATCTAATTGCACACACTGATCACATTTTCTCAGAGCAAGTGCATAGTGGGAGACACCACTGCCCCACCCCATCAGCTCCACCACCACCACTACTTGTATTGTACCTACAGCACCAACTGATGAGCATGCAGTAGGGATATTCCATGTCACCATCCACACCCCTCCGGCTCGGCTAGCTCCCCAGGATCGCGCTGTCGGCGACACCGGCAAGGGCAGGCCGAACATCGACAGCGATAGGGCAATGTGGATTCCTCCGGTTTGATGTTGTCCCCCCTCTGCTAGCTAGATAGGTAGACAGACCTCCACTCACCCTCTAGCTCTTCCACACTTCTGCATGCACTTGATGTGTAGCTAGAAGAAAGTGGCTCGGATGCATGGTTGCTGATATCTTGTCCTAGGTTACAAGGGCACAAAGATAGACCAATGTAGGCCATGATGCACCGATGATGGGTAAGTTGGTGATCAGATTAATTTCCGACCCGGAGAAATATCTCGATATTGTGATGACTGATAAGTGATTACCTTTGATTAAGATGTGCGCGCATAAGTAGTGATTGAAGTGATGAGGCGAGCAGGAAACTTCAATTTTTTTCAGGAAAGCAGATTTCCATGTTTAATTATGCTTGCTAGCTGTGGGAGGAAGACCATGAGAGATCACAAGAAATCTTGCCGCGCAGAAGTGTTTAGGCTTTCAGCTAGCAGCTAGCTAGCCATTGATGATGAACACATCGGCATTGACAGAGGTAAATATGATGCTGTTCCTGCAGCAGATCATTGGATTTGACGGTGCATTCCAGTCCAGAGGGTTTCATTTGTCAGAAAAGTGGGGCAAGGAAACTCATATCAAACAGGAATGTTGCAGATTTCCTCCTTGTAGTAAATACATGACATGAACAAAATTCCTTCTGCGATTCTTGTTTCTGACATCTGAACTCATGACTTAATTTCTGTAGAAAAACAAACAGTTCATTAATGTGAAAAGTCTGTTGAAATACCCGAGGTAAAGGACCCAATCGAATCATTGCTAGAACCTTCAGTCATACAGATGTAAGCTGCTTTTGTGATATATGCCAAGTGCATGCATGGATGGGTTAAATTCACGTCGCAACTTGTAATGTTTATTTACTAGTTAACTTTTTTTGCAAGGTAAATATTATGACCAATCCATTTCATAATTCTTAGCATGTCTAGATCATTGGTTCGTGCAGTCAAACTACTAGATTTTAAGGGAGCCACTAATTTTCCCTCGACCATAGAGACGGTCGATTTTTGATGGCCCTCCTTCCCTAGCAGCCGGAACACTCCCTACTATACCTTTTCCTTTTTGGACTTGGCCCTCGACAGCCTTCCTCCTTCCACCATTTTTCGTCTCCCCTTCCACCTCTCACTCCAGCACTGCCGTCGCGAAAGACATGCAAAGAAGAATCTTTCAACTAAGTAAACCGGAACTTTAAACTAACTAACATCAGAGCTTTCAACTGCAGCTGCCGATATGCGTCAAGAGCTTTCAACTATATAATTCAGAGCTTTCAACTGCGGCCTTCAACAATATGAATCAAGAGTTTAAACCTATATAAAATCAAGTTGTCTACCATGTGAAATCAAGACTTTCAACCGATTTAAAAAGGTAGAATTTGAGCTTTCAACAACCAAAAACAACACCTTTACTAGAAGAAATAAAGAGAAAAAAAACTCAGATATGCATTTCACCTCTATCTCCTTCGCCGAGTGGTGGCTGCAAGCCGCGGCGATGGCAAGGTATTGTCGTTGATCTCTGAGCATTGTCATCGAGTGCACCTATGCTAGGACATTATCTATTTTTTGAACAGAGAAAATATTAATTACACGTGAAGGATTATGTAAATGCTTGCATATGAAGCAACAAGGTAGCTATAAAAGTTTTCACCTCAGCTTTGCTGAAGCAATGCTGCAGTGTGCCTATGAACATTGGAGGCCTAGGTAGCAATGCAGTACAAGCTAGTTTGTCGCCGTCTTTTGGGACACTTGCAGAAAGTTTTTGTACGACAGCCAGGTAAGCGGTGATGGAGCATGGCTTGGAGAGTGATAAACGATATGCTCCCTAATTGGGCTTACAAGTTGTAACCAAACTTGTGCTGTCCATCAATCACTAGAATCTGGAATAGTTTTGGTAGGATGCAATGTTTTTCTTTTTCTCTCTCCCCCTTTGTCTTCAAGCATTTTGCATTGGTCTAAAAAAAATCACTACTATAGTAAAAACTCATCCTGAACATCTGACGTAGGGAACAAAGACGCAGACCTGATGCTGGGAGTGAGTATGCTCATTTCCACTTTGCAAAGGTGGGGACGATTAGTTGAAACTTCAGCATGAGAGGCCCTCCACGGTGAAATTTGCTTCCTCACGGTGAGGAAGGAAAGAGAAAAAATGTAGCCATGGTTTCGTGGTAGGATGGTTCCCTCAGTGGACGTGGGGTTCAGGTCTGGCAATATCTTGGTCTGGTGTCCGCGATCAGTCTGTGTGATGGCTCTGGTGGCTAGCAAACCGGATCTGGTAGCCTCCATGGCGGTTCAGATCTGGCGGTCAATGCTTGACTCTTGGTGGCATCTGTCAACCTACTTACAGACGTGTATGCCCCTCAACCTTCGTGCTCTGGCGACGTTCAGGTTTGAGGTGTGCCCTGACCTCATTTGGTGGCGGTTGTGGGTCATTGGGTGTGGGTGGTCGGTAGAGTCGACCTCCTTCTGTTAGCGCATTACTATGTATGGCATACAACCTTGATCTGTGATAGACAGACGGATCTTTATATGCTCGATCCTGGATGAATTTGTGGAGGCGATGTCTATTCATTGCTTCATGGTGGTGCAAGCGATGATAGGCCATTGAGGTCATGGACATGGTTGAAGATCTGACATTTATTGGTTGGATCCCAGTGACAAGCTTGTGTTATGGCGTTGCCTTATAGTACTGGCACATTCGGTCCAGGATGAAAGTCCTTGATCTGGTCTTCGCTACTTGGATCGGGCAACAACCTCAACTTGAGTGGCATTACTGTCTTGAAGGCATTGTCTTGGATCACAGGCTCTTCTCTAGTGGAAGAACTCTTGATCTGTCCTTAACTAATTGGACTTAGCAATGATGGTGGAGTCGTGAAGGCGTCGCTACAAATATTTGTGCTTCATTGTCTTGTTGTTGTGCCACTGGTGTTCCCTAAGTCAGTCTTCAGGTTTCCTGGTGGCATGGCTTGGTCATTTTTAAGCTAGGCATTGCATAATAAATTGTCTATCACGTCTTTCCTGGTTTGTCTTTTGCCAGCAGATCTTTTAGATCTTTTATTGCTTTTAGTAAATTTTATAATAAATTTATGATGGTATACATTCTGCTAGTTAGTGCATAGGCCTGAAGTAGATTAAACCTTCATTGTCTAAAAGAATTAGTAACAGTACTGGGACAATATGACATGTGCGAACTAGATGTGACAGTTATAGCCGGCAGTGCGTTCAGGCTCACGACTTGATGCATGTGATGAGTATATGCTCTTACAAATAACCATGCTGTAATTTTATTTTTATCGATGTTCTCTAACTGTGCAATCATCTTTTAAGAGAATTATGGATCTATGTTAAAGTAGTAAGGGGTCAGAATTCCCTAATATTTTATTCTACAAATTAGAACATTGAAATTTTTTTAAACCAAAAGAGTAGAAACATTAAACCAAAATGTTTGAAAATATTTCAATTATTTTTGTAGAGTTCCTGGTTCAATAAATATATATTGAACAAAAATTTAGTTTGGAACTTTATAGAACATTATTCGTGAAAAATTAGTATGATCTCACAAAAGTTGAAGAAAACTAGAAAAATATATCTGAAACTAATTAAAAATCAAGGTATTGGCAACGTGTTGGAAAAAAAAGAAGTTACAAAATAGCCTATTCTACATTCTTTCTGCAAAATGTCTAGTTTACCCAACTTGCATTATACATATCATACAAATTCAGTGTGGTGTAGTCTATGGCATTTACATAAAACTGGGTGACCTCGGAATTAATTTTGTAATCTCGTGTTTCTTTTGTCACTCAAGTGGTAATAGACATAGACTTTCATAAATGTAGCATTGAACCAGTATTTGTCCACTTGTGACAGCTTGCACCAGATTTTAATTTTGTTACCACTTTACATCAAATTTTAAACATCTAATTCAACTTTGCACCGAATTTTTTGGCTAGAAGCGATCTGACTTGAGGGCCCCACCTCTCAGCCTAACGTGGTGAGGACACCTAGGCCCAGATCAGACGCGTATTTCTCTTGGGCATCTCCGATGTGGCACCGAACTGACCAATTAGTTGGGCCTAATCAGCACCATCGCTCGGCTCAGACTGTTTCATCCAGTTATTCTTCCTCACGCTCTACAGCTAGAGCTAAGGCTAGGGCTAGCGGCGGGGAGGGGACTGATTGTTGCTGGCGAAGGTAGCGGCGGCGGTGGGCACGTCTATTGGTGGAAGATGGCTAGAACATCGAACAAGGGTGGGGATGGGGCGGTGGAAAAGAAGCCAAAGCTAGAAGACCTCGCCGATGGTTGGAACAAGGATGGGATTGTGTCAATGGAGGTGATGAAGACAGACAACTAATTCTAGTGATTCCAGTGTGCAGGTGATTGTGTTCAACTTTGCCCTGACATTGAGCTCCATTGAGTTGATTTTAGTGGGTTTGGGGCAATTTAGGAGCCATTTGGCCATTTTGGGGATTGGGTTGGGATTATATAGCTAGTTTGGTGGCTAAAAAATTGTGATGTGATTTAGTTTTTGCGTGAGGCAAGTTTGGAGAATCATTGTTGGCTTTATCCCAAAATACACACTAGATATGAGCTTTAAAGGGCGCGAGATTAGGTCTAGGGTTGTTTGCCGGCATGGAGTTATGCTTCAATGACATGTTGCCTGGGACCGCGTTGTATGGGGCAGAAGGTTCATATGCTACGCTCACGAGGTATGAAAGTTAAATTTGGATGATATTTGGCTATATGATTTCAATTTTGTTGCTGTGACTTATCATTTGTGGGCTGATTTCTAGGGTGATGAGAGCTGTGGCATCATAGAGTGGCTTGACCCTTAAGCTACCTTGACAAAGTTGATGATTGAGAAGGAAGAACTTGAAGAGAAGCTTGCATGGAAAGTGAAGAAGCTTGTAGTGAAGGAGAGGAAGCTGCAAGATGTGAAGAAGAAGATGGCCAATTCACAGAAGATTGGCATGCTCGGGAGTGTTTTCATGACTATTGCAATTGATTTGGCCATGTACTTTATAATAAAAAAGTGAAGTGTAGGATATATAAATGACTCTTTAGTTGGTGTAGGCTTGGCATTGAAATGCCTCTTTTGTGAATGCCCTGTTATACTTAATTTATATTTTTTGTAGTTTGGCAAGGTTATGTTATGCACTTATGGTTTATTTAATTCTCTAATGGCCTAACGTGAAATGGCAAGTGTCATCTTGGCTGAAATTATATCATGCATGTGATAAGAGAATGTAAGAGATATCTGTCATTTTCTTATTTGGAGGATCAATGTAACAGATAAAATAACAAATGACCTGTTGTGAAATCTGCCATTTTTCATATTCTGTCATTTTTTGACCATTTACAAGAATTTCTGCCATTTGACAAAATAAGAAGCAAAACTAACAATTTGGGCATACAAGTTGAGCAAGATTGTGCAAATAACTAGTCAGGACATAAAGAGTTCACATGCCACTCTTAACTTAGTAGATGCATGGCAGCCACATGTCCCAAGTACGTAAAGCATTACAGCCATGTCTAGTCTACCAAAATGAAGCACAAGTTGTCTAGTATATCCAAAATGATTAATATAATATGAAGTATATCCAAAATGAAGCTTGCTACTTTTACTTCCCAAATGATTGTGTCATCAATTCCCCTAGACTTGGCTACAATTGAACCAAGAGGCCATTCTTCCCCATGAAGTAGTGCAAATACACCCTGTTGGTTACATTTATGCCTCTTCCTCTAGTAGATCTCGCTCTTCCTCCTCCAGTATTAGGTGCAGTAGTAGTAGCAGGAGCTGAAGTAAAAGGCATGGTTGGTGTGGCAATAGGACCTGAAGCAGTACTAGTAGCTGAGGATGCTTGTGATCCCTTCGTGTCTTGTGGTGCCTCTAAATCTTGTAGATTTGGTTCTGCCTCTCCGAGCTCTCCCAGTTGCATTTCTTGCCTTAGTTTGGTTCTTGTATTGGGGATTGTTGTTTCTCACTTGTGGAGCTTCATTCTTGTTGCTAATCTAGGTAACATTTGGAGTAGGCTTTGACCAAAAAGTAAATGACAATTAGACAACAATATTGACAAATGAAGGACAAAATGCCATGAGAAGTGAATTAACTTACCACATGTCTCCTAACCTAAGTGCACGTGCAGGCCTAAGTGGTTTATTTCATCCTCTGGCATTGTTTCTAGTGCATCCACAATTGCCACACTGAACAGTCCCTTTCTTCGCCCTTGAATTTGCTGGTGCTGGTTTTGGCTCATCTGCTCCCCTTCTTTGAACCTTAGGTCTACCTACTCCCCTACTGAATTTTGGAGGATCAATGTCTGGGCTATTGGTTTTAACCCACTCTTGCTGATTTGGAACAATATAGATCATATGTGCATATGCAACCACATAGGTATCTTTCCTGAAGAATGGATGCACATATGTCTCAGGCCTCTCCTTTGCTCTAAAAATTGCGGCACAAGTATGTTGACAAGGAATTCCCGTTAGCTACCACCTGTTGCAACTACATGTGTGGTTCAACAAATTGGATTTAGAGCTTCTATCTGCTGAATTTACTTGCTAGATTCCTATTCCAAATGGTAGGCCTGACAATATCTTGCATAACTCTTAGCAACCTCAAGCTTTTTTGCCATCACTGGAGTGATATCCCACCCACATTCTGCACACCATTTCTTTTCAAACACATTCTAGTCATTAGCCTTGTCCTAATTAGCTCCATCATGATCTGAATTGGCTTGTCCCTGTAGTCTAGGATGTATTTGTTAAACACCTCACTCACGTTGTTGAACACCAAGTTAGTCTTTGATCTTGGGCTAAAAGCATGTTTGCTAAATTGCTCCTTCACCACTGCAGCCACTCCCATGCCTTCACATCATATTTCTTTATATTATCTACTTCAATTTTATACTCACTCAGTGTGCATGCATACACTGCCTGACCAAAGTAGTCTTCATAGCTGCCTCCCTTGAAGCCAGCTGAGCTGAAATTGGCATATAATTAAATGCCTTTTACAGAATCTATGTTCCACCCGAGGGAAGATTTCACTCACAGTTGCCCTCAAACCTTGTAATAACAAAATCTAATGATTGAGACACATGACAAACCTATAAAGAGAAAGTTTAAGAGGAAGAGGAAAAAAGGAAAATCAAATTACCTTTTGTCTATCTGGCATGATCACCCATCCACCATGTTTCTCACCCTATCCAATTGCATATGCCAAACTTCAAAAGAACCAAATCTATTTTTCTGTCCTCTTTACCGACCACTCCAAATGCCAAGGGGAACATGTTGTTGTTCCCATCCCTATCAAAGGCAGATAAAACTTGTGCTCCATTAGTAAGGTTCACAAAGCAGCCATCAAGCTCTATAAAAGTTCTATATCCATTTGGGAAACCCTTGACTTTGTGCATTATAACTCACAAACAATTCTTCAAATCTTGGATAGATGTTGATCATCTCTAGGGATTGTTGTAACAATAGCCAAGCTTCCAGGGTTCTTATTTAACAGTGTTTGCCATCTGGTGTACTACTTCTCTTCATTTTCAAGCACCTTCTCAAAGGCCTTTGCTTTTGCTATGTATGCCATCTTCTTTGTAATTTTAAAGTTCAAGTCTCTCTTCACACACTCCATGAATACCTCCACTTTCCAATTTGGATCAGCTTTGAAATACTCTTTATATGTTTATCATGCTAACAAAGGAGAAATTATCCTTGATTTATGTTTGTTCACACCACAGATATGAGAAACTACCGTCAGTCTGATCATAGAAGTGGTCTTCCCTGTGACTTTTGATGCCAACATTTTTTTGAAAGTAAACAGTAGGGGAGGCTCCTACGGCTTTTTTTTATTAATAAAAGGAATAATTAGAGCAACAAAAAGGAAACCAGAGGATATTGTCGGAGTATTATTCCGGCAATACTAATTATGGGGCGGCGTGAGCACAGCAAATCAGGATGGTTGCACACGGGAGACAAGATTTAGACAGGTTCAGGCCCTCTCGGAGAGGTAATACCCTACGTCCTGTGTTTGGTGGTTGGTATTGATGAATCTCGAGTGCCGCAAGCCCTAGAGAATCGATCTCGAGGGGGCTTGAGCTATGGAACAATGGAGACGATGCTGGATGTAAAAGCGATGCCGATCGGAGGTCCCCTACCGAGCCTTATATAGCCGGCCGGGGTAGGGTTACAGAGTCCGGATCGGGTTAACATATATGTTTCCTGTTTGGTTACAACTGATTCCGGGTAAGCCGGACAGGTATTAGTCCTTGTCTTGTACTCCACGTCGGTGAGGTGCCCCCGTGTTGTAGTCGGACTCCGAGTAGTCGGCCCGGCCCATCCCGTGGCCGGAGGGCCGGGTTCATCCTCCATGATGGTACCCGGGTGGCATATCACCGTCAGTAGCCCCCGAGTCCTTCGCGGTTTCACTGCTGCCTGCCTTCTCCTCTGGTCGAGTCTTCCGACTGGCTTCGGCCGGCTGGGAGATTGCGAAGGGCTGACTGGATTCCTGTGGAAAAGACAATGAAAGCCAAGTAACATTCACCCGTAAGGCAGGAATGTCAAAGGCAGGTGAGCTGTTAACGGGTAATCTCTGGTGGCATCCGATCCATCCCGAGGGACAGGGACCGGCTAATAACCCGGCGTGGGGCATGCCATCAATCCCGACTGAATTCCCGAGTAGCACCCGGCCTTCCCGAGTGGGTTAAGGCCAGCTAGCGTCCCCTGAAGGAATGCCTCTGAAACTCCAAGTCCGAACCAGAGAAAACAGACACGGCGCATAGGTCCCTGAGTTTAGAAGTCTTACGCCGGGTCATTCCACTGAATCCGGGGATCCCAGATACCAGAGCTTCGAGGCTTAAGTGCTCGATGAGTCTGGGTGGAGAATCCGACGGCTCCGAGTTGCTCAGCATCCAACTTGTGGCCTTCGGGAGGCACGCCATTACTGTCCCTCACTCGGGTGTACTCAGCCGACTGCGTTCCTCGCTGGAGGCCAGCCTCTGATACCCTCTGTGACCAAAGCGCCCAGCGCCGAGTCCTTTTCGACAGCTGGCTAGTGACTCATGGAGAATACGTTTTAGCCACCATATATCGGAGACGTATTCCATCGGGTCGTAAGCCTGATAGGCCAACCGTTGGATCTCCTTAATTGAACCGCACGAATTGCAGCGCCGTCAAGTCGTGGGTGCGGAGTGAGCGCGTCGTGGCCCGCGAAACGAGCGGCAGAAACGGAAGTGGCGCGGTCGCAGGCGCGGCGGATCCGGAGAAGCGCGTCGTGGGCGGCGGCAGACCCGGACACGTGCAATGTGGGGGAATCGAACCGTCGGCCCGCCCGTTTATATTCCACGGGACCCGCGGGTCTGACCCACGCACCATCTGTCTTCTTCATTCTCCAGCGCTCGAAACCCTTCGCCTTCTCAAATCTGCCCGCGCGCCCTGCTTCCTCCAAAACCCTATCCTCCTTCCTCGCCACCTCGGATGCAATCCCCGCCTTGGGAAGCCGATCCGACGGAAGCCGAGGAAGACGCCATTGTCTGGAAGCTGTTGAGCGGAGAGGAAACGCCCGCCGAATCATCGCCGATGGGCTCGTGGGTGAAGTCGACCGCGACGGAGATCAGGCTGTCGCTCTACGTGCGACTCGGGGTGCTACCGGCGAAGGAATTGGTCGGGTGGCGCTCCGCCGAGGGGGAGACCCTTCCAACCCCGGACACCCGTGAGCTGGCGGTCCTTGGTCCCTTCTTCGAGCGAGGATTCTCCGTGCCGGCGCATCCATTTCTGCGGGGGTTGCTGTACTACTACGGGTTGGAGCTCCACAACCTCAACCCGAACAGCATCCTCCACGTGTCGTGCTTCATCACACTTTGCGAGTGCTTCCTGGGGATCCAGCCGCACTTCGCCTTGTGGAAGCATTTCTTCATGGTGAAGCCCCAGCCCAGCAAAGACCACCCGGCCGTGGTAGGCGGCGCCGGGTTCCAGCTGAGGTCAAGGACGGCGGCGAATTACCCGGTCCCTCCGATGCCGTCGTCGAACAAGGGCTGGCACGCCTTCTGGTTCTACTGCGCCAACCCAGAGCCAGCACTGCCGGCCTTCTCGGGGCAGCCGCCGAAGGTCCAGCCCAGCTGGACGGACATGCCGCTCGACAGGGAGCAAGACGGCGTCTCCGTCATTGTGGCGGCGCTCGAGGCGGTGATGAAGTCCGGGGTCACCGAGGCGGTCGTCGCCGCAACCTTTGTCCGGTGGCGAGTGCAGCCAGCCAAGCTGCGGGCGCACCCGATGACGGACTACACCGGCTCAGACGATCCGACCCGGGAGTCTGCCGAGGAACTCTCGGAGGGCGAGGTCCAGAGCCGGCTCGAGAAAATCCTGGCTCAGGGAACGAGTCTGGATTTCACCGGGCGGCCGGCCCCTTTCTGCCGAGCGAATCCCCCGAGCGACGTAAGCATCCGGGTCGCATCCTTCCGGTTCTTTCCTTATTCTTTTCACCGAGTCTTACCCGGGTTTGGTTTCTGTGTAGCTGCTGTTCGGCTTCAACTCCAAGGCCCCCCTCCCGGAGGACGAGGTCTGGAACCAGCCGCGGTACCCCGATGTCCCGAGCAGCGGGGCGCCGCCGCAGGGAGCGGCCGGGATTTCTCCTTCTGGAGCCGGCCAGCCGGCGGGCGCCGGGTCTTCGAAAGGTGCTGGGGCCTCGAAGGGCGCCAAGAAGGGCATCAGGCCTCCGAAGAGCGCCAAGGTCTCCAAGACCCCGCCTGTCGCTCCGCCTCCTCCTCCGCCTCCGCCGAGCGTAACCGCTCAGGAAGAGGAGGAGGACTCGGACGACATCAGCGCCTACTTGATGAGGCGGCGGAACCAGAAACGGAGCGGCCCCGCTACCGGTCCCGCCATCATCGCGAGGGGCGACTCCTCGCCGGGGCGGGATGGCCCCGCTAGCCCGACGGCGTCGCCCGCCGCAGGGGCCATGCCGACGGGATCGGAGGACGCCGCCGCGGGCACCAACTCGGACGCGCCGTCCGCCCCCGAGCCGACTCAGTCGGAGCGGGAAGGCCCCACCGTGGGCTCCAGCCCGGTTGCGCCGGCCGTCGAGGAAACCACGCCGGCGGGGCAGGAGGATCCCGCCGCCAGCGCCGATCCCGTGGCGCGGGCAGCCGCCCCGAGCGACGCTGCTAGGGCGGCTGGAGACGATGCTCCCCCAAGTCGGGGGGAGAAGAGAGACGCCGACACTGCCTTTGGGGCAGCCGGCGGATCGGGGACCTCGCCGGCTCCGGCTGCCGCCGCAGCCGGGCCACGAGTCGCGGGGGTGAAGAAGAGGCTCGTCGTCGCTCGGTCTGTGAAGTAAGCGCTCTGCCGACTGGATTCCGGGATTCTTTCGTCTTCATATACTGATGTGGGTGACTTTGTCGTTTCTGCAGGACGTGGAAGACGGGGGACACCACCAAGGCGCCCCAGAGTGGCCCGGGGACCAACCAGGGTGGAGACCCCCCGGCGCCAGATACCCGGGCGTCGCCGCCTCCGCCGGCGCCTGCTCCTTCCTCCTCCCGGCCGGCGTCGCCTCCAATCGTGGTCGCTCGCGGGCCAACTCCCGAACCACCCGGCACGCAGGCAGTCCCGCCAGTCACCCCTCAGGAGGAGTCCTCCATCAGAGCATTGGTGCCGGCGGGGTCCGCGGATGCTAGCCGGGACGCGGCGATGGCGGAGGGTGTGGCGCCGGAGGCGGGCGGGGCCGCTTCGTCGGTGCGTGAGAGCGAGCCTGCCGAAACCTCGCCAATGCGGGAGATCGGCGGGGCTCCGCCTTCCAAGCCGTGCTCGAAGTTGGTGGCGCGGCCGCTCCGAATCGGGGAAAAGGAGCCGGGGTAGCCGGCCACGGTGGTGGTCGACGACACCGAGGAGGAGAGGGAGTGGCGCGCGGCTGCGGAATGCGCCGAGCAAATCGGGGAGATCCTCCCTGCTTTGCTGAAAGCGTCAAGGGAGGCGGCCAACCTGCTGAATGGCAAGCTGTGCCCTTTGATGGAGGTGAGTACTGTCCTTTTTGTGAGACAGTGTCTCTGGGAAGTAGCCCCCGGGCCTCTGCCCGACTAAGGTAGTCGGGCGGAGGGCTCCTTGTTGTTTCTTTGTAGTTGCTGCTCTGGGTGCACTAACAGTGCACCCAGAGGGTGTAGCCCCGAGCCTGCGGTCGACTAGGATAGTCGGGCGGAGGGTAGATGTAGTATGGTCTGTAGACTCTTCTCCGGGTGCACCTTCATTGAGGAGGAGAGCGCGAGGACGGGAGGCGGCCTTGTCTTGGCGGTGGCGCGGTCCCATTACCCGACGCTGGACCTGGAGGCCATCGGGGAGGGGTACGCCGTGGACCTGCTCGACGAAGAAATCCCGGGGATGGTGGAATCCGTCGAACCCACCGTCGAGTCCCTGCTAAGTCGCTCCGGCCTGTAGACAATAGGGTAGGTGTAAACTGCTCGGGCTAGCCGAGTAGAGTATAAAGGGCTCGGGAAGGCCGAGTTAATTTTGGTTCACTCGGTATGCCGAGTGAATTGGTTGTGCACTCGGGGAGGCCGAGTAACTTTTGGAAGCACTCGTCCAATTAATCAAGTAATTTTTATGTCAAGCGTGAAACAGACTTGTGTTCCCGTGTATGTGGGTCTGTTAGCTGCTGCTCTGTGCCGACCCGTTGTAGCCTCCTTTGCGTAGGGATTAGCCGTGGGCGTGTGTCCCGTGTAGCGTCAGGGTACGGCGTAAAACCGGCGGTCGGGGTCACAGAGTGAACGTTAGACGTTGTACACAGTACTTAAGTATTTCACGCACGAAGGGTGAAGTCATCTATTCGCCGAGTGCTCGCTACGAGCGGGCGTAGCGGGCCAGTCGGGAAAAGACTTGCTTTAAATGGAGCGAAACAGAACTCTTTATTCATGTTTTCGATATATTTATATGAAAAGATTCAAGCATAGAAACGACGTAGCTGTTCTATGTTCCATGCACTGGTGAAGATGTTGCCATCGCTGTCCTTCAGTCGGTAAGCCCCCGGGCGCAGTACCTCGGCGATTATGTACGGGCCCTCCCAAGGCGGCGAGAGCTTGTGCTGCCCCTTGTTTGTCTGTACGCGGCGCAGAACCAGGTCGCCGACGTTGAAGGAGCGGCCGCGTACGTGCCGACTGTGGTAGCGCCGCAAGGCCTGTTGGTACTTAGCCGACCGAAGGAGGGCAACCTCGCGGGCTTCTTCGAGCTGGTCGAGGGCGTCGTGCCGGGCCTCTTCTGACTCGGCCTCGTTGAAGGCGCGGACACGCGGGGATCCGTACTCCAGGTCAGTCGGGAGGACAGCCTCAGCGCCGAAGACCATGAAGAAAGGTGTATAGCTGGTTGACCGGTTGGGCGTAGTCCGGAGGCTCCAGAGGACGGAAGGTAGCTCGGCCGCCCATTTGCCAGCGAATTTGTTCAGTCGCTGAAAAATTCGAGGCTTGAGGCCTTGTAATATTAGCCCGTTGGACCGCTCGACTTGCCCGTTGGTGCGTGGGTGTGCCACGGCAGCGAAGTCGAGCTTGATGTTGAAATCGTCGCAGAACTGGAGGAAAGCTCGCCCGGTGAACTGGGTGCCGTTGTCCGTGATAATGCTATTGGGAACGCCGAATCGGAAGACGATGTCCCGAACGAACTCGACGGCCTTTTCAGCAGTTATCGTGGCGACTGGCTTGGCCTCAATCCACTTGGTGAACTTGTCGACCGCGACGAAGAGATGCGTGTAGCCCCCAGGCGCCTTCTTGAGCGGGCCGACCATGTCCAGGCCCCAGACAGCGAAGGGCCAAGTTATCGGGATGGTTTGCAGAGCCTGAGCCAGCAAGTGTGTCTGCCGGGCAAAGTGTTGGCATCCCTCGCAGGTCCGGACGATGTGCTCCGCATCTGATACAGCAGTCGGCCAGTAGAAACCTTGTCGGAAGGCTTTTTCGACTAGTGACGCAGGGGCAGCATGGTGTCCGCATACTCCCGAGTGGATCTCGCGCAGCAATTGTTTTCCCTGGTCCTCCGGTATGCACCGCTGGATGATCCCGGAGGTGCTTTTCTTGTAGAGCTCGTCATCGATGAAGACGAATGACTTGGCGCGTCGCGCGAGGCGACGTGCCTCGGTCTTGTCAAGCGGGAGGATGTCCCGTAAGAGGTAGTCGAGGAAAGGTGCAGTCCAGTCGGAGGAGACAGCGAGGACCTCGGCTGGAGGCTGCTGGGCAGGGTCACCCTCCGGGACTTGTTGTTCTTCGGTCTCAGGTGCTGCGTTCGCCTTGATGGAGGGAGCGTGCAACTCCTGGAGGAAAACTCCAGTCGGGACGACGTCCCGACTGGACCCCAATTTGGCGAGTGCATCGGCATCCTCATTGTCCCGGCGCAGAACGTGGGTAATTTCCAGACCGTCGAACTTGGCTTCGAGCTTGCGGACTTCTTGGCAGTAGGCTTCCATGGAGGGGTCGCGACACGACCAGTCCTTCATGACTTGCCGGACTACCAGTTCTGAGTCGCCGCGCGCGAGAAGGCGGCGGATCCCGAGTGAAACCGCAAGACGAAGACCATGCAGCAGAGCCTCATACTCGGCGACATTGTTAGATGCCGGGAAGTGGATCTGCAATACGTACTTGAAGCGCTCACCCTTGGGGGAGATGAGCACCACGCCAGCTCCCGCGCCCTGGAGCATCAGAGAACCGTCAAAATAAAGCGTCCAGTGCTCGAGGTCGAGGACAGAGGGCGGAGACTGGACTTCGGTCCACTCGGCCATGAAGTCGGCGAGAGCCTGGGACTTGATGGCCGTGCGGGGAGCGTAGACGATGCTGAACGCCATAAGCTCCATGGCCCACTTTGCGATCCGACCCGTGGCGTCGCGGTTGTTGATGACGTCGGAGATCGGGAAGGAGCTGACCACCGTGATGGGGTGGCCCTGGAAGTAGTGGACGAGCTTCCGTGATGTTATGAAGACCGCATAGGCTATCTTCTGGATCTGCGGGTACCGCGCCTTGGACTCAGAGAGTACTTCACTGATGAAGTACGTAAACCGGGCGCTGTACCTTCTGAATATGACCGGGTTCGGGACGTTCCACGACCAAGACCGTGCTGACTACCTAAGTAGTCGCTGCGACGTAGAGAAGCAGTGGTTCATTGGGCATGGGAGACGCCAGCACCGGGGGGGTAGTTAAGAACTTCTTCAAGCCGTCCAAGGCATCCTGGGCCTCGGGAGTCCAGGTGAAGGTATCCGACTTCTTCATGAGTTTGTAGAGGGGCATGGCCTTCTCGCCGAGTCGGGAGATAAATCGACTGAGAGCTGCCATGCACCCGGTGAGCCTTTGGACGTCTTTGAGGTTCCTTGGTGGAGCCATCTTGAGGATGGCATCAATCTTCTCCGGGTTGACCTCGATCCCCCGTTCGAAAACGAGGAAGCCGAGTAGTTTGCCCGAAGGGACCCCGAAAACGCCCTTCTCGGGGTTAAGCTTCATGCTGAATCCTCGAAGGTTGGCGAAAGTCTCTCCTAAGTCACTCAGGAGGTCTTCTTTCTTTTGGGACTTGATCACCACATCGTCGACGTAAGCTTGCACGTTCCGGCCGATCTGCGACTGAAGGCAGCGTTGTATGCACCGTTGGTACGTAGCGCCGGCGTTCTTAAGTCCGAAGGGCATGGAGACGTAGCAGAAAGCGCCGAATGGAGTGATGAAAGATGTCTTGATCTCATCATCCTCCTTCATCTTGATCTGGTGATAGCCCGAGTAGGCGTCGAGGAAGCATAAAATCTCGCACCCGGCTGTGGAGTCGACCACTTGGTCGATGCGAGGGAGAGTGAAAGGATCTTTGGGACACACCTTGTTAAGGCTAGTATAATCAACACACATCCTCCACTTTCCATTCTTTTTGCGAACAAGAACTGGGTTCGCTAACCAGTCGGGATGATACACCTCTTTAATAAAGCCAGCTGCTAAAAGCTTGGCTATTTCTTCTCCTATAGCCTGACGTCTATCTTCAGCGAATCGGCGTAAGCGCTGTTTGACCGGCTTGGCGTCTGGCCGAACGTTGAGAGAGTGCTCGGCAGCTTCCCGTGGGACTCCGGGCATGTCGGAGGAAGTCCAGGCGAAGATGTCCCGATTGTCCTGGAGGAAGCTGACGAGCGCGCTTTCCTATTTGTCGCTGAGCGCAGTCCCGATCTGCGTCGTCTTGGTGGAGTCTTCAGGGTCGAGTTGGATCGACTTGGTGTCCCGCGCCGACTGAAAAGATGTCGACGTTGAAGCTTTCTTGGATGGCGGTGCTTCCTCGACCACGGCTGACTTGAGGTTGGAGAGTATGACCTCGGAGATCTGGGTCGCGGCGAGGTTGCAGTTCTCTAGATCACACGCGTAAGCGTGCTGAAAACTGCTTTGCACTGTGATCACGCCGTGGGGGCCCGGCATCTTGAGCTTCAAGTAGACGTAGCTGGGGACCGCCATAAACTTGGCGTAGCAGGGACGACCCAGGATGGCATGGTATGATCCCGGGAAGTCGACCACCTCGAAGGTGAGAGTCTCGGTCCGGAAGTTGTCGGGAGTACCAAAGGTAACGGGCAGGCTGACCTGCCCGAGTGGACTTGCCATCTTGCCGGGCACCACCCCGTGGAAGGGGGCGCCAGTCGGCCTGATTTCTGATCGAGAGATCTTCATGTCATCGAGGGTCTTGACGTAGAGGATGTTGAGACCACTCCCGCCGTCCATGAGGACCTTGGTAAGTCGGACACCGCAGACGATCGGGTCCACCACCAAGGGGAATCGTCCCAGCTGGGGAATGTAGTCGGGGTGATCCGCTGCGTTGACCTCTCGGTCGATGATCTTCTGGCGACGTTTGGACTCGTAGCCGTTTGGTCCGCCGAAGATCATCAAGCAAGCGGTCTCTTTTGGGAACTCATCTCCCTCGTCCTGAGGGGGTTCCTTTTTGCCCTTGCCAGGGGCGTAGGGCTTGTTCAGGCTCTTCAAGAGATTGCAGTCACGCGTCAGGTGGTTGGACTTGGGTCCATGAAAGTGACACGGCTGACTCATCATCTCCTCGAAGGTCGTGTTGGTGCGCGGAGGGCGGCGCGCCGGAGCGCAATCGGCGGTGGCGACGAGATCTCCGCCCCCACGCTTCCGGTTCTTCTTTCTGGACGACTCAGGGTGATCGTCCCGACTGGGGGACTCGGACGTTTTGCCCTTGCCTCTGCCCTTGTCGTTCCGAGTGACGCTGCGGACAGCCTCTTCGCCAGTAGCGAAGTTATTGGCTATGTCGAAGAGCTCACGCGTCGTTTGAGGATTCTTGCGCGCGATCTTATGGATCAGGTCGGTGCTCCGAATCCCCTTGGAGAAGGCGGTGATGACGTCGCCTTCCCGGATCTCGGGCAACGAATTTTTCTTCTTGGAGAAGCGCTGGATGTACTCTCGGAGAGTTTCATCCACCCCTTGCGTACAACTGTGGAGGTCCCACGCGTTCCCGGGTCGATTGTAGGTACCTTGGAAGTTGTTCACGAAGAGGGTCTCGAGGTCTTTCCACGTATGGATGCACCCCGGAGGTAGACTGGTCAACCAAGCTCGCGCTGAGTCGGCCAGGAAGAGCGGCAGATAGTGGATCGCGACGTAGTCGTTCCCACCGTTGGTTCTGCATGCCGTGTGGTAGTCTGCCAACCAGATGTCGGGCCGGGTCTCACCCGTGTACTTGTCGATGCCGGTGACCCGGAATCGTGGCGGGAAGATGACACTGCGGACGCGGGGGCCGAATGCTTTCGGACCCGAATATCCCATGCCGGAGGAGGTCGGAGGGGAACGCTCCCGGCCGGTGGCCCCGCTATCGTTGCGGTGGTTGCCACGATCTTCTCCCCTGGAACCGTGGTGGGCGCTTCTCTCAATGCCCACTGGGTCCCTGGGCCCAAGTCGATTGTGGACCGGCTCGGCCTGGCAAGCGTTCTTTTCCGCGTCCCGTCGGGCACGGGTTCTGGCGTCAATGGTGCCACGAGCATCTCGGTCGGGGCCGAGTCGCCCGTGGACTGCTCCGGCCAACCGATGTTGGTCGGGGCTCACTCGCCGCCCATCTACGTTAGATGGGCTTTTCCGAGGTGGAGAGCGCTGACTCCTGGCGGAGCCGAGGCGATCTTCAGAAGCTCCAGCATGCTGGAGGGCGGTTTTCTCCAACAAAACACGGAGCCGCCGAAGCTCGTCGTGTCCCGGGTTGCCTTCGGGGATCTCGATAGCGTGAGCCGCCACTGTGGCTGCGACGATGTTGTGACTCGGGAGGGGAAAGATCGGGACCCCTTCCCTTTCACGCACGCGAAGCTCGTTGTGGACCTGGCGCCCACGAGCCCTCATGTCGTCGTTTCGTTGTTGGTCGTCGCGCTGACGAGCGAGTCGAGTCTGCTGCTCGATCAACTCTTCCTCCTTAGCAAGGAGTCGGAGTCGGGTAGCTTCGAGCTCAGCCGGCGTTTGTTCCCCAATGGGAACCCCGTGGCCTTCGCCGTCGTCTTGCGAGCCGGCGTGGGCCATGAAGACTTCCCGGGACGGGTGGTGGCTGCCAAAACTCTCGTTGTCATCCGAGTGATACTCGAGGATGGGAAGGAGAGACTCGATGGCGCCCACCAGTCGGGATCCGAGTGCGTACTCAGGTACAGCAAACGGACTTGGTTTCGGCGAAGCCTCCTCGCTGGAGAGAGGAGCCGAAGGCACGAGCTCAGGAAGAGGCTCGTGCTGAAGAGCTGATGAAGCCCCCGCCACTCGGGAAGCCGCCGAGTAGCAGAGGTGGAGCTGGCCGATCTTGTCGGCGATGAAGTTCAACTTTCCAAATTGGAGAAGCTGGCCAGGATCCGGGACGGTGCTCATGAGGGCGAACCTCACGATGCATCTCGGGACGAAGACGTTGTTGTTGACGAAAACCATCCTGACTCGTGTAGATGAATCTATGCGCACGATCCCCTACCTGGCGCGCCAACTGTCGGAGTATTATTCCGGCAATACTAATTATGGGGCGGCGTGAGCACAGCAAATCAGGATGGTTGCACACGGGAGACAAGATTTAGACAGGTTCAGGCCCTCTCGGAGAGGTAATACCCTACGTCCTGTGTTTGGTGGTTGGTATTGATGAATCCCGAGTGCCGCAAGCCATAGAGAATCAATCTCGAGGGGGCTTGAGCTATGGAACAATGGAGACGATACTGGATGTAAAAGCGATGCCGATCGGAGGTCCCCTACCGAGCCTTATATAGCCGGCCGGGGTAGGGTTACAGAGTCCGAATCGGGTTAACAGATATGTTTCCTGTTTGGTTACAACTGATTCCGGGTAAGCCGGACAGGTATTAGTCCTTGTCTTGTACTCCACGTCGGTGAGGTGCCCCCGTGTTGTAGTCGGACTCCGAGTAGTCGGCCCGGCCCATCCCGTGGCCGGAGGGCCGGGTTCGTCCTCCATGACGGTACCCGGGTGGCATATCACCGTCAATATGTACAGAAAAAGAAAGAATGTACAGGGCCAGAATTAAGCTAGGGAGTTAAGCCATAAAGAAATAGAAGACAGGAGCTCTTTTCTCATTCGATGCATAAGCAAAGAAATGTCCATTTTGAAAGCCTGATGCCAGCGACGAAAGGAGGGTTGTTGGCCATCAAAGATACATGCATTGCACTACTTCTAGATGTTCCAAGTTGCAAGAATCAAAAATCCATGAAGAAAGTATGTTGAAAGCTTCTTTTAGCATGATAAAGCATATCCTGTGGTGATGCGGGAGGCCCCCAATCCATTTGTAAATAACACCACCATTGCTGACTAAATTGACAAGCAAAGAAGAGGTGAATGGTGGTCTGGTCCAAGCCTTGAACACAAAGAACACAGTTATACCCGGATGGAAAGATCATGGTTTTCCTCCTAAGCATTGATCTTGTGTTAATCTGCCCTTCAAAAGCAACCAAGCAAAAACTTTATGCTTGAACATGACTTGGACTTCTAAATCAAGCAGAATGGGGCTGGAGGTTGTATATCCTGAAAAACAAGGCTGTAGAGATGACGGAGTAAATAGACGATCCCCAGAAGTAGGTCCACGTATTATGCTTGTCTAGAGTGGGGTGCAGGCCACTCAATAGAGTGCCTAGTGTTTGAAGCTCTAAATAGGCTGATTCAGAGAGTGGAAGGAGAAACATGTCACAAAAGTTGGTGCATTGTAGAGAATTAGCCACAGTTATGAGAGGGTCTTTGGCAAAGGAATGAAGGTGGGGGAACTGATCACGAAGATATCGGCCTTGCCAAGAGTCTTCCCACAAAGCATTGAACATCCATTCTGAACTTGACAGTGAGCAATCGATCGGTATATGTCAGTGAGCTTCAGAATAGCCTTCCACTAGAAGGAACCATAGGGAGCTATACCATGAGGAGTACCATGCTGATAATAAGTTTGCCAAAGAAGAGTGACCCAAGGCACATCAATTTTGTTGTAGAACTTGTGTAGATGCTTGGTGAGCAAGGTCTGGTTCTGCAACTTCAGATTTATTACCCCTAGACCCCCTTTATTCCGTGGTTGACACACCAAATTCCAGGCTTAATGACTGCATTCTTGGAACCACGCTAGAGACAATGACAACGAGCACAATCTATACTATTGATAACCGCAATAGGGAGCTCCAAAGCACACATAGAAGGTTGGTAGAGAAGATAGCACTGAATTAACCAACTAAAGTTTGCCCCCATAAGAAAGAAGAGAAGAGATGGCACTGAGGTGATGCTCAACTCTATCCCAAAGAGCAGAACAGTCTCTTGTACATGCGGTTTTGTTACTCCAAGAGACCATCTAATATAGCCTAGCACTAAAGTAAGAGCTTCAACTATGGCCTCAAGAACATTTAGGGGATCAGCATGGACTTGCTATTATTGACATGTAAGCCTATGGAGAGGTGGAGAGGGAAAATTTCTATAACATCTGCTTAAGGTGGCCTAACTAGACTGGACAAGTGGGCAGCATCATTAAGGTATCATCAGCATACTGAACAATTGGGTAGTCTAGCAAGTTGTGCTGCGGTAGGGGCAATTATAGAAGACCCGAATGGCAAGCATCATTGATCACCATCTGCAGAAGGTCAGCAGCCAGCACAAAAAGAAGGGGAGATATACACTACTACAGAATTCATTTGTCCAGACGGTTCGGAAACACCGGGCGGGACGGTTTTCCGAACCGTCTGGACGAAACAGTCTGGACAAATGAACTTTGTCCAGACGGTTATTGAACCGTCTGTACAAACACTTAGTACAGACGGCTCCACACACGAGCCGTCTGTACTACTATCTGGTACAGTGCCTCCGAAGCATTTGTACAGACGGCTCCCAACAACAAAACCGTCTGCACAAATGCATAGAACAGTACTTCAAAAGCATTTGTACAGACGGTTCCGTTTTCAGAACCGTCTGCATAAATTAATTGTACAGACGGTTCTACCCCTGGAACCGTCTGCACAAATGCTGTGTTAGGAGAGCGTTGCTGCCGCGGCAGCAGAAACAACCCGTTTCTGCTGCCGCGGTAGCAGTGCGGCAAGGCGCCATGCTGCCGCCTGCTGCCGCGGCAGCGGAAATGGCTGATTCCGCTGCCGCGGCAGCAGTGCTGTAGGGCTACGGTAGTGCCGCCTGCTGCCACGGCAGCTGAAACGGACGTTTCGGCTGCCGCGGCAGCCGTGCGGCAAGGCGGCATGCTGCCGCCTGCTGCCGCGGCAGCGGAAATGGCTGATTCCGCTGCCGCGGCAGCAGTGCTGTAGGGCTACGGTAGTGCCGCCTGCTGCCACGGCAGCTGAAACGGACGTTTCGGCTGCCGCGGCAGCCGTGCGGCAAGGCGACGTTGCGGCCGCCTGCTGCCTCGGCAGCGGAAATGACTTATTCCGCTGCCGCGGCAGCAGTGCGGCAGGGCGACAGTGCTACCGCCTGCTGCCACGGCAGCGAAAACAGAGGTTTCTGCTGCCGCGGCAGCAGTGCGGCAGGGCGACGTTGCTGCCGCCTGCTGCCGCGGCAGCGGAAACTACCGTTTCCGCTGTCGCAGCAGCCGTGCGGCAGGGTAACGATGCCGTGCGGCAGTGAAAACGTTAGAAACAAAGTGATCAATCACGGGCATAGCATACACAGACACACAATGTAATCACTGATCTTAGACATAACATTCAGAAGCAAACTTAAAAGATCATTCTCGACAACCACAAAGTCATTTACATGCATTGTTAGTTAAAAAAACTCTCAAGTCATTGAGGAGCAATTTGAGGACAATGGAACTCTCCGGTCTCCTTCAACACCTCTCTAAATATGAAAGCTATTAACCGTTTTTGAACAATCGAGACGCCCTCAGTGTCGAGCTCATCTGTAGGGAACTTCAAAGTCTGCACAAGGAAATTAAATAGCTAGGTTAGGCACGACGTCCGAACGATGAAAAATGGAACTACATATAGTGTAATGACACTAACCTCCAGATCTACCGGACTAGAGCCAACGATCTGCATCATATATGTCGCCACATAGTATCCACAGAGATTGCTGCCCGGCGGCTGCTTGTGGCACTGTAGAAATCATGGTTACTTGCAGGGTAATTTAGTTTTACCGAATACATATTAGAACGTGCGAGGTGATTATTCTTGGGCGAGGGAGGAATTATTACCGGGAAATGAAATCGGTGGGTAGGTTCGGTTTTTGTTGTTTTCACAAGCCCGCCCTTGGCAACATATTTCTTGAACGCCCCGTTGAGCACCGTCGTCAAATCTGCGTACTTCTCTGGTGGGTAGTCCCTAGAGTCAAAGTACGTGGCATGTAGACGTTCTGGCTCGAGGCCGACGAGCATCCAGTGGAAGCCATAGTTGTACGGTAGAAGAATGGCGCGCTTAGTACACTGAACGAGCATGGCGTCCGAAATGTAATCCTCGACCTCGTTCGGCTGGAATTGGACCATTGTGCATATGACCACTCCCGGATCGAGGAATCCGATATTAGGGTTATCTATCCTAGCCTCTTGAATCATATGTCTGCACATAAAAGTAATGTCATTGAAAGAGCGTATCAATAAGTTAGGCAATTCATTTAGCTTAAACAGTGATTGAGAACACTTACAGTGTCCAGCATCTTAATAGGCTGGCATCAAGGGCGTCATGACGGTAGAGGTCTGATAAATCCGAGAACTCGATGGTAAAGGTTCCACCTACATGAAGGAAATGTTGCCGCTTGTACGCGGCGTAGATATTCTGAGGAAGCTCTGTCTCCTCGTTGGACCTCTTCATGTAATAATCGTGCAAAATCTGAGCTGCCCAACCAAGTCGCTCTAACGCCGCCCGTGTCACTAGCGGCTGCCGTTCCGTGTATTTTCTTATCTCCGGTTCTTCATCTACCTCTTTGCCCTTGGCCGACTTTGTGCTATTTCTGGTGGCCCTACGCTGAGCTTGAGGAGCTGTGTTGGCAGCCTGTTGGCTAGATCTGCTAGATTGCTGAGATCGTGCTGAGGCGGATTTCACCTTCGGTGGAGGAGGACGGCGTGAGAAATCTTTACCGTAATGCACCGGAGACAGCGGCCGTGGAGGAGGTGGAGGGGCAACCAGGGAAATGTACTTCTTCGGCCACTGGATGAACGTGTGGAGGGCCTGCCCCAGTGTCGTGACGTCGTCCTCCGGCGGTACAGGAAGTCTGAAGGATCTGCAATTCGCATGCACCATGTCCACTGCCACCTTAGCGTTATCCGCCGCTAGCGGAACTCCGTGCACCGTCATCGTGCTTTCTGAAGGTGGAAATACTAACCCCTGGCCAGCCTCAAGCATATCACCCGGGGCCAAAACTGCTGGGCACGAGGAGCTTGCACTTGGTTGCCACCGCTATCTCGTCGAGAGGGAATCTTTCATTGACGTCTTCAGGCAGAATAGGGTCGAAATTAGGTAAGTCGTCGGCGCGGTCGTCATCTCGAACGTGCTGCGTGGGGGATTGTTCTTCCACGTCTTCGGCATTCTCGTTTTCCACGGATGCGCAGCTACTCCGGCGCCGACCATGTGGGGATGAGGCTGCGGGGCTGCGTCCGGCCCCGGCGGCTGCATCCTCCTGCCTTATCTGCCGTACCCGTTCTTCGACCCTTGCATCGATCCTCTCTTCTAGGCCTGCAAATATTTCGTCCATCAGCTCTTTCTTCATCCGTTCACGCTCGGCTGCCTCGCGCTCTACTTTTGTTCTCCTCCGACTCCTGTACTGTTCCGCATCGTCGGGGAATCCAAGCTTCCATGGAACCGTCACCCCCAGGCCACGCGTTCGACCCGGGTGCTCTTTGTTTCCCAGAGCCGAGGTTAGTATGTCCTTCTCCCTGGCTGGTTGGAAAGTTCCTTGAGCGGCTTGTTCTGACAGTCGCATAATGTTTTCAGCCACCTGGACGATTTCGGGCTTGTTGAAGGTGACGGTGCCATCAGCCGAGATGTTGGCTCTCGCGCGATACCAGTTCCGGGCCCGCCTCTCTGGGATCTGGGAGAACGGCGTGTCGCGACTCTCCTGAGACGCCCGCTCATCCTCTGTTCTCCATTCCAACTCCTTGCGCGCATACCCACCGCTTCCGAGCCTGTGGGGGTGAACGTTGCATGCCTGGCGCGCCCTGTTTGCCTGACTCCGCTGCACGAATTCCTCCGACGTGCACCTCTCCACGAATTCCGCCCATTGATCCTCCAGGTACCCGTAAGTGTTCGGGTCCTGCCTGTAGGGCATAAGATCGTTCTTGACGTACGTGTTGTACAGCTTGCTCTTGAAGGTCTTCCACGCTTTGCCCATCTTTGCTTTTGCCTGTCTTTCCACGGCCTGCTCGGTACCTTCCGGGAAGTCGAACTGTCCTTGGATGGTGTTCCACAGGAACTCTTTCTCGTGATCCGGCACTGACGGCCAGCTGGCGTATGTTATCGGGATCTTTTCCCTCGCCAGTGAGGCGCACGCTCTACGCGGAATGCCGCCTGAGCCTGCTGAGGCAATACGGGCACACCCTCAGCACTGACTTGAGTTATCGTGTAGTGACCCGTGGGCATTTTATTTTTGCCTCGGCCACCTCGCTTTCGCTTCTGCCCACCCGATTCTTCGGTTTGCTCACGAGACGAGGCTTCTGCAGGTTGGGAGAGCATCGGTTGAGCCGGTTGAGGAGACACGTGCGGCTCGTCTTGTCGGGGAGAAGAGGCCATCGGCTGTTCACGTTCATCTCCTCCGGACGCCATCTTCAAAAGACGAAAAATTCAGACATGCAGTACACGACAAGATTCCAGACATTTTCATATAAAGACACATGAACTCTAGCTAGACTTAGAAAGTTTTTTGTATGCACACACACGTATGAGTCCCCTAACACCCCTCATCGGAGGTTTACCTTTCCAAATGTCTTCATCGATCCTCCACATACATCGCAAGATTCTTGCAACCCTAACCGAGCTAATGTTTGTAGTTAGGTTCTATTCTCCTTAGTGAGCTGTCAATCCCCTTATTGAGACATTTAGGAAGTGCTTCATACTCTCACGCACATGTTGGATTAACTAAATATGTTAGCCGCTCTAACTATTAGCTAATCACTTATCAGTACAAGTAATAAACCAATAAACTAGGTGATGTGGGTAATCATTACTTAAAAGGTTCACCAAGTTGTACCTAATCAAACTAACATAGCATGAAAACTTGAATGATTAACATGTTCCGATTGTCCATTGATACCGAAAAGAGATAAGTTAATTGTTGGATATCTTAACTGATGCCAATACTATGCCCGGTTAAAACCTGCTCATTTAGTTAATAAACAAGGTGATTGGCAATTAGGAACTAATTAGCTAAACTGATGCATCAACTAATGCATGGCCGGCTGGTACAGCTTAATACATCCCATTGATGACCAACTAATCAGTTCAAGAAATTATCGGTGACATAACTGATGCTTTACTTAACCGTTCCCAATAATCACACTTGAAATTTATTGCTATACATCAGCTAAGACCTGTCAACCTGCTTATCAAACTGCTACTACTAGCTAAGCTACAATTAGAGAATAGTGGTAGCTAATAATATAAGTAATTTATTAACTAAGCACAATTAGTCTCCAAATTTCACCCTGGTTACTTCTAATTTTACCTCCGGGTCTTATAGCAGAACATAAGTTACTGTAAATACTTCACTAAGTGTTGATCACATTTCCTTTTGAATCTACTAATATTCATCCGAATGCAAAAGATAACCCTACATGCAGAGGGCTCTGGGGCGGCGGCGGCGTCGGGGCGGCGGCGGCGTTGGGGCAGAGGGATTCGGGGCGGCGGCGGCGTCGGGAAGCGGTCTTCAGGCCGGCGGCGGCGTCGGGCCGAGGGATTCGGGGCGGCGGCGGCGTCGGGCCGAGGGATTCGGGGCGGCGGCGGCGTCGGGCAGCGGTCTTCAGGCCGGCGGCGGCGTCGGGGCCGAGGGCTTCGGGCGGCTACCTCGTCGGGGCAGAGGGATGGCGTCGGAGCGGCGGCGGCGTCGTCGGGCCGAGGGCTCCGGGCGTTGGGGCAGAGGGATGGCGTCGGGGCGGCGGTGTCGTCGTCGGGGCAGAGGGCTTCGGGCGCGACAGGCTAGGGTACTTAGCGAAAATTGAAACTGGAGCGCGGCTGGCGAAAGAGGGGATTTATTATAGAAGGTAGTCCAGACGGTCCGCAATACAGAACCGTCAGGACTATTAGTGCAGACGGCTCCATATTGAGACCTGTCTGCACTAACGTTAGTGCGGACGGCTCCACATGGAGAACCGTCTGCACTAATGTAGCAGGGTCCCGCCTGCTACATTAGTGCAGACGGCTCCATATTGAGACCTGTCTGCACTAACGTTAGTGCAGACAGGTCTCAATATGGAGCCGTCTGCACTAATGTAGCAGGCGGGACCCTGCTACATTAGTGCAGACGGTTCTCCATGTGGAGCCGTCCGCACTAACGTTAGTGCAGACAGGTCTCAATATGGAGCCGTCTGCACTAATTAGTGCGGACGCTTTCCAATATAGAACCGTCTGGACTATTAGTGCACCGTGCAGAGCCGACGCGGGGTGGGACTTTTAGTCCCACCTCGCTAGTTTACGTAGGCTTCGACCGGTTTATATACCGTTCTTTGAGCGGGGCTGTCGAGCTTCTCTCAACCGGGCATATTCGTCAGATCCTCCGCCTGGCCACTGGGGCCGCTGGTCAGTACGGGCCTGTGCCTGAGTCGCCTGTGATGGGCTTGATGTGGGCTTGTGCCCATGTCGCCTGTGATGGGCTTGATTTGGGTGCAGGCTTTGGAAACCAAAACCCTAGTGGCAGCCGGGCATTTTTTCTTCTTTTTACCTTTTTTTTAATCAAACGTCAAGGAGTCTGGCGTTTATCTCCCAAAAGGGGTCTTATGATGACACCATGCAAAGTTTCTTTGCTAAACCTTCTCAAATTTTTACCATAGCCTCTAGGTGTCATATGATGACACCATGGAAAGTTTCATGTTTTTCTGACTTCATTTACATTTTTTGGAATTAAAAAACCAATAACCTCCATGTTCGGGGTCGAGTCTCGGCACCTTGATGTTTGGAATTCCTTTCCTTTTCTTGGATAAGGCCTAA
Organism: Stipa capillata; assembly: GCA_019208055.1. NCBI lineage: Eukaryota > Viridiplantae > Streptophyta > Magnoliopsida > Poales > Poaceae > Stipa > Stipa capillata. The sequence goes on along the minus strand of JAGXJF010002004.1, from coordinate 24,993 downwards.
ACATAGACTAAAGACTACAAATAGGATTTTTCAACCCAATTTTGCCAACTTTTTCATGCACTTGCAGTTCAAATTTGAATTATATTCGCTAAATGCCTAGAAATGCACTAAATGACTTAAATATAGCAAACGAACCCCAAAAAATGCCAAATTTTGACATGGAACATGTAATGGTATATCTTGAGGGTAGAAAAAATTTCAAGGTTAACCGATGAAGCAATCGTCACTTTGCCTTCAAATCTAACCCGTTCCCTCTCAAAACCTAGATTCTTCCTCGGAGATCTTGGGGTTTCTAAGTAGTGTACGCCACAACTTTTGCAAAACTTTCTCAAATTTTTACCACAGCATATTGATGCCATATGAGGGCACCATGCCAAGTTTCATGTTTTTCTGACTTCGTTTGCACTTTTCCGAATTAAAAAACCAATAACCTCCATGTTCGGGGTCGAGTGTTGGCACCTTGATGTTTGGAATTCCTTTCCTTTTCTTGGATAAGGCCTAAACATAGACTAAAGACCACAAATAGGATTTTTCATCATAATTTTGCCAAATTTTTCATGCACTTGCAGTTCAAATTGAATTATATTCACTAAATGCGTAGAAATGCACTAAATGACTTAAATATAGCAAACGAACCCCGAAAAATGCCAAATTTTGACATGGAACATGTAATGGTATATCTTGAGGGTAGAAAAAATTTCAAGGTTATTTATTACTACAAATAGGGTTATCTATTACTAGAAATGACTTAAACTTCTGAAAATCATAGAAAATGGGCAAGCAAATGAGTATAAAAATTCACCAAACTTCAGGGATGGACATAAATAGGGGAACATTAACTTCATGCCAAATTTCAGAATTTTTGGAGAAGGATAGGACCTAGCTCTAGTTCAAATCATCGAATTAGGTCAAACCCTAGCTTTGAACTAGAACCCTATTCAAATGAACTCCAAATCACCTCAAACTTCTACAGCAGGTTCCAAATAATGTTAGAAGGTGCCTGTAAAAAGTTCATAATTTTTGGACAAATATTTATACATAAAATGACAGGAGGAATGAATCTGTATAAAAGAAAAAGAAAAATCTTTAAAGGAAAAGAGGCCGAAGCCTGTTGGGCCGCCTCGGCCGGCCCGTTTACCCCCGCGTGCGCCTTCCACCTTCCCCGCGTTCCGCCTCTCCCACTGGAAAGCGCCCCCACGCATTAGTGCAGACGGCTCCATATTGAGACCTGTCTGCACTAACGTTAGTGCGGACGGCTCCATATTGAGAACCGTCTGTACTAATAGTGCAGGCGGGACACTGATTAGTGCAGACGGTTCTCCATATGGAGCCGTCTGCACTAATGTTAGTGCAGATAGTTCTCAATGTGGAGCCGTCTGCACTAATACGGCGCCGCGCAGAGCGTACGCGGGGTGGGACTTTTAGTCCCACCTCGCTAGTTCACCTTGGTTTCGACCGGTTTATATACCCATCGGTTGCAGGGGTCGTCGAGCTTCTCTCAACCAAATGTATTCGGCAGATCTCCCGCCCTATGGGCCTGGCCACTGGGGCCGCTGGGCAGTGTGGGCCTGTGCCCGAGTCGCCTGTTATGGGCTTGACTTGGGCTTGAGCCCATGTCGCCTGTGATGGGCTTGATTTGGGTGCAGGCTTTGGAAACCAAAACCCCAGTGGTAGGCTGGCATTTTTTCTTTTTTTACCTTTTTTTTATTTCATATTGCATTTAATGGCATTTTTTAAACAATGTGAACCATATTTTATGTAAGTCCAAAATTTATTTAGGGATTTGGGGTGATTTTTGGGGATTTCTTCAAAATTGGAGATTTTTTCCTTAGGGCTTTTCTTAAATTGACTCATCCCCACCTTCTAAATGCTACAAAGAACACGGCTGAGAGCAACAAGACTTAACCGTGCTAATCCACAATTTATTTACGGATTTGGGGTGATTTTATGTAAATTAATGAAAATAGACATTACTGATTCATTGGGAATTCATAAAATTGAATGCAAAAAATGCCTTAAACTTGTAAAATTCATAGAAACTTCATATGAACTCCAAACGAGTTGAACTTTTTTATAAATTCATATTTTCATATGTACAATTTTATGGTTACATCACACAAAACAACCTAATCTCCTTTAACAACCAGCCCTTCTGATGATCGACGCGCAGATAGCAGGTGGCCCCGAACGGTAGTTGTTCTTCGTTGAGCGCGGTGCCGTCTCCAAGAGGGTACTCATCAAATTGATTGTACTCTTCCTCGTCCACGACATTCTCAACTCCGACAATCCTTCTTTTCCCCTGAAGGACTACGTGAAGTTTCTGATTTGCCGGGTCTTGGACATAAAAGACCTGAGTAGCTTGTTTAGCGAGTACGAATGGTTCCTCTTTGTATGCGGCACGTTCGAGGTCCACTGTAGTCATGCCGTACTTGTCGACCTTAACACTTGAGAGTGCGACCCAACGGCACCGGAAGAGGAGGATCCTGAAACGTACATAGTCGAGTTCCCAGATCTCCTCAATGTACCCGTAGTACGCACACACCCCACGTTTGTCCTGGAAGGCATCTATGCGGACACCGCTGTTTTGTACCGTGCTCTTCGTATCCTGTGCTCTGGTATAAAAGGTGTACCCATTTATGTCGTAGGCTTCAAATTTCAGGATCGTGTGACTTGGCCATCTGGCCAACCAGCCAATATTCTCCTCTGTTGTACTATTAGCACTTCGAACCCGCAACCAGTTGTTGAAGCTGCGGTTGTGCTGTCTGGTAAGCCAAGCCTCCGTACGGCCTGGATTCTCTCTGCGCAGCTCGTCCTTATGCATGTTGATATACGGGGCAACTTCAGTCATGTAACGCAAGACTGCGAAATGGGCTTGAGATAACGACGCGTAGTCAGGGATGAGTGTTTTCCTTCCTATGGTCCCTTTGCCATCCAGTCTCCCCTCGTGGCGAGACGTAGGCACACCTATCTGTTTGAGCTGGTCCATGTAATCGACACAGAACTCGACTACCTCTTCGGTTGTGTAACCTTCGACGATGCTGCCCTCTGGACGAGATCTATTTCGTACGTACTGCTTGAGAATTCCCATGTACCGCTCAAACGGGTACATCTGGCGTAGAAATACCGGTCCACAGATCTTTATCTCTCTCACGAGGTGGACGGTAACATGGACCATGATATCAAAAAACGACGGAGGAAAGTACATCTCAAGATGACATAATGTCTTCACCAGATCGGCCTGCAACACATCTACTGCTTCGGGATCGATGACCTTCTGAGAGATTGTGTTGAAGAAGTAACACAGCCTAGTGATTGTGTCTCGGAGATAGCTCGGCTGGATATTTCAGATTGCAACAGGAAGCATCTGTGTCATCAACACATGGCAATCGTGGGACTTCATGCCGACCAATTTTAGATCTTCCATCGAAATAAGTTTCGAGATGTTGGCGGAGTAAACCGGACGGAACTTTCACACCTTGCAAGCACCGGCATAGTTCGGTCCTCTCGGCCTTTTTCAGGTTATAGCAGGCCGGAGGAAGCCTTGTTCTGCCTTGTTGGGAGGGCTCAGGTGCCAACTCGGGCCTGATCTTCATGTCTACTAAGTCGAGGCGTGCGTTGAGGCCGTCCTTCGTCTTCCCTGGAATATTGAGTAAGAGACCAATCAGGCTGTCACACACGTTCTTCTCTACGTGCATAACGTCGATGCAGTGGCGAACTTCAAGGTGCTGCCAGTAGGATAACTCCCAAAATATTGATTTCTTCTTCCACATGCCGCTGGCCTTCGCTTTTTTACCACTCTTTCCAAGGACAACATCGATATCCTTAACCATATCGTACACCTCTTGCCCGCTGTAATGCCTTGGACATAAAGCTCTCTCCCTCGTCCCGTCAAATTGGTCCTTCATGTTGCGGTACGGGTGATTCCTCTTAAGGAACCTACGGTGGCGCATGAACACCGTCTTACGGGAGTGGGCCAGCCACCTACTCGCCGTACCATCCAAGCACTGAGGGCAAGCCTTGTCTGGCTCTTTATTCTAGCCCGAAAGGTTGCGTAGGGCAGGCAAATCATTGACCGTGCAGAACAACATGGCGTGTAGGGTGAAGTTCTCTTGTTTGTACGCATCCCATACCTGCACCCCTTCGTTCCACAGTGTTTTCAGATCTTCCACCAAAGGTCTTAGGTAGACGTCAATATCATTCCCAGGTTGCTTCGGCCCTTGGATAAGCAGTGACATCATGATGTACTTCCGCTTCATACACAGCCAAGGTGGTAGGTTGTACATACTAAGAGCAACTGGCCAAGTGCTGTGCCGGCTGCTCATGTTGCCGAAAGGATTCATTCCGTCCGTGCTCAACGCGAACCTTATATTCCTCGGCTCCGCACCGAAGTTTTCGAAGATCATGTCGATGTTTCTCCACTGCGCGGAATCGACAGGGTGTCTTAGCTTTCCATCTTTCTTACGGTCCTCCGAGTGCCAGCACAACAATTTGGCCTCTTTTGGGTTCGCGAACAAACGCTTCAGACGTGGAATTACGGGCAGGTACCACACCACCTTAGCGGGAATTCCTTTCTTCTGCTCGATGGAAGACTTGCCGTCGTCTGGTTGGCTCTTACGGTTGTAACGAGATGCTTTGCACACTGGACATGAACGCAAGTTCGATAATTCATTACGGTACAGGATACAGTCGTTCCGACATGCATGTATCCTTTCTACCTCCATCCCCAGGGGACAAACCACCTGCTTTGCTCGGTACGTGTTTTTGGGCAGCTCGTTACCATCCGGAAGCATCTCGGAGAGGAGACCTAGGAGCGCCGTGAAACTCTTGTCTGACCAACCATGGCTGGCTTTCAGTTGGAGCAGCTCGAGCACGGATGACAGCTTTGTGTATTTCGGCTTGCAACCCAGAAACAAAGGTTTCTCTGAGTCCTCAATCAAGTACATGAACTTGTGTAAGTCTCTCTCAGTATTAAAGTTCACGTCGGCATCGCGCAGCATCTGATCCAACCTATCATCGTCTTCAGCGCCACCACAGTCATCGTCTGCACCTACTTCCTCGTGGCGGCCACAATCATCGTCTGCACCTACTTCGTCGCCATGTTCTCTCCTTTCGTTGACTTCGGGTTCTTCGACGATGCCAACGTCTTCCTGTGACATGTTCTGCTCTTCACCATGTTTGGTCCAACACGCGTAGTCCGGTTTGAAGCCCCTAATAATCAAGTGCGCTTGGATCTGTAGGGCTGAGTTGTGTCCGAGAAATGATCTCTCATTTCTACAATCGCAACAAGGACAATATATATATTCAACACCCTTCTTCAACCTATCCTCCTCGGTAACTCTCAGAAAATTCGTCACACCGTCAAGGTACGCTTGGTTCGTACGAGAACCGTACATCCACACCCGATCCATCAAGCTACACGCGCTGCACAACAAGGAAATTAGTATTAGATTGACCTAATAAAAGAAAGCGACCTAGCTTCTCATCGGGAAAAAGGAGCTTATCTAGAAATCGTACTGCAGTTTAAGGGTTTAAGGGTATAAACATAAATATCAAAATGCGGAACATCGGCCTGAGATGAAATGCATGTCATCGAATAGATGACATAAAATAAGGACTAATGCAAATAGAATCAATTTCATCGGAGTCCGGACGCTCAAAATATCGCGATCCTAATTTCTCCGGCGGTTCCGGAAACCCTAATTTGAGTTTTTAGTCAATTTTATTTTTTCTACAATGCAAACACGAATCAAAATGACATAATTGCGTAGATCTTATTTTTCTGAACATTTTGATATATTATTTGCATTTTTCTGACTAATAATGATTTTTCTATGATTTTTATAAGATTTAATTATTTAAATACTCTTTTTGATCTTTTCCTCAGTAAAAATAATAAATAAATAAATAAAGATTAATATATTCTGACAGGTGGGTCCCACTGGTTTTTGTTTTTTTTTCCTTAAGTCGCCTGAGGTCCGGCGGTCGGCCAGGACGCCGGCCGAGCTCGCCGGCGGCAACCGGCGGTGGCGAGGGACAGCGGCGGCGGACGTGGGAGGGCGGCGGCTTACCGGGAGGCGGCGGGGCGAGGAAGGTGGCCGGCGACGAGGTGGAGGCGACGGCCGGCGGCGGGGAAGCTTCGGGGCGGGCCTGGCGGCGGCAGAGCATCGGCGGGTGGCGGCGGCGGCTCGGGGAGGTCGCCGGCGGCCGGCAGGAGCTCCGGTGGCGGCGGCGCTTGCGGGCGGCTCGAGAAGCCGGAGGGAGTGGGAGTGAGGAGTGAGCGAGCTACATTAGTACAGACGGCTCCAGATAGGGTGCCGTCTGTACAAATAGTGCAGACGGCTCCCAACTGGGGGCCGTCTGTACTGTATCGATTTGTGCAGACGGCTCCCAACTGGGCCCGTCTGTACAAATAGTGCAGACGGTACCGGTTGGAAGCCGTCTGTACTGTATTGATTAGTGCAGACGGCTTCCAACTGGGACCGTCTGTACAAATAGTGTAGACGGTCCTTGTTTGGAGCCGTCTGGACTGTTGTGCACAGTGCAGACGGCTCCAGTTGGGAACCGTCTGCATTATTTGTATAGACGGTTCCTAACTGGAGCCGTCTGCACTGTGCCGTCCCGCTTGTTCGGCATCCTTCTTCGTGATTTGTGCAGACGGTTCGTGTTGGGAACCGTCTGTACTAAGAATTGTGCAGACGGCTCCCTGTTGCCGTCTGTACAGGTGGCGTCCCGTTAAATGCTATCTGTAGTAGTGATAGGATCTCCTTGTTAGACCCCTCTTTTACAATGGAACTGTTTCCCAGGGACTCCATTTAGGAGAACTACTGAGGTGCTAGTGGAAAGGAGCTGCTCAATCCAAAGAATCCATTTGACAGGAAAGCCCTTGTGACACCGAATTTGAAGGATTGCACAATGCTCAATGGTGTCAAAAGCCTTTGCAAAATCAAGTTTGAGAATCACTATTTCCCTCTTTGAGTGCCTGCACTGATGTAGATATTCAAATGTCCAAGCCAAACAATCTTGTATCATGTGAGACTTGAGAAAACCATATTGGTTTTTGTGTACACAACAAAGAATGGCATTTTGCAGCTGATCAGCCAGGAGCTTAGTGATGAATTTGGTGCAAAGGTGGATGAGAGAGATTGGTCTAAAATCTGAAACTAACTTAGGATTACTATTCTTAGGGACCAAAGTAATGTAAGATGTATTAATGCCCTAAGGAGGAAAGAGCCAGCATGAAACTCATCACAATGCTTAAAGAAGTCTTCTCACAAAATGGACCAGCATCGCGACAGGAAGAGCCCAGAGAAACCATCCGGTCCTGGCGCTTTATTCATGGGCAAATTAGACACCAGTGTCTCAATTTCTTCCCTGGAAAAAGGGAGAATTAGGGAGTCAACTTCCTGATCTGGTGCAATGAGAGCACCCAGATCAAACTGCATAATGGGGTTGGAAGTAACACCCATCCGATCACGATAGCAAACCCAAAGAGCTTTTTCTTTATTAGCATGATTAGTGAGTTGACGACCATCAGCCAAGATGACCATGGCAATGTTGTTTCTCCTATGACGATCTGAGGCCATGGTGTGAAAGTAAGAGGTATTCTCTTCCCCTGAAGTGACCCACTAGACCGTGCATCTTTGCCTCCAATATTGATTTTGAGCATGTAGTAAAAAATCAGATGTTCCTTGACAATGACACAAAAATTTGTTTCAGGAATACTTAGACAGCAATACTCTTCAAGCCCATCTAGAAGAAGAATGACCTGATTACAACCTTGAACCAGCCACTTGAGCTTTGAGATCTTTTTACTCCATTGCTTCAGCCCAGAATGCAAACGCTTAAACTTAAGGGACAAAATATTGGCAATTTCAGTTGAGCGCACCGGCTGCCCCCAAAGATCCCGAACAAGGTCAAAGAACCCTGGGACCTCAAGCCAGAAAGATTCAAGATAGAACAAAGTGGAAGCAAGGATATGAGTCACAATTTTGACTATGCACAGGACGTGATCAGACGTAATACAAGCCGTGGGAATAACATAGTTTGAGAGAAAACATTCAACCAGTGAGCAGTGGTGAAGAACCAATCTAACTGCTCTAGGAGGGGGTCTGATTGCATATTGGTCTAGGTGTAGTTGTGACCTTTAATGGGGATTTCTACCAGACTAAGTGACTAATGAGCTCATTAAAAAGAATCATATCATTGAAATTCCCTCCCAGCTTGTTTCTGTTTGTAGGAGAATAGAGAAAGTTGAAGTCCCCTAAGAGGAGCTAGTGAGAAGAGTCCAGTATAGTTAAATCATAGAGCCATTGCACAAAATTATTCCTCTCAATGCCCTGGCAACGACCATATACGGTGACCAAAGTCCATTGATGAAGATTGTGCCGAGAAGTGAATTGTATAATGATTGCTGACTGGGTCACTTCCAATAGCTGTCCAGAGAATATCGAGCTATTCCAGACTACAAGGATACCACCCAAGCAACCTAACGAGGGAGAATAGGCGAAGTTGCCAAAGCGTCTTGGGCAAAAATTCTTGATGAAAAAGTGATCAAAAGAAGATTGCTTGGTTTCTTGAAGACACACTATAGATGTCGAGCTTTCCTCAATTTGTGTTCTCGTGGCTCGTAAGCGAGCCGGGGAATTGATTCCACGAACATTCCAACACATAACATTCCAGTCACGTGATCTAATGTGTTTCATAAATAACCAGGAAGCAATAGAAAAGGAACCCAATACGCGTAGCATATGGAGTAGCAAACCACATCAATAGGACGAAAGTCACAAAAGCAGTTTTAACAGTAACACACAGTTGACAATAACATAAGCTTGGAGCACACATCATAAGTTCACTAGGGTCTTGGCTGGTCACTAGCAGATGGGGCCATAAGCTTGGATGCCACCAACTTGCTTTAATCAATCTAGAGATGAGCACCATTCTTTTGGATCATAGGAATTGTGAGGTGTGGCTCTATTTGATCTGCATGCATGGAATCAACCACTAGTGGTTGCAAAGTCTTGAGGCTCAGGAGTATTCACAGCAGAAGCAGGGTTGTCAATTTCCATTAGGATCAACTTCTTCTTGGCTCCCAAAGATAGCCACTTGAGTGAAGCGCCTTGAAGGGAGACGTGCCTATAAGACTCATCATTTCTGCCACTGCGCCTCAATCCAGATGAAACCAGAGGAGTAGGCAATCGACGAGAGCGTAACTTGGGTGCATTACTTGGCAAAGAAGGACAAATCTGCTAGCACCGGGTGGTGATGGGGGGGGGGAGAACATCTCCGGCACCTCTTTCTCGTGGAGTAATTCAGTATGGCGATGTTTAGGTTGCAGCTGTTCCAAGAGGTCCATGATCCAAGGAGCTATAACAAAAGGCCACTGACAAATCCTCTAGGTAAATATATCTTGTTGAGCATGAACACCAGTGCGAGGACCAGCAGAAATGAACAGCTGGTAGAGCAGGGACTACAGCAAATCAAACCAGGATATCATAGAGGAAGCCACCAAAGTGTGCACAGGCTGGACTTGAAACTAAAGCCAAAAAGGAGGCCGATAAGGGACAATTACCCAATCCTCTGCTGGTAGATGTAGTTCTTGAACCAGTCCAGTAGCTTGTTCCACCAAAAACTGAGTAGAGTCTGCATGTGAGGAGGAACCAGAAGAGACAATGTCATCATATGATAAATCTGCCAAGACTTGCACAAGGTCTTGGACTGGATGAGCCGGAGCCTTATGTGCAGGCCAGGGCTGCCATCCCTAATTCTGAAGCTACTGCTGCACTGCATGATCCCATGCGGGATTAGGAATAGGTGGGGGGTTCACTGATCAACCTCTGGAGTTGGAACAGGTATCTGATTCTGCGGCTGAAACGGATCGTCCTCTGGTGGTGGCTGCTCATTGGGAGCATTAATCCCCGGGAAACGATAAGCAGACATGATAAAAATTGGCACAAACTAGGAAGCACCATGTGCCCAAAGAGGTGTAGACCGATGCATGACAACCCACCTAGGAACCAAAGCAGCATCAAGATAGAGCACGCAGGCAAGAACTCTATCCTTAACAGTATCACGTCGATGCCAATCAAGAAGCTTGCCAAAAGAACTCACCGCTTGCACAATACACTTGTCAACTTTGAAATCTAAACGAAAGCCCAGGAACATGATCTAGCCCTCATGATTTAAAGGTATGTTGAAATTTTTTTGGCTTCATCATGACGAATGAAATGAACCATGCGATTGCCCAAATTCTGGGGTGGGAGTTGTACCAGAAGGTCTCATTCAAAGGGAGAGTGCATTTGATACATACCAACACCAAAAATGGTGGATGAAGAGCTGAGAACTGGCCGATAAAGATCATGAACAATGAAATTGTGCATAGCATCCATCGCATCTTCCATTTCCTCAACCAGCGATTGGGGAAGCATAATGGCAATAAGGTGGTCTTCATGCGCTCGAATTAGGTTCATCCCTAGGGTGATGAATGTGCGCACCCCCTGCCCCTCACCACCATCTTCAATTCCACACCATCTGGAAGGAATCAAGCCGGTTCAACCGGGGAATGCACCATCTGATTTTGGGGAAGAAGCAGGCATGGAGGACTTGAGGGAGCATGCGGGTAGGGGAATGCAGGAGTGAAAGATGAACCATCGCTAGGCAAAATGGCAGTGGCACGAGAATCCAGGTGCATAACCTCTGGAGGTTTCTTTTTTACCCAAATTTTCTTCCGAATGAGTTGAGGGCAATTCTTTCTGACATGTCCTGAGCTGAAACATCCTTGGAAATGGATGGGCCGGGAACAGGAGGTTGAGGTGTGGTCCATGCACAGACAACAAGAACAGGCCCAAATGCTATCTGCAATTTGATCTATCAGAAAATTCAGCCCATCATCAGGATTCAAGGGGGCTAGAGAAGTTTGAATCCCCGGTGATCCGGCCAAAGAAACACACACGAGTGATTTTGAGCAACGGCCGGAATTGACACCCCTAGTAATGTAACACACTGCGAGGAATTCTAAGAAATGGCCGAAACCAATGCCCCTGATTGTAACTGAAGCTACCGGACTAACGAGCTGCTAGGCTAGTGAGAAACTCGGAGGAATTTGATTAGGAGAATGCAAATCAACCCATAGAGAGCCAATCATCACAGATGAAGAAGCTTGTCTAGCAGCATGTTGTTTAGGGATCACATCAATTAAAGCCTGAATACCATATCCCATGCAAGCAGGGTAAGCAATGGGAGATCCAAATGAAAGACGCCAACCAGAAGAACTTCTTGACTTGAGATTAGACCTTCGTGGCTTCAATCTTAAATCTCGAAGCGCTTGTTGCCACAATCTTTTGGTGGGATTAATAAGAACCCATGAATTTTGTTCTTCCTGCTACCAAAGACAAAATTCACGTTGCCAGTTGGGCCCTCCCGCACCCTAGAGATGAAAATAACACTTGAACTAAGAGCAAGAAAAGTGACACAAAGCATAGATCATGAAACTCACTGATTCGCTACAAACAAAGAAGTGAAAAGTACAGTTGCCAAGCGAAAGAACCGAGAGATCATCACATAATCCTCGGAGGCAAGATTCCAATGCCAAACTCACTGAATCCTCCAACAAACAAAAATAGGCACGTCCAAAAGAAACCACTAACAGGAAGTGATGTTGGTCAACCAACAGATGAACCATGGAGTGAAAACGATGGCAAACTTCTTGATGAAAAGCATGACCAACCAAAAAATCAAGATCCAGCGAAAGAGCAGAGTGCGCCGCCATGGGGAGAGGCAGCATGGAAGGTCAGGGAGAGAGCCTACTGAAGAAGAGGTCGATCACCACCAGGAGAGTCGCCATCCTTTCCCCTTGCTTTTTGATGCCAACATGAAGAAAGCGTAGCCAGGTTCATTATTGTTAACCTTTATTCTGTCTTCCATTTTCCATATGAACCCCAAATGCCTGCCTTGCATGATGTGCATGATGTGATCTTACTGCAGAATGGGCTTTTACTGACGGGCTGTTAACCCCCTCTACTGATGGGCTGGGGGCCCGTCAGCCTGGGAATGTCAGTGGAGGGGTGCCCTCCACTGACGGGCGGGCCACCCGTCAGTAGAGGGGTGTTACTAGTGACGGGCCTGATTTGCCCGTCAGAGGAAAGGTATCACCACTGACGGGCCCCTAGTGAGCGCCCGTCACTGGTTCCCCCTTCCACTGACGGGCATTTTCTAAGGGCCCGTCACTAGTAGATTTATGAGGTATAAAAAAAACAGAGCTGCAAATTGCAATGCAAACTTGGAGCCATGATTGCTTACCAAATGACTAATGACGTCCTTGCTCATTAACATGCTTAGCTAATTCAAACCATTTGAGTTTTCATCCAAGATATTGCGAGTCTCATTGTAAAGTTAAAAGGAGGACTAATATGCAGCCATTAGCAATTGAAGAATTATTAGGATCACTGTGGTTTATATTTGGAACTGAAAGATCATCTTGAAATAAGGTGTACATTCTTTAAGGTATGACCAAAGAAGAGCATCAGATCGAGCTATGCATGGTCAGTGCAAAATGGGCCTACTTACATGTTTCAAGCAATGTAGATTCCAGATATCATCTATTGCAAACACAACTAACCTAAGCATGGCATATTCCCATAGTTCCACAAACGCAGGCAAGTCTTTTATACCAATATGCAAATGAGTAGTTAGAAGTTAAAATTCCACATTGTTAAAAATTTTGCATAAGAGTTCACAAATTTAGAGAACACGCAAACATCTACACTCATCTTCATATCAATCAATTATTGGCCGTGCTGAAGATGTTGAATTCTTGATGACTTATGGAGGAGGCCGGTTACTTACTCAATATGCTTGCTGTTGGAGGAGGAGGCAGTCGGCTGTGGTTGGGGGTCGTGGAGGATGAGGCGGCCGGTGGTCGGGAAGGAGGCGACCGGCTGTGGTCGGGGGTCGGGGAGGAGGCGGCGGTGGTCGAGGAGGAAGGCCACCAGTCGGAGGCGCTCGGTGAGGGGCACCGATGCTCGGGGAGGCCGGTGTTGGGGAAGGAGGCGGCAGGGCTAGGGCAAAGTTTGCGGCTGGTTCGAAAAACGAACGCGCGGGGACTTGTGAAAATTTCACCAAGTCCCCACTTATATAGTGTAAAAGATCCACTGACGGGCACCTAATAAACGCCCGTCACTGGTTCCCCCTTCCACTGACGGGCATTTTCTAAGGGCCCGTCACTAGTTCCCCCTTCCACTGACGGGCATTTTCTAAGGGCCCGTCACTAGTTGCATCATATTGGTTTTTTATTTTTTATAAAATCTAAATTTGGTCTAAAAAATATGAAAATTGGCATGGGGTTATTATATGACCTCATGAGGCTGTGTTTAAAATTTCAGACAAATTCACAAAAGGTGGACCATACATTGCTTTATAACTCAAGCATCTCAAAGGAAGCATCATAGCATTCAAAGAAAAAGTATGAAGATTGAAGTACACATCACAGTTTCTTCATCATTTGAACTTGAGATTTGGACTACAACTTGATATTACACTATTATACGCTAATATTTCTTCATGTTCCATCTTGTTATGTAATAATTTATATTTTCTATTTTTTGAAATACCAATTTGAGGTACCATGTGTAGTACCTTCTTGAAATATTTATCTAAAATGGTCCAAAATTTTTATACATGGAACATACTACATTATATTGGTAATGTCAAAATTAGGCATTTTTCTGAAATCATTTGCTATTTTTTAGGCATTAAATGAATATCTAGCTATTTACTGGATATATTTCAAATTTGAACTACAAGTATCTTAAAGAAGGCCTATAAATGGAAGCAAAATTCATATATAAGTACCTATGTATCTTTTTAGCTCCTATCCAGAATATATATAAAAAATTCAAATATTTTCTTGGGAAAATTCAAACCTTTACTTGCATCTTAATGATTTTTTATTTTATGTAAAATCTAAATTTTGTCTAAAAAATATGAAAATTGGCATGGGGTCATGAGATGACCTCATGAGGCTGTGTTTAAAATATCAGACAGTTTCACAAAAGTTAGACTATACATTGCTTTGTAACTCAAGCATCTCCCAAGAAAAGAAATAAAAAATAAAATAAATACTAGAAATTCCAGGAAACTCAGAAAATTATGAAACTTGATCTGTTGTCTAGATCTATTCATTTTACAAATTTTGCAAAAAGATTCACTTTATTTGGACTTATAGATCAAAAGTTATTGATGTTTGTTGATGCAGTGCTTTTGGGCTAAAATACTAGTGACGGGCCCGACAGACATGCCCGTCAGTGGAGACAGGTTCTCCACTGACGGTCACTAGTGACGGGCTCGACAGACATGCCCGTCAGTGGAGACAGGTTCTCCGCTGACGGTCACTTATGTACCGCCCGTCAGTGAAAAGAACACGTCATCTCTGGCACCCTGGGTGCATCTCCACTGACGGGCGACTTAGTGGCCTGTTAGTGGAGGTCCTCACGTCCAGCCTGGCTATCCTCTCCACTGACGGGTGGATACGCGTCCGTCAGTGGTGAGCCCCTCCAACGACGGGCCATTGTGTGCCCGTCAGTGGAGGTCGTTCGGCAGAGGGCCAAACTGCAGTAGTGTGATAACTATTCAATGCCCTCCTTTATTGTGCTCCATGTGTGAAGCACATAGACACACATAGTTGGCTTATCTCCTTGATATTTCTCTCATTAAACTGCAACCTAGGCTTCATTAACCTCCTAGGCCTCCTCCTCTTTCTTCCCTCATCACAGTGGTCATGTTCATCACTATAACCATATATTGCTTAATGTTCATGTCCATCATCTGAGCTTGGAGGGTCAGATAATTAAAATTCATCACCCTTGGAGCTCCGCTTTTCCCTCGCTTCTATCATCTTCAATGATTTGGCTCTCTGCACTTTCTCATTTTTCTACCTACCCTCTTCTTGCAAACCAAATGTAATTTTCTTTGACATCTGTGTCTCTGCTACTAGAAAATCTAACAAGTCATAATCAACAAGGTTTGAAGTGTCATCAAACATATCTTGTTCAGATTCTCCGCCCTTTGAATATCTATCCTTTTCATCCTTTTGTTGTTTCTTCTCCTTTGCCATAATTTTCCTGAGCTCTTTTGTCTCCTTCTGAATATCAAATTCTTCATCAGATGAGGAATCATCCTCTTGTGCTTCAGCCTCCATTAATTGCTTCCAATAGTCACCAAGATCATCATATTCCTCGTCAGATATTAGCTGATCATAGCAGGTCTCATCTTCACCTATATCTACTATTGGAACCACTAGGATTGAATTATAAGATTCAGCAACATTCTTGCATGGTGATAAGCTTTCAATAGCTGGTGCCAAATTCTTGAAAACATGCAGCTTCACATCCCTCTTATTAGCAAACAGTTCACATTTCATCCACACACTATCAATAGAATCTGAACCATTCTAGACAACTTCCTAACCCCCTTCTGTTGATAACACACACTATCTGAGGGTGTATAAGCAAGACCTTTGTAGTACGCACGAATATTCATGTGAGTAAGCCATAGCTTATCCATCTTCTCGACAAACGACTTCTGAGGGCCAGGATCATGATGGATAAAGTGCAAAGTCCATGTTTCCCTATCCATATGAAATTAATGATGACTTAAATTAACAAATGGCTATAGATGAAAAAATTAATAAAAATTTAGGAATTCTTCTAAACCTTGTTCATTAGCCCTAATGCTCAAAATTGAATCACGTGTAGCATTACAAACATGCAACATGGCATAGCGACCATAGAACTACTCATAGATGGCAACACATCGTACTCAACCCTAAATATTGCATCTTTACACAATTTCACACAAAATGAAGATTTACTCACAATGAACCACCCGTAATGCCGAAAAAAAGAGCCAAATATAACCTAACTAACACAAAACAGAGGGGAAATGGTAGGGCAGAGGAGTGCGATCAAAATCCTCACTAGAAGTAGAGTGTGGGCCGGCGATCACTGGCAATGACTCTGGCAGTTGTCGCGCCCTAGTTTTCAAACCTTGCATTAACATCCCTGCATTAGCTCAACCCGACCGAAACCTGCATGCATAAGCCAAACCCTAACCCCAACATCCGCACACACGCACTCGGTCAAATAAAATAATAATCGGGAAGTCTACCACTCCTTAGCTTCCCGAAAATTTTGAAATAAATCATGGAACATCTTAATAATATATTCAATCTGAATAGAGCATACAATAACAATGTCCAGTTCGAAAATATTAGTGCATGAAATTAATAAACTATAGTATTAAAAATGACATTGTGCTGCAACTTTTATATACATTGCTCGGAAAGCTTCCAATAAAATCCCACAACACTCCCTGCATCCCTAGAAGCCCCATGGCATAAAATATCAAGCAATTCATGCGAATTGCCAGGCCCTGAACACCTTAGCCCCAATTAACTCCTCGCATGAATTCCTCACGAACCTCTTGCATGAGCTGTCCAAGAATTCAATGAACAAATAGTCCACCCTGCTATCTCTTGTCTTACCATCTTCAGTAAAACCTCTATAGACATCAGCTCCAGCATTCAAGCACCGTGAGTAAATGAGGCAACTTTCGGCGCCTAACTCACTGTGAACTCAAGCACTGACCGCTGATCTCTGTAGCACAACCCATCAGCATTCACCACCCCCCTAAGCCACACTGGCTGCTATGCTCCTCGGCCGCGTCCTGGTCACCCTCTAGCTGGGCTCAACGTCAAACCCGAGCTACTGCAGCTTTGAGCTCCCCATAGTCGTCAACCCTCCCAGCTGTCCTCCCCATCTCGTCGCCGGTGGTGTAGCCAAGCAGCGGCCGGCCATGCAGCTGTTCCAGGGCAGCTTGCCATCCATTCCCGCCGCTCCACCTCGCGCAGCTGCCGTCCCATCCGCAGCCAGCTCGGCCTTCTCCATTACTCACCTCGCCGAGTCGTCGCCTCACCGGAGCAGCACCTCGCCCCGCCATCTCATCTCAGCTGTCTTTCGTTCTCCCTGGAGCTCCAGGCCGCCTCACTCCGCCGTCAAGTCGCCGGCAATGTAGCAAGCAGTAGCAGCCACCCCCTGTCCGAGCTCGCCCTCAGCTATAAAGAGCACCCGAGTGCCAGCCTTCCAGACCACCCACGGCGAGCCTGCCTTGTTTCCATTTCCATCCCCTTCCTCTTAGCTCAACTCGCCCAGGCCCTCTGGAGCTCAACTCAGCAGCTCCCGATTGAATCCAGCAAGCAACCTCAGTGAGCGAATTAGAAAAGAGAGGAAGAAGCAACTCCAGAGCACCTCCACCGCACCCCAATCCAGCTGCCGGGGCAAGCTCTCAAGCTTCCCCCTGCCGAGCCTCACCTCTGCCGCTCCCTGGTCCGAGTAGCAGCAGCCGAGCCGACCGCCGCCTTTTAGCTCCACCAGAGACCCCCGCCGTTAACTCCGACCAGCTCCAACCGCCCAACCGCCGCCAGCGCCCCTAACCACCGCCGCTCCGACACCCATACCTGCCGCCGCCGACTGCTATCCGAGCGCCCGCCCGAGTGAGCGAGCGGGTAAGTATCAGTCGGATGGGCCGAGTGGCCCATCTTCTTTTGCCGCCGGCTTTGGTGTTGATTGAAAGCGCCTTTGGCAATACCGTGTTCGCTGGCCAGAGAGCGCAGAGTGTAAATCCTTTAGAGAAAGCGTATAATGTTCCTGCAGAAAGCGTATTTCGTTCAAACCCAGCATTACCAGCAAAACCAAAACCAGTTGTGAATTTATTCTTCTGGTTCTGTGATCTCTAGAGGAAGCTCAAGTCTTTAGTCAAAACACATTTTGTTTAACTTAAGCATTTCCAAAGAAAACTAATATGAATTCAAATAAGGTATAGTTTAGAGTATTCTTTCCATTACATATATATCTTATCCGAGTATTTCTTTTAAATAATGGAATATCAGATACCCTATATACCATGTTACTAGAAATCTTGGCAACCATGAAATCGCAAAGGTAGTGTTTAATCACGTAACCCTAGTAGCCCGTGCTCTTTTCTCTAATTTTATGCGTCGTCATTTTATGTGACGTTTGCATATATACCTACCTTCAGAACGTCCCCTTTTCCCGTAAACCTAAGCCATAAGTTTTTAGAGTCAAATCATTAACCTAAATCCAAGTGCATGTATCTCCATGCCCTAATCGCCGTCCGACGAGTTCCTGTTTGAAACCCTAGCTAGACCCTTGTCCGATCATTCTGAAAGCCCTATTAGGTCATCGAGTGTTTTATCTCATTTGTTGTTTGGTTTTATTGAAATGTTGGATGGTTTCTTATTTGCTGCTTTTAACCGACGCGTAGTTGACGGAGAGACGTACGTGCGACAGGAGGAACCGGCATCACCCTTGCGTACAGAACAGGAACAGGATCTGCCAGGCAAGCATTCCCACCTTGATCATGCCGAATCCTATATTTTATGAACTATAATATTTTGTTTGCGAATCCTGCATTGCTATATTGGTACAACGATATTTTATGTAGTATTAGTTATTCCCAGTAGCTGCACTATACTTAGGTCCGAATATCCGACCCTTGTAACCCTAGGTATAGTAGTCGGTCGACCCACGACGGACAAGAATATTAGGATTATAGGCGTTAGCCGTGCTTAGACTTGCTGTAGTCAAAAATAAGTTTTTCCTCGATTTATAAAACCCCCATTCGGGATATGGGAAATAAAACCCTCGGATAACGTGTGATATCCGGGGTGGTGTTTAAAAGAATGTTTGTCAAAACCTCGAATGAAAATTGGAGATGATTTGGATTCGGGCGAGAATGCTAAGGGCAGCCTGGGGCTGTAGAGGAATTGATATTGGCACGTTCGTCCGAGACGATCGTGGGTTGAGGAATGGAGTCTCGCTCGAATCAGTTAAGGACCGACCCTAAGTGCCGCTAAACCAGTTCCCCCACCGTACGTCCACATGTCCTTTATGGGAAGGACTTGGCTTGGTACCCCGGCAAGTATAAGGGTTTGGACCCGTGGGAAGTTAGGAGTCGTGGCTAGGTGTTTGAAGTCCTAGAGATCCACTGCCGCGTAGCGATTGGGTGTTGATCAACACAAAGGTGGAGAGCCCCAATTTGGTGTCTGGAGGCATTGCAAACTTGGGTATTCACCTAGCGGGTCCAACTCTAGTATGGAAGCGGGCGACGGCCTCGTTGTAACCACCCTGCCAATACACTTCGTGCAGTGTATCGTTAGCGCTCGGCAATAGGGGTGAGTTTACATCTTGTGGGTAAAGCCGTGCAACCTCTGCAGAGTGTTAAAACTATTCGAATAGCCGCGTCCTCGGTCATGGACATGAACTGGTAAGGCCACACACTGGCTAGACTAGGTGTTGTTTACGAAAGATGGGAAAAGGGATTAAGGACGTGGACATGACGTGTCCACAAAGGGCAATTTACGCTACACGGTTGGTAGCCAGGAATTGCCGGAGGAGAAGGCTAGTCGTGCTATCGGGGATACCACGAGCTGAGCCGGGAAGACTCGCTGAACTACCTAGGGTAGTGTCAGCAGAACGATAAGCCGAGAAGCTAGTCCTACTACCCTGGGGTAGTAGGGACTGAGCTGTCTCACTGGAAAAAGGAGTTAAAGTTCTTCAATTTCATACTGAGTTTAACAAATCCGCTTTTAAATCTATTATACCTGTATTTACATAAAGAACTTACTTTTTCGCACAACTGTCGACCTAGATTAGAGCCATTCCCTTGATATACCTTGCATGAAATACCGCCGTATATTCTCTCCGGTGGGAATAGCTTGCGAGTACATTCAATGTACTCACCTGGCTTGTTGATTTGGCCAGAAGAAGAAGAAGAGTTCTGCTCCGACGAGGAAGACCCCGACTTTGAGGGCTAGGTCGTTTCCCCAGTCAGTTGCCTGCGGGTTGGCATATTGATGGGTTTATCTATGCGTTGTTTTACTCCGTTGTTTTATTCCGCTGCAAGACTTTTATTCGGCCAATGGGCCCAACTCTGTTAAAGGACCTTAAAGGCTTGTATTGTAATAAATCCGGTAATGTATGACGATGTATCAAGTTTCTGTGTGTACCAGCTACGGATCCAGGGACCGGTACAGTAATCACAGGAGCGCACCCGGCTTTAAAACCTGGGGCGTGACAGCTTGGTATCAGAGCCATACTGACTGTAGGAACCCCTAGTTAGCATGGCCGTTAGACAAACCTAGGACAAAAGTATTTTCCAAAAATCTTTGAAAAACAAAATTTTGTAAAAACAAGTCTAGTATTCTTATCTCTGCTAAGAGCTTATCTATTCCAGGTAAGACTTTGGAAATTTAAAAAAAAACTTACCACATTTTGATTTTGAAAATTTTATAGGTTAGAACGATGGAGCTGCTGTATGGTGAAACTTGTGCCCCCAATGCTGAAGGATGTCCCGGACTGCTGCAAGAGGCACTGGAGCGATGTGGATTCAGTGTCTACCCGGAGTACCACGTTTTCTTGGAGAAAAAGTCAGATACTATCAATGAGTACTGGGCAAGAGTGCTCATCGTCGGACTGAGAAATACAAATAATCAGACATACAGTTTTGTGGGACCCTGCAGCTGGACATATAGTCAGGCAGTGCACCTGGTAGCCTATAAGGCATTGGTGCATCTTCGCCATGAGATGCCAGAAATGGGGATGTTCAGAGCTACAAGATATATCCCAGCGTATCCAATACTGGAGGAAATCCGCCGATATACTCCACCTTTGGCGGAAAACGACCCTGCGGTAGTGAACCTAGCTCACTACGTGCAGGCACAGGATTCCCTGCTCCACTGTGCATTAGTGGAACTAGAAGATGTGCGCAAGGAGCTACAGCGAGTGAAGACTCTACTGGATCAAGCCACCAGACTCCCGACGCAGGCTCCCAATCCACCGGGAGGGACTACCACCGCCACCGAAGCCCCACCAGAGCCCCGTGATATTCAGGTGGTAAGCGAGCAGCCGCCTCCACCCAAGAGACGTCGCACCGCCCGCGAGTACCTCAGCCGATTCTCAACTGGAGCTGCCCGAGTTATTCCTACCATACCGAGCCCGACGCCACTTGGTGGATCCATCTTTGTCGAGGATTCTGATGAGGAAGAAGACCCAGAGGAAGTTGAGCCAGTCGAAGATGATGAAGAAGTTCAGATCACGGCGTAGGCCTTAGGGTAGTGTAGTGGTCTACCCCTAGCTAGCGACGTGTAGAATAAATAAATAGTTGCTAGCCGCTTGTGAGTTATGTGTGATGTACTGAGCTATGTATGTGTGTGCTAGGTGGTACACGACACCCCTTAGGGTTGCCTCGTGTCCATCTAATAAATAAAATGGCCCACTCGGCCTAGTGTGTTTTAAAAATCCAATCTGTCCGTATCCGTAAATCCCTCTCACCTGTCTTTCAAAATGCGAAGCCCGAGAAAGGATAAGACGTCTCGGTCGTCCCTCAGTAATGAGGGTAGATAAGCGTCTTATCCTGTCATAAAGGCTACCCTTCCTTAGCCGTTCCCATTTGCCCTATAAATACCCAAAGTTTCATTTCTTATCTCACCATTCCTAGTTGCTCTTGGAGCCAACAGCCTTAGATTTCTCTTCTTCCTTCCAGCACCTCAAGAAGAAGCTATGCCCCGTGGAACTCTTTACAATGAGACCACCGCTTCTGAACTAGCGGGATTTGTAGATATCCTGTGGACGGTCGCCCAGAGAGTTCTACGAGCCTCCCAGCGACCTGAGTACGATGTCTATCGGGAGGAGACCACCAACACGAATGTGTACTGGGCTGAAGTACACGTCTACCAAGACGGTGTCAACAGCGAAGCAAACTTCCACTTCATGGGCCGACCAGTGCCCGACCCCGACCTATCCATGCAGGTGGCTGCATGGGAGGCTGTCTCCCGTCTCCACCAGATGATTCCAAGCATGAACTGCAGAGCCTTTCGGTTCTACCCAGCCGCGCTCTGGGAGAGAATCCAACCTTCGTCAGTACCGAAGAAGAGCAAGATGTAGCCGTGGTGCACCTCACCCGGTACCTGGTCGCCATGACCGAAGTCTTTATCCAACTCATCGATATTCTCACCCTGACCCAGCAAGCCACTCCCCTCGTTCAGCCAAGATCTCGTGCCCGAGCCTCCACCCCGACGTCTGCTCACCCCTCAGTATCCGGAGATCCACCCCTAGCAGGAATACCCGTAGTGGTGGATGGAAACCCTTTCCCTGCCCTTTCCACTGAGTATCTCAAGCTGTTCTCGGCATACGCGGCCTCCACCCGAGCCGCGCATCATCGTAGGAACCCCTCTACACCCCGAAGCACCCCGGTGCCATCCGAGAATGGAGACATTCGCGGAGAGACACCCGCGACCCAGCCCTCCAGCCTGGACGTAGACCAGGTGGACTAAGTGGAGTGGAATAGCCATCCCAATTAATAATACGCCTAGGAACCTATTTTCATATTGTTTGTAATAGGGCTTAGCCCTGTGCCTTAAGCACAAAATATGTGTATTGTACAAGTGCCCTTAGGCACATTTACTGTTAAATTATGTGTGTTGTTTCGGTGTTTTATTTGCTTCTTGGTTGGCTTACCCCAACCGTTTGGATTCATCTTAATGCAATCAGTTTCAGCGCCGCCCCGAAACCCCGCTTTTCCCTCTTACCCCCTTGCTATTAAAATGCAAATATCTGATATAACAACCGGTGTTATTACAGTTTAAAAAGCGAAGATGAGTCATCAATCCCTCAGCTCCGCAGCACGGAAGAAGGCAGCGGAAGCACAAAAAAATGCTCTACCACCTGTGATTCCGACACATTCCCAAGCATCAGTTAACTCCCGGAATGCCGGAGTACGTAATGATAAGCCCCAAGCTAATAACCGAATGAAAACTCCTACCCCAGAAAACAAAGAAGACCAAGGTCAGAACTGCGTGGAATCTGACCACCCACCACCACCACCCCCGTCAGCTGAACCAATGCCAGCAGAAATGTTCAAAATGCTGGGACAAACTTGTCTAGCCACCAATGCAGCAGTGCAACTAATGATGCAAGGCGGTAACTCGTCTGGAAAAGGAAATAGACTCTCAGAATTTCAGAGGACTTCCCCACCTGTCTTCGCCTGCTCGATGGAACCATTGGACGCAGACGATTGGCTGCTAGTTATGGAAGAAAAACTGGAGGTAGCCAAGTGCGACGACAAAGAAAAGTACTCTACGCTCCCTAATATTTGCAAGGACCCGCTGCTGCATGGTGAAAAGGATCAGGAGTACCCAACCGAGACACACGGAAATTACCTGGGACATGTTCAAAGACATGTTCCGCAAGCATCATATCCCAGCAAGTCTAATAGGAATTAAGAAGAAGGAATTCCTTGATCTCAAGCAAGGAACAATGACGGTAACTGAATATCTTCATAAGTTCACCCAGTTAGCACGATATGCAGGTGAAGAGATGACTTCTGAAAATGCCCAAGTGGAGAAATTTATGAATGGACTGCAACAAATTCTCCAATATCAACTAGCCTCACAAAAGTTCACCGAGTTGCAGGATTTAGTCAACACCGCCCTGAATGTGGAAGATAAGCGCCGAGGATTAATGGACAACCGAAAGCGCAAGAACGCCAAGACAGCTGAGATAGGGAACCGCATAAACGGCCCCGTTACGAGAAGAAACTGAAGCATCGGTATTCAGCACCTCAACAATACAAGACCATCCTCGCTATACCCCAATTCAGCACCCGTAACTTTCAGAACTATCAGAAGGGACCCACTGGAAATTATCATCCCGGAGGTGCAAATCAAAACTCAGGAAAAACCAACTGCTATTCATGTGGAGAACCCGGACACTTCGCCCGTGAGTGTCCCAAAAAGGCGAAAGAATCCACTGACCAGCGCCCGCGTCAAGAGCATGCTATGTCCACCCGAAGCCAAGGAACTAAAGGAGCACCGAGCTACAGCAAAGGACGCGTGAACCACGTTGATGCAGAAGAGGCTCAGGACGCCCACGACGTAGTGATGGGTATGTTCCCTGTTAACTCAGTACAAGCAACTGTTTTATTTGATTCTGGAGCTTCGCATTCGTTCATTTCAAAGCAATTTGTTGATAAAAACCAAATCGAAGTTCACCCAATGAGGACACCCATGAGAGTCCGAACACCGGGATTAGTGGTTAAGGCTAAGCATTACTGCAAGGATGTAAGCATCCTTATAAGGGGGATAGAATTTTTGGCTGACCTAATTGTTCTAGTATCAGAAGATATAGATGTGATTCTAGGAGTGGATTGGTTACCTAAGAATAAGGGTAATATGAATTTTGAATCTAAAACCGTTACCCTTACCAATGCCCAAGGAGAAACAGTTGAATTTACTCCTAAATCACCCTCCCATCAACCCAGCACTCTGAACAACATAACCGCACCTGAGTTAGCTCAAGTCCCAGTGGCACAGGAATACCCTGATGTATTTCCTGAGGAATTGCCCGGAATGCCACCAGACCGAGATTTAGAATTTGTCATCGAGTTAGTACCCGGAACGGCACCCATAGCAAAGAGACCTTATCGGATGTCAGTCGACATGTTAACAGAACTAAGGAAACAATTGGAGGAATTGGAAGGAAAAGGTTTTATTCGACCAAGCGCATCGCCATGGGGATCACCAGTACTATTCGTTGAGAAGAAAGACAAAACTCTTCGCATGTGCGTGGATTATAGAGCTCTGAATGAGGTCACCATTAAGAACAAATATCCTCTACCACGGATGGATGATTTATTCGATCAGATGAATGGAGCCCGAGTATTCTCTAAGATAGATTTGAGGTCAGTTATCACCAGCTAAAGATCCGAGGACAGGATATACCTAAGACCGCCTTTACAACTGGCTATGGGCTATACGAATATACCGTCATGCCCTTTGGATTAACTATGCCCCAGCATATTTCATGAACTTGATGAACAAAGTATTCATGAATATTTGGACAAATTCGTAGTAGTATTCATAGATGA